>JACEEZ010005024.1:0-7500 GCA_016584305.1 Chionoecetes opilio
TCTCTACAGGATAAATGTGATCCGTGACACTCGTGTTCAGCTTAGGAGTAGGGTGGAGCTCTCTACGAACTCCATCATCACCTCTGTCAGTTTTGGTTTTGAGCAGCTAAGCACGTCTCCATATTCTGGAACCAACGGCTTCACGGGCACCTCCCTCTCTTGTTCCTCCAGTGCCTCCATCTGTAGGCCTGATGGCGACATAATGAAATTGTCACATGTTGTACGTGTGAAAAGCATGAAAATATACAATAGCTACGACTATGACACACACACATTCTCTCTCTCTCTCTCTCTCTCTCTCTCTCTCTCTCTCTCTCTCTCTCTCTCTCTCTCTCTCTCTCTCTCTCTCTCTCTCTCTCTCTCTCTCTCTCTCTGTCATAACTTTGCAATGACTGAGATGAGACAGGCTGTTATCAGATCCTACCCATCCCTGCCATGCGCGAGGGTGAGAGGGTAAGGTAGTAACTCCACCGGTGTGATGATCAAAGGTGGGCGCGCCGCTGAATTTTGGTACTTGCGCCCGCGCCCCTGCGCCGGCGGCGATGCCCACCTGCGCCCGCGCCGCTGCGCCGCTATTTTTGGCCCCTGCAGTTGCGCCCCGCGCCGCTGCGCCACTGCGCCGCGCGCCGCTATTAATTAAGTATGCCTATACAAAAACTGTGTGCAGTGCCAAAGTTTCTACCTATTTAGTCCCCCAAAAAACAGTTTTAAGCTATAAAAAAGTCATTTTTATTGAAAATACAACTTATAATAGGCATCACAGTTACCTATATTCTCATTAAAGATTAAACTATGACCCGTGAGCTATATTGCTCGGCCGGCGGTAAATTTAGCCAGATTGGCCCCGCCCACTGAGTCTGAGTTTCTGTCTCTACTCATCCTTCTACTCAATGTCCTCCTCCTCCTTGTCCTCCATGTTAGGCTCCAAGTACTTGTACCCTATAAGCTTCAGGTTGCCGCGTCGGATTCTTAGGTCGTCTTTTATCGCTCGCTAAAGCTGGGCAGCGGCGCGGACAGCGGCGCGGATTTTTGACTTGCGCCGCGCGCCGTTGCGCCGGTTTTTTGAGAATTCGCGCCGGCGCCGCTGCGCCGCCGGTTTTTAAGGTGCGCCGCCGGCGCAGCGGCGCAGCGGCGCAATTTGCGGCGCACCTGCCCACCACTGGTGATGATAGTAAGTGATATCTAGAAAGTCATATCGTAAGTAAACCTTCGGCGCCATATACTGTTCTTGTAATCACCAGCTGATGCACCAACAAGGTACGCATATCTCAATTCAGATAAAAATGAAACATGACCAAACAATCGTACTTCGGTATCTTGAGATTTAAAGTCATCACCTAGGATCATGGCGGACAGGGGGCCAGACGGTGAACCATTGCCCTCGTAAGCATAAGCTCGTAGGTCGTCCTGGGGGACATCCAAAGACGTTTAACACCTATGTTGCTAGCTTAACAACTGTTATCAGCTGTTTTGAGATCCAAGGAGGAGATTGATGACGTCAGAGTGGCTGCCCAGCAAGCACCTGCCTCTAAGCCTTCTAAGATGGTGTTAAGGGAGCAATCGGTGGCAATGCCAGTCAACACCACGCGTGAATTCAGCAAGGCAGACAGACGGCCAGTATATATGGCAGACACACAGCCAGTGCATATTATGATGTGAAAATTATGTTACAGTGGTTGGATATATATGTAGGTGATAATTTACGAGCTACGGTAAAGATAAAATGAGAGTAACCTTTCTTTGAATCAGCAACCACTTCACGCCACTGCCAAGCCCAAGCCTGCCTCGTCTTGGATACCAGTTAACACCCGGGTATAATGCGTGAAAATTAAGTGTTCAAATATCAATCTATGGGGCAGTCTTTTTGGGGCCCTCTTTTAAACTAAGGGGGGGGGAATTAAAAGCAAATCATGGGCTTGGAGGCCCCTTGGTTACTTCGGGGGTCCTATGCAACCTCGTAGTTCGCATACAGTAAGAAACGGGCCTGGTGATTCCCCGTGAGCAGTGCGGCCCTTGTCGGGAAGCCCTTTAGTGTCCTGGTCACACAGAGACAGGGCAAACACACCCGCCGAGCGATGATCGAGACAACACCTTATAATGGGCGGAATAAAGAGGGATTCAATGGTAATACATTCATATAGTTATAATCCAAACATTTTCTTTCAACAGGCATACATAACGCTATGAGTTTAAAGAAATTGAACATGACACAGATAGACTAGAAATCAGAATTATATTTGACACATGTTGATATACGGGACATTACTGCAGTAGCGACTATAGTGTAATTGACGGTAACATGTACAGTTTAGAATATTACTGGTGTGGAACCCCATTGGTATTGTGAATTCACCCATAGCCATTTGCCAGCCATAGCACCATAGGACGCCACTTGCACAGCGACTAAACCTTCCCCCCCTTGACTGCCTGGCCATCCCTTCTTCGTAAGAATGTTTGTGAATCACTATTATTAATGTTTCTGTCTCTTCCACACATAACATTGACTTTGTTTGAGTATCGCAGATTAAATTTTTCTTCATGAACGCCTCGACATCTCGGCCTCATTAGCCCTATTATGCAGATCTGATTTCCCAGATCAAGTCATGTATTCCAAAGAACGAATATAAATAAAACAACTCAGAATAAAGTTGTGCTCGTTTGTGCTGTCACGTGAGGAACAATCATGGTTTCTCTGAGCGGTGCTTGGAATCCCTGAATCGTCCCGCCTAGGGTCTCTGTATAACAGGGTAACGCCATTCATAGGCCCTATGCCTATGCCTTGAGAACTTCCGCGGGTCTAGAGTGAACGGAGAGGCCCTGACAGCAAGATGGCACCCATAAATCGAGTTGTCACTACTCTCTTATAAAGGTACCCTAGTCCCGTCCCCTGACAAGTGTGCCGCCATTGTGTAGTGCAAAGTAGATGCCAGAATGAATGGAAAGTTTATATACAGGAGTCATCACGGCCAGGCGTTGAGGCCGCGGGGGGGACAACGCCTACACACGGCTATAGTGCGACCACTCCTAAATGGCGGTTGGGGTGCGGTCAGGCTGGGCTTACACCTGTGTACAGTGGTGCCACTTTTACCAAACATACGATGCGTAACTTCTGTGATATATATAAAAGGCATCACAAATACGTTAAACACATACCAATACAATTTTAACGTAACATGGCAACGCAGTACACAGGTGTTGGCCCAGCTTGACCGCACCCTAGCCGCCATTTACGAGTGGTCATAAGAACATCAGAACATAAGAACATAAGAAAATAAGGAAGCTACAAGAGGCCGTGAGACCTACACGAGGTAGTTCCTATTACTTAACTCTACCTATATCCACCTCTCTTCCCTATCCATAAATTTATCCATACTCCTTTTAAAGACCCCTATAGACTCCGCACTGACCACCTGACGACTGAGTCCGGTAGTCAATACGGAGTCTATAGGGGTCTTTAAAAGGAGTCTGGATAAAGTCACGGATAGGGAAGAGAGGTGGATGTAGGTAGAGTTAATTAAGTAATAGGAACAACCTCGTGTAGGTCTCACGGCGCACTATAGCTACACACAGTCACACAGGAATCAAGTGGAATGTGATGCTTACTTATATAACCACTATCAAACAGCACTTTCCTGATGACTCGTGGCCAGGAACGCGCCCACGACTCGGGGGTGAGGAGGGGGACCACCACCTTCGCCTCTGTCTCCTCCCCGGCGTATGGTCCCGTACACACTGGCATTGTCCTCCCGCCTCCCCGCCGCCGCGCTCAGATGACCTCGCGCGGAGTTTAACACGCCAGCCAGGTCATGCAACGAGGTCGTAGTGGGGACGCAACAGTCTGCAGAGTCGCGGCCGAAGTCTCGCGGGTTCACCACCATTTGCGGCCGGTGGGGCGGGTACGGGTGGTAGGGATGCGGTGCGAGGCTGGTGTAGATGACCGGGTCCTCGCGCCGCCTGATGCCGCGGCTCAAGGGGGCACTAGACAGCACCTCAACGTACTCCACGTCCATCGCCTGCAAGCCACAACAACACAGGCTGAACACGCATCATGCTATACTAGAGTCTATGTTATTTATTATGGTCAAAATGCACTAAGGAAGCCACCCCCCCTGCCTCCCCCTCTTTTCTACGGGGCAGCTGATTGGTGCACTCCTCGTATCATCACTACCTATCATAATATCTTCACTACTTAACAGCGGCGTGACCACTGGACAGAGCAATCTTCACTACAAAGGGTGACAAAATCAAAACTCCCTTTGTAGTGAAGATTGGTCTGTCCAGTGGTCACGCCGCTGTTAAGTAGTGAAGATATTGTGATTGGTAGTGATGATATGAGGAATGCACCAATCAGCTGCCCCGTAGAATAGAGGGGGAGGCAGGGGGCGTGGCTTCCTTAGTGCATTTTGACCATAATAAATAAAATAGATTTATAGACGCAGCCCTGTCCACCCCTCACAACGCACGCCTGCCACCACTCTCACCCCACACTCACCTTCGTGGCGCTGGGCAGGGTGGTGGTGACGCCCGCCGCGGTGTTCCCCTGCAGAATGGCCACGGACTCCACGCAGCGGGGTGCCCTCAGACCACCGCCCGCAGGCTCCTCCAGCTCGCCCACTTCCCGACCTGCGAAGGGAGGAGGGAAGGAGACGAATATAGGGTACACTCATGATCTAAAGAACATAAGAACATAAGGAAGCTACAAGAGGCTGGGAGACCTACACGTGGTAGTTCCTGTTACTTAACATTACCTACATCCACCTTTCATCCCCATCCATGAAATTGTCCAGCCTCCTTTTAAAGCTCCCTATTGACTCCACACTGACCACCTAACGACTGAGTCCATTCCAATAATTATTGGATCAATCATTGTCATTCAAGCATCAATCATCATCAATCATTGTTGGTTCCTTTCTTACTTTGCCAGTTTTGCCTTGAGTGACTACGCCCCCCCCCCCCCCCCCCCCGTCTATGGGACAAAACTGCAAGGACAAAAGCTGTCAGCGTCGGGTTGTCAAAGTCTCACTCGTGACCGAGAATCAGGGCAACAAGCTATTGATTGGTCTTTTTTGGCATTTTCAAGACCCTGTGCATGGGAGCGAATTCCCAGTGCATCTACCACACCAGTGTCTTCTTTTTATGCACTGTCATTTAACCCCTTCACACCCAGATCTTTCCTTTCCTATATAAAATCATATGTTGTTAGCCATAAAATTACGAAAACTAACTTAATATACCTAATTACCTAGTGGACAAGGATACTAAACAGGTCATATCTATACAATATTGCGTATATTAACTAAAAATCGTCTAATGGTACCCAAATTACAATGAAAATTACGTTCTGGGTTTCAAGGGGTTAAAATTCAACTTATAGTCACATTACTGAACTTCGAGAGCGTTTTCTGAGCTTTGAGTGAATTTTTAAAATCTGAATTAATTAAAAGGGGAAAGACATGTTATAGATTGTTTTCTTTGAAACAAAGTGCATGTTGGTAAAATGTTCTTCAACAATGTAAATATCGACCATCACAGTTAACCCAGTTCAGTCCAGGCTCAGTAAGGTAAAGATGGGGACATACGCTAAGCTGCGCGTTGCCTCAGTGCTCATCTCCGTGGCATTAGCCCTTGAGCCTGTGGTGGGTGAGGACCCGTTACCCCAGGACACAGGGCTAGTGTGACATCCGGGTTATCACAGTTATCTTCCCCAGGTTTCCCCAGGTACCCATTTATCAACCAACCCCGAAAGGAAGGATGCACAGCTTGGTGGGCTGCACGTCGACTGCCCTGGTCGGGATTCGAACCAGGGCCCCCGGTAACACGATTCTACTATGGTTCGCCTTTGTTACTTGTATTTTTGTTACGAAGGAAATTTGAGAGACAAAGCTGGCAGTGTCGCCGTACTGTCTTCTTACATGAGTCGCCTTAACCCCTTCACGCCCAGAACGTAATTTTCATTGTAATTTGACCACCATTAGATGATTTTTAATCAATATAGGCAATGTTTTTATATATATGACCTGTTTAGTATCCTTGTCCTCTAACTAATGTGGTATATGAAGCTACTTTTCGTAATTTCATGGCTAACAACATACGATTTTATTTATTAATGGAAAGATATGGGCGTGAAGGGGTTGAAGTGTATCGCGGAAAATGTATCTCGAAGGAGTGCATAAAGGAAAGATACTTTAACATCTCCACCTAGAAAAGTATAACAAGTTCATGGCCTAGCACTCTGTTCAAGCTGTTCCTCGTCCTGACCCGCTGTGTTATAACGTACAAGGCGCCTCAAGCTGTCCGCTGTAAGAACCAGAGCCTGTAAAGAATAGCATGAACCCCGGGTATTAAAGGCCTGCGAGAGGATGCTGCTACTAATGGTTATACGCCTATTAACCCCTTCACACCCAGATCTTTCCTTTACAATATATTATCATATCTGTTAGCCATTACGAAAAGTAGCTTAACAATCTTTTTTTCTTTTTTTACATCTATGCATATAGCGCGTGTAGGCAGTGACCTCCAGGGGTGGGATGGTAGGCTCTGGAGGTTCACTTGAGGGCTGTGATGGTTGGCCCTCGCCCGTGGTGGCGCAAGCAGGATTTTTTATAGTGACGCCTGTGATTAGAGGCTCATGCCGCCCCCCTCAGGACCCCTGTGTCCTCCGATTCACTCGCAATCGAAGGTAGAGTTATTAAACAGGGCATGTGGGTGTTCTTAGGCCACTCGAAGGTGCAGACAGATTTTAAATGGATTTATGGGTCTCACTCGGGAGAACGCCACACAGTGACGCTAATCACTCTGCTACCGCCTCCCCTCCCGAACTAAGAGGTGACACCTCCCGAACTAAATTGGCCCACCCCCCTTTTCTTTATTCTCTTACTGTCTCCTTTATAGGGACAGCAGAGCTGGGCACGTTCCTGGATTTGGGGTAGTCCGTACCTGTACTTCCGTACTTCGGGACGCGGGTCGTCCGTACCTGTACTTCCGTACCTTATTTTACTTTGTTCTGTCCGTACCCGTACCTCCGTACCTGTACCCTATAACTATTAAAACGCGCCTGAAAAAATATAGTCAGTACCTCAAAAATAAAACAAAATACAAGGCTATAATACATCAGAGCTTCATAAATATATATAGCAATATATATTTACCATCAAATAATCATCAAATCAATTAAAATAAAATTTGTCTCCAGTCTTCACAGTTCACAAATGAGTGAAATGACTAATTAGTTTAAATCACAAGTTTATTCTAGAGTGTATAACTCCTACTCCACTTCCTTCTCCTCCTTGTACTGCTGCTACACCTCCTTGTAGCCTAGGAGGTGCATGTTGCCCCTCACAAACACCAGCTGCTCAAAGTTTATGTTGCTGAGGCTGGACCTCTTCGGCCGCAAGATGTCTCCCGCGGAGCTTTACAATTAGATTTGTCTTACTTCTCAAGGTGCCACAGCATAGCCTTTAGCTGTCTGGTGCCCTCCTGCCTCTTCCTCTGATCCTCCTG
>JACEEZ010005024.1:12500-47500 GCA_016584305.1 Chionoecetes opilio
CCGACCGGCCCCTTCAAGGAATCTTTGTTCAGTTTTCGGCCCCTAAGCATTCATTACAATAATATTAATAAACAAACACGTAAATAAAAACAGTACTGCTATTTTTCAAGAGTTCTATCCTTGTGGAGCTGTGTGGTTTGTGTTGAAAAGGCAAGTCTTGTCTTTTAGAAACACAGTCCATTTCCCCCACTCCACTAATGGCTATACTTAACAACCATACAATTACTACCACCACTACTTCTAACGGTACCAGTATTAAGATAAACCATACAAAAATAATATAAGTAATTATAGACATGCTAGATTACAGAAATATTGGAAGGGTGTTGGCTCAAGTCACTCTGGAGATAGGAAGGGTGTTGGCTCAGGCCACTTATGATAGGAAGGGTGCTGGCTCAAGTCACTCTGATGATAGGAAGGTTATTGGCTCAGGCCACTCTGATGATAGGAAGGGTGCTGGCTCAAGTCACTCTGATGATAGGAAGGGTGCTGTCTCAAGTCACTGATGATAGGAAGGTTATTGGCTCAGGCCACTCTGATGATAGGAAGGGTGCTGGCTCAAGTCACTCTGATGATAGGAAGGTTATTGGCACAGGCCACTCTGATGATAGGAAGGGTGCTGGCTCAAGTCACTCTGATGATAGGAAGGTTATTGGCTCAGGCCACTCTGATGATAGGAAGGGTGTTAGCCCAAGCCACGTTGCTGGCGGGAAGAGTGTATACTCAGGCCACTCTGATGATTCGATGGGTGTTGGTTCAGGCCAATTTAATGCCGGGACGACTGTACACTCAGGCCACTCTGATGATTGGAAAGGTGTTGACCCAGGCAACTTTAATGGCGGGAAGAGTGTATAATCAGGCCACTCTAACGATTGGGAGGTAAGAAGCTCAGGCCATTTTAGTGATTGGAAGTGTGTTGGTGGCTCAGGCCACTCTGATGATTGGATGGGTGTTGGCTCAGGCAACTCTAATGATAGGAAGGGAACCTCCTCAAGCCACTTTGATGACGGTAAGAGTTTATACTCAGGCCACTCAAATAACTGGATGGGGGGTGACTCAGGCAGCTTTGATGGTGGGAAGGAGGGTGGGAAGGAGGGTGGGGCAGCCGAGTTGTGTGGTGTGGCGACGGTCAACTCCACTGGAATGCGAATTCCACACCTGGAATTTTGAGGAGTGGCGGCCTCGCGTGTTCGCCACTCCGCCAACAGGTTCTTGAGGGCGACGTGGCACTCCAGCACGTTGTTCAAGACGCCCTTGATGTGTAGCTTTCGTCTTGCTGCATCCACGAGGATGAGGACAGAGAACCGGCATCCAAGGTTGTATTCGAGGTACCGCATCCCGGCCTTTGTCTTCAGCCGCTGCATGAAGCGTCGAGCCACCAGGAGGCTTCGCCGCACCGGGCGGTTGGCCTCTTCTTCTCCTTCGTTGACTGAAAGTTGTGATTTCTGAAGACTTTGGTCCCTCACGGGATCTGCTTCCTACAGGGGAAGGACCTGCTCCCCAACCTCCTCCAGTACGTCCTCCACCTCAGTGTGTTTGACGTCCTGCGAGGCTGCTGTGTCCTGCAGAGGAGGCTCGACCTGCTGTCCTCGACCCCGGGCCTCGCTGGCAGCATCCTCCGTCACATTCAGTGTGGGCAAGAGCACTGCCTCGCTTCCCTTCTCGTGAGGGCGGTGGTGGCGAGCCAGGGTCTGCGGTGCCCAGGAGCACCCCACCACCAGGACCACAAACACAACCACCACTGCCACACACACGGTCAACACGAAGCTGAATACAAACGTCTTGTGTTCCTGCTCGGCCTTCTGGACCTGCCTTCCCAGGCAGGCCAGACGTTCCTTGCTGCCCACCACCATGGGCAGCACCTCCCCCCAGCTGTCACCCAGGGGGAAGCCGCACTCTGCCAGGGGATCCCTTGGGGACGCCAGCCACGAGGCAGCCACCAGGTGCCCCCGCACCTTCCCCAGCAGGGTGGTGTGGGGCCCTGTGTCCCGCCAGGTCCGCATCCCCTGGCGCAGCTTGTCGCCCTCCAGCACCAAGCCCCGCAGGACGAGGGCGATCCCGACCCCCATCACCAACACCAGCGCCAGGCAGAAACATCTCAGGTTGACAAAGTTTTGCATTTTTGTATGAAATTATAATTTTGAGAAAAGGAGTAAAAGGCTCCTTGGTACGGTGGATCACCAAAAGGGGATGGTAGTGGAAGGCGATGTCCACTGAGCCACAGGGTCACTGCTTGACCCATACAGGGTCACGCCGTTTGTGTCTTGCATCACATAACAATATATCCAAATAACATTATCATCTACAAGATCAATGGTAATACTGTTACCCGCATTTATTGTTATTATCTGTTGCCGTCCCTAACAAAGGTCCCTAAACTCTTCAGTTCACCGACCCCTTCAGGGAATCCCTGTTCTGTTTTTGACCCCCAAAGCATTCATTACAATTACATCAACAAACAAACAAGTCAATAAAAACAGTAATACAATTATTTTAAGACTTCTATCCTTGTGGAGCTGTGTGGTTTGTGGTGAAAAGGAAAGTCTTGTGTTTCACAAACACAGTCCGTTTCCCGCACCCCACCAATGGCTATACTTAACAACCATACGACTACTACCACCACTATTACCGGTACCAGTAGTAAGAGAAACACTAAAAAAATATAGATACCTACAGAAATAATAGGTACAGTACTGTCAGCCACTAACGCCAAATTTTTGATCGACCTTCAGCCGCCTTTCCGGTATTTGAAGACCCCTTTTGACAACTGTTTCCCTCCTCCCGCGGCATCGCTGTACAAGAATTTCTACTCATTGTCACCCCTATTCTTTTCATCTTCTTAATGCAAGAGTTAAGCAGTATCTGTACTCTTTCATCCCTTGCACTGGTAAACTCAGGAACTTCTTCAGTCGCCTTTCGGGTATTGAGGAATCCCTTTTGACCCCTGTTTCCCTCCTCCCGCGGCACAACTTTCTACTCATTCAGTGTGAGGAACGCTTATAATTTATGTACACAAGAGGGAGAGCAGAGAGGAAAAGTAAGAACAAAATATTCACCACATAAGTTTAATTATTTCATCAATGTCTTCCCCTACCTCTTTATCCTCCTCCTCCCTCTCCTCCTCATCCTTCTCCTCCTCCTCTTCTTCTTCCTCCTTTTCCTCCTCCTCCTCCTCCTCTACTTCTTCCTTATACATTTATCTTGTCTGACTGACTATTTTTTCTGTGTTCCTACATTACTTCATATTTTATTTTGAGTATCGAAATATTAATCGGAATAATTAGAGAAAAACACACAAGTACACACTCTCTCTCTCTCTCTCTCTCTCTCTCTCTCTCTCTCTCTCTCTCTCTCTCTCTCTCTCTCTCTCTCTCTCTCTCTCTCTCTCTCTCTCTCTCTCTCTCTCTCTCTCAGTGCCAAATTAATTTTAATGGCTCCTTTGATGGCGTTATAGTCCCACAAAACGACCTGCAAAGTGCCCCGAAATTACACCTCAACTCCTTGGTAACTGTTGCATAAATTGAATAGTTTCCGTCCCGCCCCCCGCCAGAGAGGCCGCTGCCATTATTCTGGTAGCAATCATAATTTTACCTCAGATAACTGGAAATAGCTTGGCCTTCTCTATTCGCGTGGTAAAACACTGGTTAGCCGGTGTCGAGTGTGCTAGGTGTCTGTCAGGCCTTTTCTCGGCTGCATATTTAAAAAGCGTAATTTAAAAAGGAAATAGGGAAAAACTGGTGCACAAATAGGGTGGTAAATTATTGGAATGGACTCAGTAGACAGGTAGTTAGTGGGGAGTCATTAGGAAGTTTTAAAAGGAGGCTGGATAAATTCATGGATGGGGATAGAAGGTGGATGTAGGTAGTGTTAATTAAGTAACAGTTGACAACAGTTGAGACAGTTGGACCTGTGACTGACGATTTACCCTTATACCCTTCTATGTGGCATCAGAATGCCCCTGAGCTCCGCCTGCCATAGTGCACACAGCTGTGCTAATACACAGCTGTGCCCCACCCAGGTGTCCCCACCATGATAAATACCTAGAACATAAGAAAGTAGAAAATAAGGAGGCTACAAGAGGCTGGGATACCTGCACATGGTAGTTCCTATTTCTTAACACTACCTACATCCCCCTTTCATCCCCATCCATGAATTTATCTAGCCGCTTTTTAAAACTCCCTAATGACTCCGCACTAACTACCTGTCTACTGAGTACATTCCGATCACTTACCACTCTATTTGTGAACCAGTTTTTCCCTAGCTACGCCGTGCGTACCACGTGTAGGTCTCACAGCCTCTTCTAGCTTCCTTATTTTCTTATTTTCTTATGAAATAAATAACAAAACTGGCCCCGCCGTGACGTGGAGTGGAGAGCGATCCAGCGTGACATGCGACCAAAGGATGTTTCAGTGGTACAAAAGCAATGTCAGCTGCTGATTTCACTACCACACGTGTATTTATGAAGCTGACATGTTCCTTGAAATCAAACTGTTTTATCATCATTTTGTATAAGCCGTAATATTGCCAGGGAGTCTTTTCCTTCATAGATATAATACTCCAACAAAGAAATGAGGTAGTGTACAGTCAAACAACGCATCCTCTTTAGTTCACTGCTGATTAATTATTAAGTGAAAACCTGACCTTTCGGAAAACCCAGAAAAGCTAGTACATAATTACTTCCCACGATAACAGAAAGGATTAGTCTTAAGTTGGTCGAAGACTAACGAAAATCGTATTGGAATTGCTACACACCCACGACCCTGTCTAACACCACAGTCTAATGATATTTACGAATACTATGCAAATACCAATGACAAGAAAAGTTAAAGATACTGCCAATATTATGTTTGGCAAAATACAAATGTTATAAATGCATCTACTGCAGATTATGAAGCTTCTGAAATATTTTTTAGAAGACCGCGTTTGCACCCTATGAAATCTGGTTTGTTTATTTATCCTCGCCCGCCGAATCCAGGCTATCAGCAACTAAAGTACATCACTTATACGATTATACAGCAGCACTTGCATTTAATTTATGGGAACAGGAGATATTTATTCTTTTTTTGGTCATATAGTCTAGTCTACGCTAACAGCGGTTCCTTACAACTCCGTCTACTGGGAGGCCACGGGAGAAGTCTCCCATTTCCACACATCTATCCACCTTATTCTCACATCCTACTGTCAAGTGTTGTAGTCAAGACCAGACCCTCCTAGACCAAGACCAAGACCAAGACCAGACCCTTCGAGACCAAGACCAAGACCAAGACCAGACCTTCCGAGACCATGACCAGCCCTCCGAGACCAAGACCAAACCCTCCAAGACCAAGACCAAGACCAATACCAGACCCTCCGAAACAGACCAAGACCAAGAACAGGCATATACAAATATTTTTTTATAAATATGACTATTATCTGAATGTTTTTGGTCTGTACTGCGTAAATACTAAATTGTATTGTCCTAAGTTGTTCGGATGGGATCGCCGCAAGTGCTTGATAAAAGCCGACGTCGTGCCAGCCTTGTCCGTGATGCTTTGCTTGTAGAAAGTACAAACTGCAGTGTGCTTCTGCTTTCCGTGTTTCTTATAAAAAAAACTCCTTATGGTCTTTGAACGCAAATTTGATAACTGCTGAAGATGCCGAAATGATTACTCATTCCGGTGTGCGAACGGAAACTAAGCGAGACTAGTCCAGTACACCTCACTGTCCGACGTCCTATGTCATTGCCAGACAGACTTGCCAGGTCCTGCCAATGAAGTACTGGAGCTGAAGTACTTCTTGCCAGAAATTACTCAACAAATTTTGGAATTTTCCAGAAATATTCGTCAATTGAATTTAATTTTCTTATGATGAAAAATTGAAAATGCCAAAAAAGTAAAGTGTGAATGCCAGAAGTATATTTTGTGGTTTGTGCATCTGGCAACCCTGCTGCAAGATGTGCTCGATGTAACGACTAACGAGCTCTGGTAGAAGGGGGGTAAGGGTAACGTATAAGGGAGGAAATATATTTATAAAATTTAATATATTTGAACAACTGAACATCTAGGTCAAATATTTCTGCTTTCATTGCTTCGTTGGCATGAAGAAACAAACATAGGAAAATACCAATCTTGTGGTTACGTTTTCCAAGCGAGCTAGCTAAACCTGTGGTGTACGTGTACGAAAGGTGCGGGGATTGCATAGGCCTACACATATATGAAGTACACGGAGGTGAACAGAGCTGCAAACATGCGTGCGTGCAAACAGAGATTATCACTGCGAGAATGGCCACGTCATGCATGTTCTCTCGACTCGCACGCACTCCATCAGCGCTCGCAGGGCTCAGCTCATGCATCATCACCGTAGAGATAGTCAGGCTCAGGCAGTATCTATAGACAGTACAACACTGTATGGCGCGCCGTGAACCGAAACAGCCATGATTTTTCTCCGTGTATGATAATAACTTCCGACCTTCCCCACGCCGCGATGCATTTTTTAACCCTGGTCTCGACCTGGTCTCGAGCCAAACTCCGAGACCAGAAGCTTCGAGACCAAGATCAAGACCAAGACCACATCAAACGAGACCAAGACCAAGACCAAGACCACATCAAACTGGTCCCGAGATCTGTCTCGAGACCAAGACCAGTCTCGAGACCTACAACACTGCTACTGTCTTCACTCATGCATGATCTCTCTCTCTCTCTCTCTCTCTCTCTCTCTCTCTCTCTCTCTCTCTCTCTCTCTCTCTCTCTCTCTCTCTCTCTCTCTCTCTCTCTCT
Organism: Chionoecetes opilio; assembly: GCA_016584305.1. NCBI lineage: Eukaryota > Metazoa > Arthropoda > Malacostraca > Decapoda > Majidae > Chionoecetes > Chionoecetes opilio. The sequence continues at coordinate 19,255 of JACEEZ010005024.1, forward strand.
CTCTCATACTCCAACACTATCCTTCAATGTAACAGGGGCTCATCCTTTCACACTCCCAACATCTATTGCTTTATGATACACTCGTCTACCGTATCTCTCGTCCCCGTCGGCGAGAGTTCCAACTTTGCGCGTCACCGAGTGGACCTATTTTCTACGACTCAATATATTATATCTAATAAGCTTTTACCTGTGTTTATGTATACCAAACCTGACCGTAATCTAACGTAACAGTAACCTAACCGTTACTGGCAGAAATTACAACTTGGGGGGAGGATGGGGCGGAAGCAAATAAGGAAATATTACCTTTATTGCCGTTTCTCCTTTTTGGTGGGGGGGGTCTCTTCCATTTGATAGTGTTTGATAGTTCCTTTAATTGATCTAAGGCCTCTTTAAGGCCTCATTAGTTGTGGAACTAAATAATAACTATAACATGACCATGACAATCTTGACTCCCGATAGTGGGGAGAGCTATGAAGATCAGGGTAAATGTGGGTAAAAAAGTGAATTAATGAAGAAAATAGGTGATATATGGTATGGTGTGTGTTGTTATCGGGAGCAGGGCGCGGAGACAAATGCCTCCTCCGCTCTCCGTCTCCCAACAAAATATCTCCTTGGTTCAGGGCTGCCAAACCAGGCGCAGAGTGGTCTTAGTCGTGGATCAACATAAGACCATGTTAGCTCTTGATGGTGGGGCCTAAGAAACGCGTTCTTGGCATTGGTACCACTTGCGTCTAACATGGAAGCTCCACTTTAGACTTTCCCTAGTCCATGTATAAAAAAGCGGCAGACTCTCTCTCTCTCTCTCTCTCTCTCTCTCTCTCTCTCTCTCTCTCTCTCTCTCTCTCTCTCTCTCTCTCTGATCATTATCAACGGTACAATACCCAAATATAGCAACTCATTAAAACGCAGCCACTTTAATGTTTGTCAATCCTCCTACCAATTAACTCTGCTATTGTACAGATAACACAAGTAAAGTTCTGCCTCAAACATCATTAACAAGCGAATCGTCTGTCTATCGATGACGTTTCACGATATCCTTTTACAACTCAAAGGGTTTTATATCCTTGTTGACGCGAGCTGGCGATATGATTCTAATTAAGTCTTGGGACACGTATGTTTTGGTCATAATTGGAGAACCGTCGCTCTTTTTATAATCAGATATATAGTAAGAATGATAGATTCTCCTCAAAAGCCTGTTAATAACAAAGAAATCTGTCATGTTGTTTGGAGGATACGATTGAAGATAAGTTAACTATACTCTGTTTTGGTTAACGAGGTGAAAAATCCTGACCCCTTGCTGCTTACTGACTGATATATATATATATATATATATATATATATATATATATATATATATATATATATATATATATATATATATATATATATATATATATATATATATAATATATATATATATATATATATATATATATAGTTGATGCCAGGAGAAGGGAATACTACGCTTCTTCTTAATTTCAGCTGTATTTTATCATAGTTAATCATATTATTAGGTAAATGTAAGCATAGTTTTAAGCATGAGACCTTAAGATAGAATGGAAAATTCGCCTCGTTAAAAAAAGACTATAGTGGGAAGCTAAACTATCATAAAAATCAGTTATCAGTTGTTAACACCTTATCTCTCTCTCTCTCTCTCTCTCTCTCTCTCTCTCTCTCTCTCTCTCTCTCTCTCTCTCTCTCTCTCTCTCTCTCTCTCTCTCTCTCTCTCTCTCTCTCTCTCTCTCTCTCTTTTTAGGAGCCTTTTAAGAGAGTTTACTCTCAACAGGCTCAGCCAATTTTATATAATTATGTATTTTTTATTACATGTATAACTGTTTGGCTAAATAAATGTATAAATCTCTCTCTCTCTCTCTCTCTCTCTCTCTCTCTCTCTCTCTCTCTCTCTCTCTTTCTCATTACGGTAATTATCATCAATTCTCTTATTACTTTAAATGATTCAGTATATCAAGGTATATCAATAGTCCACTCTAGTCCACGAAAGACATCAAATATCATGGCATGAGGTCCATAAAAGAGCTTTGGCTTAATGGACAGTGGCTCGTATGGCTGTAGAATTGATTAGGAACATAATCATAATACACTGACCTGAATAAACTATCAAGTATCAAGTGTCCTCTCTCTCTCTCTCTCTCTCTCTCTCTCTCTCTCTCTCTCTCTCTCTCTCTCTCTCTCTCTCTCTCTCTCTCTCTCTCTCTCTCTCTCTCTCTCTCTTTCTCTCTCTGTGTTTGTCTGTCTGTCTCTCTCTTTCTTTCTATTTCTCTCTCTCACTCTGTCTGTCTGCCTCTCTCTGTATTTTTTTTCCTTCTCTGTCTATCTGTCTGTCATACCAGATCCTTTGTGTCACAGTTGATTGATCATGACAGAGATGACATAGTTGTTGCTATGGAAACACTTAAGTTTGACTTATCCCTCTCTGAATCCTCAAGGAGAATTACATATAAAGAAATTAATCCCAGCTTAACGGTACACGATATTTACACATGTAGGCATGGAGTAAGGGAAGACCACAGAATAGCTTTCAGCCGTTTTCGCCTGTCAGCACACTGGTTAGCTGTGGAGGTGGGCAGGTGGAACAGGAGGGGCCGCGGCCGCTTGCCCCTGGAGGAGCGGTTGTGTCCTTGTGGACAGGTGCAGACAGAGGCTCATGTCGTTCAACGGTGTCTCTCCTCACAACACATTCGCGACACATATGGATTTAATACACTCCAAGATTTATTCAATGGCACGTTTGATAATGCAACTCTATGTATAATAATTAGCTTAATATTGAGTGTATATACTCAAAATTAATTACTATTTTCTGTTATAGTATCTATGTTCATTAATAAGCCTTAATTTTTATTATTATAATCTATTAGTAATGTAATTTCATGTATATTGTGTTTGTCTTTTTGTATTGGTTTCTTTTTTGCATTTTTTTTGGTTTTTTATCTGTTACTTACCATTTTTATGTTATGGTGCTTAGATATATTTGGTGAAGTTTTTTAGTGTTCACCAGATGTATCATTGGTAACTGACTTTCCTTTTAGTAAATTAAGAATATTGTGTTTAAGAATTGGGTTGGACCCAAAAATTCAATGTATTTTTACTAAGTATATGTGCATATTGTTTTGGTCAATAAAATATTTGTCTGTCTGTCTGTCTGTCTGTCTCTCTCTCTCTTTTTTCTGTATCTCAGTTTTTCTCACTTTTTTTTCTTTTCTTTTTCTCCCGCTCTCTCTATCTCTCTCTTACATACACACACACACACACACACACACACACACACACACACACACACACACACACACACACACACACAACACACACACTAAGGTACTCTGTAGTGTAGACGTAGCACGCTTGGCTCACAACCGAGAAGTCCCGGGTTCGATCCCCGGGCGGAGCGGAGACAGATGGGCTGTTTCCTTAAAAACCTGTCCACCCAGCAGTGAATGGGTACCGGGTGTTAGCCGGGGGTTTGTGACCCGCCTCCCGGGGTGGTGGCTTCCCCCAACACTAACCACTAAGCAGGAATGATAAACATTTTGATATGGAGACGGGGCCATACGAGTGCAGCTCAGGCCCTGTAAAATACAACTAGATGAATACACACACACACCGACACCCACACCCACACCCACACACCCACACACTGTCAAAGTCACACTGTCAAAGAGTCTTGGCTCAACAGACCATGCCGTAACTAGACATGGTATATATACGTTTGTTTATACAGTTTATAGATGTAACAATAATGGCAATATATTTACTATTACTATTATTACTATTACTATTACTATTACACACATACACTTACCCACACACACACACACACACACACACACACACATACACACCCACCCACACACACACACACACACACACACACAGAGAAAGAAAGAAAGAAAGAAAGAAAGAAAGAAAGAAAGATTGAAAAGAAAGAAAGGCTGGATAAATGTAGATACATATACGGGACCCCACGAGTGTAGCTCAGGCCCTGTAAAACACAACTAGGTAAACACAACTAGGTAAATACACACACACACACGCACGCGCACACACACACACACACACACACACACACACACACACACACACACACACACACACACACACACACACACACACTTACCTGTCCCTCTCACCACATCAGGGTTGGCAGCCTTGCTATGGGCGTGGGTCTCGTGGGCGTCCTCGCTACAAACATCACTAGGGCCTCCCACATAGACGTTTGTGAGGGTGGGCGGGGAGTCACCTTTACTGTGGGTGTGTGGGCGTGAGCGGCGGGTGTAGTGGGTGAGCACGAGGCCCACCACTACCAGCACCAAAACCGCGCCCACCCCACCCACCACCGCGCCCACTACAGGAGGCAGCAGGACGCCCTTCGCTGGTGGGCCTGCGGGAGGAGAAACATAAGAACATAAGAACATAGAACATAGGAGGAAAAGCGCAGGTTAGGCAGCCCCCCCCCAACCTTGGTTAACCCCCCCCCCCCTGTGTGTGTTGGGGGAGGGGGGGAGGGGGAAAGGGGCTGGTGGGGGAGGAGGGGGGACGGGGGGAAGAAAATTTATACCCAATCTCTCTCTCTCTCTCTCTCTCTCTCTCTCTCTCATGGTGTTGGGTTTCCGCTCCCTCTGTCCCTTGGCCGTCTAAAAACAGAAATGTGTGCGAAAATGGAAACGTACAATAAGAGACATATTGACAGCATGCTCGGTCAGTCTGTTTCCCTCACTACATATATGGACCTAACAAAAGGGTGTCAACCCCAGTACATACAAAATGGACTAATTACTAGGCGCCAGCAGGTGTGTTATAGTAGGCTAAGGCTACGGTATAAGTACATGTGGGAGGTAGCTGGCAGTGACAACATCAATATGAAAAAATGTAACCTGTGTAAAACAGAAGAGAAGCACACACTCCGCCATTATGTAATGGAATGTCAAGAAATTATCTTTTTTAGAGGCAGCTGTGCCAATGCCTCCTATGCTGGGCTGCTGCACTATTATCTACAACCATGTAACCTCATCCAAGTCAAAAACAGTCACCCAAACTTTGCCAATGCCTCATAAAGGACTTAATAAATAAATAAATAAATATATATGTAACATAACATAGTCTTTTGTATATGCATATCTAAATGTAAGTAACAAATTTACTATCTAACTTCATTAATTATGGCAATCCTTCCCATGCAACCTGCATGGGGGGTACGCCCTTTGTCTATTTTGTATCCTTAATTATATATGTATTATGTATAACTAGCCGCAAAGCCGCCCTCCGGGCGGACTTTTTGGCTAGCTCCTGCGGAGGGCTATTAGTGGTGGGCCTTTGGCCCACCACCTGTGTTTGGTGGGCCTTCGGCCCACCAAACACGGACTCTCCAGATAGCCCCTTCTAACTTTCCTGAAATCACGGATGTAGAAATGTATGTATTCCCCCCCCCCCATTCACTCACCCATTACCCATCACCCCCCACCCATTCACTCACCCATTACCCATCACCCCCCACCCATTCACTCACCCATTACCCATCACCCCCCACCTATTCCCTCACCCATCACCCATCATCCCCAACCCATCAATCACCCCCCACCCATTCACTCACCCATCACCCCACACCCATTACCCATCACCCCACCCATTCACTCACCCATTACCCATCACCCTCCATCAAGGTTTCCTCAATTCTCGCAACCCACTTTTTTTCACAATTATCGCTAATAGGCTGCTAAAAAAAAAGAAAAAAAAAGTGCTCGGATCATCTCATAATTGGGCTTAAAACCTTCCCCTGGTCAAACCGGTTCCAAAAATGTGCCATATGAGGTGATTGCGCCACGGGGGGCGGAACCTATACCAGACACACACACACACACACACACACAGACAGACACACTTTCGCTTATATTTACCATTACCCATCACCCCCCACCTATTCCCTCACCCATCACCCCCCACCCATTCACTCACCCATCACCCCACACCCATTACCCATCACCCCACCCATTCACTCACCCATTACCCATCACCCTACATCAAGGTTTCCTCAATTCTCGCAACCCACTTTTTTTTCACAATTATCGCTAATAGGCTGCTAAAAAAAAAAAAAAAAAAAAAAAGATCGGATCATCTCATAATTGGGCTTAAAACCTTCCCCTGGTCAACCCGGTTCCAAAAATGTGCCATATGAGTTGATTGCGCCACGGGGGGCGGAACCTATACCAGACACACACACACAGACAGACAGACAGACAGAGACACACTTTTGCTTATATTATTATAGATTACCCATCACCCCCCACCTATTCCCTCACCCATCACCCATCACCCCCAACCCATCACCCCCCACCCATTCACTCACCCATCACCCCACACCCATTACCCATCACCCCACCCATTCACTCACCCATTACCCATCACCCTACATCAAGGCTTCCTCAATTCTCGCAACCTACTTTTGTTTTCACAATTCTCGCTAATAGGCTGCTAAAAAAAAAAAAAAAAAAAAAAGTGATCGGATCTCATAAGTGGGGTTATGACCTTCCCCTGGTCAACCTGATTCCAAAAATGTGCCATATGAGGTGTTTGCGCCACGGGGGGCGGAACCTATACCACACACACACACACACACACACAGACAGACACAACTTTCGCTTTTATTAATATAGATAGATAGAAGATAGATAGATGTGTACATTATTCACAATAAACGTTTTGATCTGATCTGATCTCTCTCAACAAAGGCACGCACACACGAAATGTTTGAAAAATGATAAATGGTCTTTATCTCTTTATTAATAGAGAAAAGATGAACAGAGAGAGAGAGAGAGAGAGAGAGAGAGAGAGAGAGAGAGAGAGAGAGAGAGAGAGACGAGAGAGAGAGAGAGAGAGGCGAGCGAGAGAGAGAGAGAGAGAGGAGAGAGAGAGAGAGAGAGAGAGAGGAGAGAGAAGAGAGAGAGAAGAGAGATGAGAGGAGGAGGAGAGAACGAGGGATCAAAAGAGAAACAGATGAGATACAGATAATCTTCAAGAAGGCGCCAGAACAAAAATATTAATAACCATACAGCGTTCAGAGCCAAACAAAGCACACAGGGAAACACACACACTCACACACACACACACACGGGGCAAAACAGAAGCCTAGTTGCCACAATACAAACGAGATGAAAAGAGGTTGAGGAAGAAAGAAAAAATATATAAAGTGGCGGAGGGGGAATAGTTTCCGTGCACCCAATCTTGGATAGCCTCGCGCCCCGCCTGCCTAAGGTGCAGGCAAAGACTACTCTATACTGGACTTGCTACTCATTTTGGGCTATTTCCAGTGGAGGCCAGTTTTGCGATTCCTGCCATTTTCGAACATCACTCCCTTTTCCCTTCCTATGGTTTATCAGTATATATGATATACCGTTATCTTCGTAAATGTTTGTTCTATAATATCTTCTTCTATATTAATAAAAGCGAAAGTGTGTCTGTCTGTGTGTGTGTGTGTGTGTGTGTTATAGGTTCCGCCCCCCGTGGCGCAAACATCTCATATGGCACATTTTTGGAATCAAGTTGACCAGGGGAAGGTCATAAGCCCACTTATGAGATGATCCGATCACTTTTTTTTTTTTTTTTTTTTTAGGCAGCCTATTAGCGAGAATTGTGAAACAAAAAGTGGTTGCGAGAATGAGGAAGCTTTGATGTAGGGTGATGGGTAATGGGTGAGTGAATGGGTGGGGTGATGGGTAATGGGGGGTGGGGTGATGGGTGAGTGAATGGGTGGGGGTTATGGGTTGGGGGTGATGGGTGATGGGTGAGGAATAGGTGGGGGTGATGGGTAATCTATAATAATATAAGCAAAAGTGTGTCTCTGTCTGTCTGTCTTGTGTTGTGTGTGTGTGTGTGTGTGTGTGTGTGTGTGTTGTGTCTGGTATAGGTTCCGCCCCCCGTGGCGCAATCACTCATATGGCACATTTTTGGAACCGGGTTGACCAGGGGAAGGTTTTAAGCCCAATTATGAGATGATCCGATCTTTTTTTTTTTTTTTTTTTTTAGCAGCCTATTAGCGATAATTGTGAGGGAAAAAAGTGGGTTGCGAGAATTGAGGAAACCTTGATGTAGGGTGATGGGTAATGGTGAGTGAATGGGTGGGGTGATGGGTAATGGGTGTGGGGTGATGGGTGAGTGAATGGGTGGGGGGTGATGGGTTGGGGGTGATGGGTGATGGGTGAGGGAATAGGTGGGGGGTGATGGGTAATGGTAAATATAAGCGAAAGTGTGTCTGTCTGTGTGTGTGTGTGTGTGTGTGTGGTGTCTGGTATAGGTTCCGCCCCCCGTGGCGCAATCACCTCATATGGCACATTTTTGGAACCGGGTTGACCAGGGGAAGGTTTTAAGCCCAATTATGAGATCATCTGATCACTTTTTTTTCTTTTTTTTAGCAGCCTATTAGCGATAATTGTGAAAAATAAGTGGGTTGCGAGAATTGAGGAAACCTTGATGTAGGTGATGGGTAATGGGTGAGTGAATGGGTGGGGTGATGGGTAATGGGTGTGGGTGATGGTGAGTGAATGGGTGGGGGGTGATTGATGGGTTGGGGATGATGGGTGATGGGTGAGGGAATAGGTGGGGGGTGATGGTAATGGGTGAGTGATGGTGGGGGATGATGGGTAATGGGTGAGTGAATGGGTGGGGGGTGATGGGTAATGGGTGAGTGAATGGGTGGGGGGAATACATACATTTCTACATCCGTGATTTCAGGAAAGTTAGAAGGGGCTATCTGGAGCGTCCGTGTTTGGTGGGCCGAAGGCCCACCAAACACAGGTGGTGGGCCCACCACTAATAGCCCTCCGCAGGAGCTAGCCAAAAAGTCCGCCCGGAGGGCGGCTTTGCGGCTAGTTATCAAATAAAAAACAGTAAAATGCAATAAAAAAATGCCATTATGAGAGAGTTAAGAAATATGCATGAACTTAATATTCACTTGAACTCATCGCCATTTAATATTTTGCGTGAAAACATTTTAGATGCTAGCAATAGAAAGAAGCGGATTTTCATTAGCTCTCCATTGCTATATTTCGTTTTCTGATAAATGAATCATAACCATGCATAAATTAGCGTTAACTAAAAAAATAACATCATCTATCGGGATAATTACCCGATGGATGATGTTATTTATTTAGTTAACGCTAATTTATGCATGGTTCTAATTCATTTATCAGAAAATGAAATATAGTAATGGAAAGCTAATTAAATTCCGCTTCTATTGATATGTTGCATGTAAAAAGTCTTCACGCAAAATATCAAATAGCGATGAGTTTAAGTGAATATAAGTTCATGCATATTTCTTCAGAGTCTCATAATGGAATTTCTTTAGTGTATTTTATAGTTTTTTATTTGATAATATTATAGAAAAAACATTCCGAAGAAAATAGGATATTATACTGATAGCCATAGTCTATTGTATTCAGGGAACATTTTTTTATTCCCGATACGATTGATATGTTTTTTTTTTTAGTTAACGAAATTTTGGCGGGTGGAAATTCTTTTATCAAAAAAAAATATATAAATGGAAAGCTAATGAAAATCCGCTTCTTTTACGCTAGCATCAAAAATGTTTTCTCGCAAAATAAATGGCGGGGATTTTAAAATAATTGGGTCATGCTATTTCTTCCCCTCTCTAAATGGATTTCTTTAGTGTATTTTACTGTTTTTTTTTTAAAATTTTATAGAACAACGTTACGAAGAAAAACGGTATAATATATACTGAAAAAACCTTGGGAAAGGGAAATGGGGTGATGTTAAAAAATGCAGGGAATCGCAAACGGGCCTCCATGGTCATGGGGGGTTTTGGCGCGGGGCAGAGTGCAATCCTATGAGAAGTATTTTTTTGGTGCAGGGAACTCGCGGGGAAAGTTTAAAGAAATGTCCAGATCTTTTATCTTTCCGTTTTAAATGCTCAAATTATACCATTAGCGAGTATTCCAAATATGTTGTCCTTTTCCCCATCAGCCGTTTTTTAAATAACCCGAAACAAATCTGAAAATTTCCCCGAGCTTCAAAACCCCCCCCACGACAAGCAGACGACGCAGCACGGTTGGGTGACGTCACAGCGGAAGCCTCCTCTTCCCGCGCTATAGCCACCACTACAACCCTTATAGTCGGGGGAAAAAAGGAAAGAGAGAGAGAGAAGAAAAAAGAGAAGGGAAGAAAGAGGAGAGGAGGAGAGGGGAAAGGAAGGAGAGAGAGAGAGAGAGAGAAAAGGAGGAGGAGCGAGCGAGGAGGAGGAGGAGGAGAGAGAGAGGAGAGAAGAGAGAAGAGAGAAGGAGGAGAGAGGGGAGAAGAGAGAAGGGAAAAGGAGAGGAGGGAAAAAGGGAAAGGGAAGAAAGGGGAAAGAGAGAGAGAGAAAAAGGGGGGAAGAAGGAACGAAGAAGAGAGAGAAAAAAAGAAAAGGAGGAAGAGTGAGAGAGGGGGAAGGGGGGAAGAGAGGAGGAGGGGGAAGAGAAGGGAAGAGAGGAGAAGAAGGAAAAAGGGATATATAGAAGAGACGTGGGCAGAGTTGCCAACACAAAAACCCAACACACACACATCTCTTTTTTTGTATTATCTCCATCTCACGTCTCTCACAACGTAATACTTGTCTCTTCTGCAGTAATCCTTCCCTTATTTTATAATCTGTCCATACGTCTATATCAAACCACCATAAAACTTAAGTCAGGGGGAAAAAAAGGAGGAAGGAGAGAGAGAGAAAAAGAAAGCAGGAAAGAGAGAGGGGAGAGAGAGGAAGAGAGAGAAGAGAGAAGAGAAAAGGAAGAGAAAGGAGAGAGAGAAAAGAGAGTTTTGCTGAAAAATAGAGACATTTATTACAAATGTGTAGGTGGGGGGGAATTTTAGATAATGCCCATTATGAGATCGTTTCTTAAAATGGAAGTTGGAAAATTAAGTGGCAATAGGATCGAATCCAAATTTCAAAAAAGGCCAAATTATGCGGGATAAAAACCCCTGGGGGTTTATTAAAAAGAGGTTGGGTGGGGGGAAAAAAAATTTTCAAAGGAAGGGCGATGACAGCTGGAAAGGCCAATTATGAAGGATTGGGAAAAAGGCACCGGAGGTAATTGGCGCGGTCAGATGGGGTGTGAGGTCGAGCTGGGGAGATATTAGAGGGGGTTAGACGGGATGAGGTCAGGGCTGAGGGGGAAATTAGAGAGGTTAAAAGGGAAGTGGGTCGGAGCCGGGGAGGATTTCCTCTTTGAAAAGGAAAAATAACGGACAGAAAAAATTTTCCTTATAGGAAAAAAGGGTCCAGAAAGAGTGACCCAAAAAGGATGACCCCCCCAAATTTTTAAACACAACATTGAGTAAAAAAAACATTTTTAAGGTTTCTAGGCGGGATTGGTAAAGAAAGAACATTTAAAAACGTGAGGGCGAGGACAGTGAAGAAATTAACTCGATTTGCTAAAAAAATTTGGATTAAAGTAGCAAAAACAGGCAAAGGGGCCCCCAAAGGGGTTCTATCGGGTTTTAAAACAAAGAAAAGGGAATTTAGTTGGGTGTTAAGGTCGGAAAAGGGTGAGGGCTTAAAAACGGGTGAGGATATTGTAGAGTCTAAATGATTATTTCTTAAGTGTTTTTTAGGAGGGGGATACACAGAAAAACCTGATGTGAAAGAGTTCAAGGAAGGTGAGGAGAAAATCAAAGAATTGTGATAATGGGAAATGGGGAGGAGGGTATGAAAAAAAGAAAAAATTTAAAACGCCAGGGCAAAGAAGTGTTCCCCGGGGATTAAAGGAATGCAAGAGGGGGTTTTTGGAGTCGTTAGTGCAAAATTTTTTTGGAAACGGTTGAGATAGGGGATGGCCATTATTTTGGAGGGAAGGAAATGTTGTCCCATATTTTGAAGGGAGACAGGGGACTAAAGCAAATTTTCGCCCGTAAGTCTAACATAGGGTGGGTAAATTATTGGAATCTATTATTTTAAAAAAAATTAGAGAGCACTTAGATAACATAGTTTTTTATCATGATTCACAAATGGATTTTACCAAAGGGAGGTCATTCTCAAACATTTATTGAGTTTTTATAGGAAAATTTTGGAAAGGGGAGATAATATAAGGATTATGATATAATTATCTGGGTTTAGTAAAAGGGTTTGCAAAGTACCACATGAGGACTCTTAAATAAGGGTTTGGGCCCTGTATAGTGGGAAGGGTTTTTCATTGGATCAGAGTTTACTAAGTAATGGCAACAAAGGGGTTTCAATTTAAAGGGCCAAATCAATGGGGACTGGGAACAAGGGGGTTCCCCAAGGGTCTGTTTTGGCCCATTAATTTTTGATTTACATAAAAGACTTGGATGTGGGGGTTTGCATGGGTATCGCAAGTTTTTCTGATGAACTAAATTAGTGGGTATTGGGGGCACAGTCTGACGAAAAAAAAATTTCAGGGGGACTTAGATAAATTAAGAGTGGGCATCAATGGCAGATGGAATTTAATATTGAAAATTAAGTTTGAATGTTGGTAAAAAAACCCGGGAAAATACCCTAAGCAAAGTTTGCGAAAAAAATCAGAAGGTGAAACGATCTTGGGGTGAGGGTACCCCGACCTCGACCTAGGAAACAATTATTTAGGCCAAAATAAGCTAAAAGAGTATTAGGTTCATTCCCCGAAAGGTAAAATAAAGTCGGAAGTTTTTCTAAAGCTTTTTCTGGCTCTAGTCAGGCCCCCCTGATATGCAGTTCAGTTTTGGGCTCCCCTATTCGGATGGGTATAATGTTGTTAGAAAAAGTGCAGGAAGGGGGGACCAAAAAAATCAAGGGGTCGGAAATTTATTTTTGAAGGGATTGAAGTTATTAAAAAAACCTCCCGGAAAATGCAAATAAGGGGCGATATGATAGAAGTTTTTAAGTGGATAAAGGGATTTAATAAAGGAGAGGTAGGAAAGTTCTTACGGCTTTTAAACCAGGGTAGAACAAGAAGTAACGGATTCAAGCCGGAAAAAGCGTAGATTTAGAAAGGAAATAGGGAAAAACTGGTTCACAAATAGGGTGGTGAATGAATGGAATGGTCTCAGTAGACAGGTAGTTAGTGCTGAGTCATTGGGGAGCTTTAAAGGGGAGCTGGATAGGTTCATGGATGGGGATGAAAGGTGGATGTAGGTAGTGTTAGGTGACAGGAACTACCACGTGTAGGCCTCGCGGCCTCTTGTAGCTTCCTTATTTTCTTATGTTCTTATGTTCTTAAGAAGAGAGAGAGAGAGAGAGGAGAGAGACAGAGAGAGAGAGAGAGAGAGAGAGAGAGAGAGAGAGAGAGAGAGAGGAGAGAGGAGAGAGAGAGAGAGAGAGAGAGAGAGAGAGAGAGAGGAAGAAGGAAGGAAGAGAGAGAGAGAGAACGAAGAAGAGAGGAAGAGAGAGAGAGAGAGGAGGAAGAAGGAAGAGAGCGAGATAAGGAAGAAGGAAGGAAGAGAGAGAGAGAGAGGGAAGAAGGGAGGAAGAGAGAGAGAGAGGAGGAAGAAGGAAGGAAGAGAGAGAGAGAGAGAGAGAGAGAGAGAGAGAGAGAGAGAGAGAGAGAGAGAGAGGAGAGAGAGAGAGAGAGAGAGAGAGAGAGAGAGACGGAAGAAGGGAAGAGAGAGACAGTGGGTTAGAGTTGCCATGTTGGGAGACACACACACACACACACACACACAAATATCTCCTTTGGTATTATCTCTTCATCTCACTGTCTCTCACAACGTAATACCTTGTCTCTTCTAGCAGTACTCCTTCCCTTAGTTATATAATATGTCCATACTGTCTATATCCGTCCTATAACACGTAATAATACCGTCAATACTACGCTATGTGGCAAGGCGGTGGTGTGGCTGGGTACTAGGGTGGGCTTCTACTACTTACTAAGAAACTACTACTACTATTACTATACTCCCCACTACTATTACTATTACCAAACCACCACTCCCACCATACTATACTACTAACACATAAAAGAAAACTCTATATTATTAAACTACACACAACTATATACAAACCCAAATTTTCCCCCAAACCCCCCACTACAACCCTACTACTACACTTTTATCTATACATAACACAGGCAGAAGAATTTGTTTACTTGGGAGTTCCTCCTGTGCTCAAATAATTTTGACCCCTGTTGGAGGGAAGAAAAGAAAATTCGCGCGTTTTTTACAAATGTTTTTTTTTTTAGGGAAAAAAAGGCCTGGAAATAATTTTTTTTGGTGGTTTTAGGTGTTTTGAATGTTATTCAACATAATTAGGGAAAAAAAAAATGGGCTGGACGATTTCTTTAACCTCTTGAAAACCCAGCGTGTTTTTTCCCTTTTTTTTAGTTTTACCAGCGTTAATGATTTTTAGTGAAATAAAGCAATGTTTTTTTGATATGACCTGTTTAGATCTTTTCCCTAACTAATTTTGGGTTTTTGTTCTTTTCGTAATTTAGGTCGACAACAAAAAAAATTTTTTTAGCAAAAGGGAAAAATTTGGGGGGTGAAGGCCTTTAGATGAAAAAAAGAGTGGGAGGGGTTTAAAAAAATACAAAACCCACTTATCCCTCGGGGGGGGAAAAGGGGAAGGAGAGAGAGAGAGAGAAGGGGAGAGAGAAGAGAGAGAAGGGGAGAGAGAGAGGAGAGAGGAGGAGAAGAGAGGAGAGAGAAGAGAGAGAGAGAGGAGAGAGAGATATTAAAGATGAATATATGGAGAGGAGAGATTTAGTTAGGGAAGGAAGGAAGGGGGAAAGGGGAGGAGAAGAGAAAAAAAAATTTTCCTTTCACTCTACGTACTTGGAAACTTGGTATTAAATAAGTATATATAAATTTTCTATTATTTCTATTGGGGTGGGGGGTGTGTGTGGGGTGGTGTGTTTGTGTGTGTGTGTGTGTGTGTGTGTGTGGGGGTTGTGTGTGGGTGGGGGTTTGGGGGGGGGGGGTGGTGCGTGCGTGCGTTGCGTGCGGCGTGCGTGCTGCGTGCGGGGGTGCGTGCGTGCTGCTGCGTGCTCCCTGCGTGCCCTGGGGGTGCGTGCGTGCGTGGGGTGCGTGCGTGGTCGTGGTGGTGTGTGTGTGTGTGTGTGTTCCCGTCCACCAGCACCAAGACTCTGTGAAGGTCAAGGATATCATGCCAAAACCTCAGTCATAAGCTTTACAAAAAATTTGTAAAAAAATATTGGGTGAGAATACAGCTTAGAGCCAGAAGTGAAGAAGCGTCGCACACATACTGGACAGAAATAGCTATGGACAGGGAAAGAAAAGGTAAGAGGGAGGCTCAACACAGGCCACTAACGCACTGCGACAAGACTGTAGACTCGTAGAGTGTAAACATGGCAGCGCTAATTACTAGGGACTTAACCCCTTCACACCCAGATCTTTCCTTTGTTATATAAAATCGTCTGTTGTTAGCCATAAAATTACGAAAAGTAACTGAATATATCAAATTAACTAGTGGACAAGGATACTAAACAGGTCATAGCTGTAAAATATTGGTTATATTAACTAAAAATCGTCTAGTGGCCTATATAAATTACAATGGAAATTACGTTCTGGGCCTCAAGGGGTTAAATGGATACCAAATGAGCTAACACGTGTCAAGGGAAGATGTCAGGAAAGGGACAATGTACGAGCTATCCTAAAAGACCCTGGAAATCTGTCCCTAAGGACCGTAATTTCAATAGGCTGATTTTCAAATTAATTTCAGACCAAGTAGATACGAGACATAAGAACGACATTTGAATATTTTCGTAAGGGAAGAAAGTTTCACACCGAAAGAAAGGTAAAATGGAGGAGTGGAAAAATGCTGAGAAAGAAAATCACCTGTCAAAGGATAATGTAAAAGATTATTAACCCCTTGAGGCTCAGAACGTAATTTCCATTGTAATGTTGGCACCATTAGACGATTTTAATTAATATAAGCAATGTTGTATAGATATGACCTGTTTAGTACCCGTGTCCACTAGCTAATTTGGTATATTAATTAAGTTAGTTTTCGTAATTTTATGGCTAACAACAGACGATTATAATATAGCAAAGGAAAGATCTGTGCATGAAAGGGTTAAGAAAAGAAGAGAGAGAGAGGAAAGTAGAAAGAAAGAAGGAAGAGAGGAAAGAAGTAAAAGAGGGAAATTGTCAGTCAGAGTCAGACAGACACAGATAAAAACATAAGATAGATATAGACAAAAAGGAAAAACTTTTACAGCAAAGAGAAAAAGTCCGGCGTTACAAGAGGGCAGGCAAGGCAACAGAAAAAGTCCGGCGTTACAAGAGGGCGGGCAAGGCAACAGAAAAAGTCCGGCGTTACGAAAGGTCAGGCAAGGCAACAGGAAAAGTCCGGCGTTACAAGAGGTCCGGGGTTACTAGAGAGCAGGCAAGGCAAGAGAAAAAGTCCGGCGTTACAAGAGGGCAGGCAAGGCAACAGAAAAAGTTCGGCGTTACAAGAGGGCGGGCTAGGCAACAGGAAAAGTCCGGGGTTACTAGAGAGCAAGCAAGGCAAGAGAAAAAGTCCGGCGTTACAAGAGGGCAGGCAAGGCAACAGAAAAAGTCTGGCGTTACAAGAGGGCAGGCAAGGCAACAGAAAAAGTCCGGCGTTACAAGAAGGCAGGCAAGGCAACAGAAAAAGTCCGGCGTTACAAGAGGGCAGGCAAGGCAACAACAAAAGTCCGGCGTTACGAAAGGTCAGGCAAGGCAACAGAAAAAGTCCGGCGTTACAAGAGGTCCGGCGTTACAAGAGGTCCGGCGTTACAAGAGGTCTGGGGTTACAAGAGGCAGGCAAGGCAACAGAAAAAGTTCGGCGTTACAAGAGGGCGGGCAAGGCAACAGAAAAAGTCTGGCGTTACAAGAGGGCAGGCAAGGCAACAGAAAAAGTCCGGCGTTACAAGAAGGCAGGCAAGGCAACAGAAAAAGTTCGGCGTTACAAGAGGGCGGGC
This sequence comes from Chionoecetes opilio, assembly GCA_016584305.1. Classification (NCBI taxonomy): domain Eukaryota; kingdom Metazoa; phylum Arthropoda; class Malacostraca; order Decapoda; family Majidae; genus Chionoecetes; species Chionoecetes opilio. Next base: position 36,150 of record JACEEZ010005024.1, read on the forward strand.
AAGGCAACAACAAAAGTCCGGCGTTACGAAAGGTCAGGCAAGGCAACAGAAAAAGTCCGGCGTTACAAGAGGCCTGGTGTTACAAGAGGTCTGGGGTTACAAGAGGCAGACAAGGCAACATAAAAAGTCCGGCGTAATAAGTGGTCAGACAAGGCAGGCAGCGCGACACTCACCCATGCGTTTCTCCGCGACCTTCATGATGTCTGTTTCCAGGCTGATGGAGACACTCTGCCCTCGGTGGTTGGTGGCGCGCACTTTGAGGGTCACATCCATTCCTGCCTCCAGCCCGCGCACCACGAACTCCGGCGCCAGGCTGAGGGTTGAGGTACGTAGTATATAGGGTCAGAGGACATGTGTAATTGTTAGAAATCTGGCGCCAGACTGAGGGTTGAGGTATATAGGGTCAGAGGACATGTGCAATTGTCAGAACTCCGGCGCCAGACTGAGGGTTGAGGTATATAGGGTCAGAGGACATGTGTAATTGTTAGAAATCCGGCGCCAGACTGAGGGTTGAGGTATATAGGGTCAGAGGACATGTGCAATTGTCAGAACTCCGGCGCCAGACTGAGGGTTGAGGTATATAGGGTCAGAGGACATGTGTAATTGTCAGAACTCCGGCGCCAGACTGAGGGTAAAGGGTCAAAGGACATGTGTAATTGTCAGAACTCCGGCGCCAGACTGAACATGAGAACACAAGAATAAGGAAATGAACATAGGAAATAAGGAAGCTATATAAGAGGCCCTGAAATCTACACGTGGTAGTTCTTGTTCTTAGTTCTGCTGTAGTTCTGTTGTAGTTCTGAAAGTTCTTACGGTTAGTCATCAGGGTAGAACCAAGACCTATATATGTATACAAGACGTATATATCTAAGAATATAGAGAATTAATAGATAATATAGAAAATATCATAGAATATATGGTCTTGGGTAGAACAAGAAGTAACGGATGCAAACTGGAAACACGTAAACCAGTAAGACGCCTTAATCGGCGAAGGACGAGCGAGCCGAGCACGTGCGCACGTGCGGCGTCACCCGGAGTTTGACCTGTGTAACATTGCTAGGTGTGTGGTCTCAAACCACACACCAAATTTCAACTTAGTCGGTACAGCCGTTTCTCAGCTATAGCAAGATAACGTTGTCTGACACCCCTCACGCGGCACGCGCCACGCGCCATGCTGACCCCTCATGTGAGACAAAACATGTCAAGCACAAATAGGGATTGAATGGGGCTATCAGATGGCGAAGACCGCTTGTCAATCGGAAGCGGGATTCCAAAGATATAAGCTCCTGAAAAGCGTGATGGTCGGTCGGGTCGGCCGCTAGATATGAGAAAAATCCCGTATCCAGTGAGGACTCGCCAGCGCTTCGCGCTCGCTCGTAATAAATATAAAAAAATAGGAAAAAAATGGTTTACAAATAGGGTGGTAGATGATTGGAATGGACTCAGTCATGGGGTAGTTAGTGCGGAGTCAATAGGGAGTTTTAAAAGGAGGCTGGACAGTGTTATGGATGGGGATGAAAGGTGGATGTAGGTAGTGTTAAGTAACATGAACTACCACGTGTAGGTCTCACGGCCTCTTGTAGCTTCCTTATGTTCTTATTTTCTTATGTTCTTATGTTCTGTTCTTGTTCTTATGTTCTGTTCTTGTTCTTATGTTCCGTTCTTGTTTTTATGTTCTGTTCTTATGTTATGTTGTCATTTTCTTATGTTCTGTTTTTATGTTCTTATATTGAGGGGAGGGAAGGTAGGGTCATGCGACTTGTTTAATTGTAAAAAAAAAAAAAAAAAAAAATCACAATTCACATGTGTCAATCGTGATATTTTGTTTAATTTTACGTTATGTTCCTCCTATGATTTTTTTTGTGTGGCTATGCAATGTATATTTGCTTAAAAAATATATCCAAGTTTTTCCCGTCCATTATTTGCCTTGGTTATGAACACAGCTGAAGTGAAATATTTTTGAAAATTTTCTTTTTGCATGGTATAGAATACTAAACGGTTGCGATTTATTTTTCCGTGAGTCTATGAATATTCCCTCGCGTGTAACTCTGCTCGTGAAACTTTGTGCATCAAATAAAAGTTATAAAAATATATATTGCTTCAGATTGAGAGGAAACGTTGGAGAATTACGGAGCTTTTGAAACATGCTGTATTTATCTCAATAATAAGAGCCAAAATCATCATCTATTCTCTCTCTCTCTCTCTCTCTCTCTCTCTCTCTCTCTCTCTCTCTCTCTCTCTCTCTCTCTCTCTCTCTCTCTCTCTCTCTCTCTCTCTCTCTGTCTGTCTGTCTGTCTGTCTGTCTGTCTGTCTGTCTGTCTGTTTTTGTCTGTCCGTCTGTTTTTGTCTGTCTGTCTGTCTGTCTGTCTGTCTGTCTGTCAGTCAGCCTCTCTCTCTCTCTCTCTCCTCTCTCTCTCTCTCTCTCTCTCTCTCTCTCTCTCTCTCTCTCTCTCTCTCTCTCTCTCTCTTTCTTTCTATGTACCAGCGCGAGTCAGTGTGATATTAGACAGGCATTACGTCGGCGAGACTTCAAACACACGAGTATTTCATATGGAATGAAGATAATGAGGAATACAAATTGAAGGTAATTCAGTGTGTATTCAGGTAACTTGTCTTTCTCCCTCTGCTGAGACTCGTGGTGAGCTCTTATACATGTAGTGTATTCCTTTAACCTCTTGAGTCCCAGAACGTAATTTCAATTGTAAATTGGCTACCCTTTGACGATTTATAGTGAAATAAAAGCAATATTGTTATAGATATGACCTGTTTATTATCCTTGACCACTAACTAATTTGCTATATTGAGTTATTTTTTTGTAATTTTATGGCTAACAAGAGACCATTTTATATAGCAAAAGAAAGATCTGGGCGTGAAGGAGTGAAGTAGTTTTTGTTCTCCACTTCCTTGCATGAAACAAACGGGCCATCTGAAGACTGCACAATAAAAATAAAACAAGAAATAGGAGAAACTGGTTCACAAATAGGGTGGTAAATGATTGGAATGGACTCAGTAGACAGGTAGTTAGTGCGGATTCAATAGGGAGTTTTAAAAGGAGGCTAGACAGTGTTTTGGATGGGGATGAAAGGTGGATGTAGGCAGTGATAAGTAACAGGAACTACCACGTGTAGGTCTCCCAGCCTCTTGTAGTTTACTTATGTTCTTATGAAGTCGATTTCCTAAAGACGAAGCGAGTCTTACGGGGACGGGCCTTTACTTTTCTTTACTTTCCGGGTAGCGTTTTCACCGGTATTTGCAAAAGAAAATGCAGACATCCCGAGGCAGTAGCGTCTGCCGGTAAAAGAATTTTCGTTTCGCAAAGTTGGGTAAACTGTTGAACAAACCTGTTGGAAATTTCGGTGAGGACACGCAAGAGAACAGTTTTCTATCAGGTTATGATCCGCCGCGCCGTAAGTGTGATCGGCAATGGCGCGACGCAAGGGAAAAACTATCCAAAGTGTTTTTAAACGAGAAAATATCCATCGTGACGCAAGAAATATGGTTTTGAATGCAATTAATAACAACTCTGAACAAAACCAATTCAGTTACGGCTACTGCTACTGCTACTAGTACTACTACTACTACTACTATTACTATTACTATTACTATTACTACTACTATTACTATTACTACTACTACTACTACTACTACTACTACTACTACTACTACTACTACTATAATAATAATAATAATAATACTAATACTAATACTGCTACTACTACTACTACTATTACTACTTCTACTACTACTGCTACTAATACTACTACTATACTACTATTAATATATCTACTATTACAACAACTACTACTAGTATTTCTGCTATTATTTTGCGGGTTAGAATCCCGGCCAGGGCAATCGGCGTGCAGCCCAAAAAGTTGTTCATCCTTTTTTTCGGGGCTGATAAATGGGTACCTGGGGAAACCTGGGGAGGGTAACTGTGGTAACCCGGATGTCACACTATACCTGTGTCCCGGGGTAACGGGTCCTCACCCACCACAGGCTCAAAGGGCTAATGCCACGGCGATGAGCACCGAGGCCACGCGCAGCATAGATTATACGCCCATCTTTACCTTTGGCCAGCCGTGATACATGAGACATGGAGTATGTTTCTTAACTTTCTCTATGCTGCTGTAGAAGCCGGCTAGAGTAAAATTAATAGACTTGGGTGGTGGTGGTGTTAATAGTAGTGCCGCCTTAAGCTCCGTCCACACTGTGCCTCATGACGTGCGCTCTGTTAGTGGCGGCGTTGAAAATCGAGGTTTTCAACAGTGCCATGCGTCGTGCTGAGCTAATCCAGCCGGCTCGATTGGATGGGCATGCTGAGCTCCTCAGTGCTGCACTTTACTCCATTGAGGGAAGACATCGCTCGCCGCGCTCCATGATGTATATCAATATACGGTATTATCAAACTATCATATGAATGAGATTATATTTAGGAAGACTGAACATATCATCATCTTCACGAGGCATTACTGCGTGTCATGAATATAAATAAAATACAGTATACTATACCAAGAATAAGATAATAAGACCAACGCGAAATAGTGCAAAAACATTTTTTCCTCTCGCACCTTTTTTTATTCAACTCCTTGTTATTCCTGTAATTTTGCTTGCATTGAATATTTATTTACTGTCTCTAAATCAGCACACTTTTCCCATTCTGATGGTATATAAAACGTCTCAATGCAAAAATATATAGGTGGTCAAAAATTGCAATGAACATCAATCAAACTTGTGACGGAGTGTCGCCTCCCCGCCATTGCGGTGAGGCACAGTCTGGACACTTGGGTGGGCATTCAACACATCCACCTGCCTCGTGTATCTCTGCATGAGGCACAGTGTGGACGGGGCTTTAGCTACTACAACAACTGCTACCTCTGCCACTACTGCTACAATCCCGCCATTAACGTGTATCCGGTACCCTGGTGAGCCTCCACAACTACGTAGCTATAGTCTATTTATTTTTAACGAGGCGAACATTCCATTCTATCTTAATGTCTTATGCTTAAAGTTATGCCTGTGTTTACCTGATACTATGGTTAACTATGATAAAATACAACTGAAATAAAGAAGAAGCGTTGTATTTCCTTCTCCTGGCATCAAATATCAGTCAGTAAGCAGCAAGGGGGCAGTATTTTTCACCTCGTTAACAAAAATAATTATAGTATCTCAACTTACTCCCTCCCGCGTGCCGCCACAGCCAATGCGGCATCATTGTGCGTGTCAAATGTTACTCATGCAAGTTTAATGAAGGCAAACTTTACACGTGTGGCCATGATGAAATTATATGCGATGGCGGCACATAACAGGCCACTCGTTGAAGGCAATCACGGTAATTTTAACTTTGCGGAAAATCCTTCATGTGAGGCCACGTTGCAACTCACAACACAGCTACCATTTGCGTCTCCAATATTATATTCCTGCATATAACAATTATTACATATTCTGCTCCAAATTTAGAAGCTATTATCTTCTTCTATTATATCTATATATCCATTATTATCTTCATTTATTCACTCACGAGACCGATTATGTACATAAGAACATAAGAAAATAAGGAATCTACAAGAAGGCTGGGAGACCTACACGTGGTAGCTCCTGTTACTTAATTAACACTACCTACATCCACCTTTCATCCCCATCCATGAAATTGTTTAGTGTCCTTTTAAAACTCCCTATTGACTCCACACATAGACCACTATATACCTGGACTGCGCACGGAATATCGGCCCGTCGCGCAAGGGCCCGAAGTCGGAGGGCCGCTCGGATTCATATATATATATATATATATATATATACGGATCATATAGACTGGTTTATCAGTATATATGATATACTGTAATCTTCGTAAATGTTTGTTCTATAATATTGTCAAATAAAAAACAGTAAAACACGCTAAAGAAATGCCATTACGAGACTATGAAGAAATATGCATGAACTTAATATTCACTTAACTCTTCGCCATTTAAAACTTTGCGAGTCAACTTTTATCATGAAGGGTGTCAATAGAAGCGCACTATTATTATTATTCCATTGATGTATTTCGTTATCTGATAAATTAATTAGAACCATGCATAAATTAGCGTTAAATAAATAAATGAAATCATCAATCGGGTAATTTTCCCGATTGATGATGTTATTTATTTACTTATATATTTCGTTTTCTGATAAATGAATTAGTACCATGTATAAATTAGCGTTGCCTAAATAAATAACCTCATCAATCGGGAAAATTACCCGATTGATGATTTTATTTATTTAGTTAACGCTAATTTATGCATGGTTCTAATTCATTTATCAGATAACGAAATATAGCAATGGAAAGATAATAAAATTGCGCTTCTATTGATACCCTTCATGATAAAAGTTGACACGCAAAGTTTTAAATGGCGAAGAGTTGAAGTGAATATTAAGTTCATGCATATTTCTTCATAGTCTCGTAATGGCATTTCTTTAGCGTGTTTTACTGTTTTTTATTTGATAATATTATAGAACAAACATTTACGAAGATTACAGTATACCATATATACTGATAAACCAGTCTATATGATAGTCCATAGACCACTATATCTCTTTGTCGGGCGCCCCGCGGGCCCCTATGAGCCCCGCAATTCAAAACATTGTCGCGTGAACAGTCCAGGTATACAGTGGTCTATGACTCCATACTAACTACCTGCCGACTGAGTCCATTCCAATAATTTACCACCCTATTTGTGAACCAATTTCTCCCAAAAAGAAGGTCTGGATATGTGTTACAAGGCCTGACAAGGGGGGGGGGGGGGTAAAAAATTTACGAAATATACGCGTTACGTAATTTTGGAACGGTCTTTTATATATAGAAAAAATATAATATTCCCGAATCGCATCGCTGAATGATGAGTTGAATGACTGTAAAATTATTCATCTGTCTAGTTTCAACAGCACCAGTATGAAGGTATATATACACGGAGGGTTATAGACGCACCTGGATGTATTGGAGAGCAGCGCGCCGTCGTCCCACGCCTCCATGACAAAGTGCTGCGGCAGTCCCCCGTCGAAGCCCGGCGTGCACTCCACCACCAGCGCCTCGCTCGTCTGGTTGGCGATGGAACAGTTGCGCGGAGGGTCCGGGGGGCCTGAGGGATGGAAAGCCACACCCTGTTATTATTGCCATGTAGTCATATGGGTTTAGGGAACTGTCGCCGATCGGAATTTTCGCTGAAACACCAACCTAGAACTCTCGCCGACGTGGAAATGTTAACCTAACCTGGACATTGGCACCTAAATTAACATAATTGAACAATCTATTGCTTGTATTTCATCCCTGAATGCAGAAACACTGGTAAAATCTGATTAAATGTATATATTGGGTCCTGTAATATCAAATTTTGGAACACTCGACGACGGCGGCGAGAATTCCGGCGGCGACAGTTTCAGGTACCGCCATATGCATGTATTATTTAAGCAAAAGTTATAAGGAATCAAAACTAAAACTTTTCACCATATGAACTACTTTTTCGTCATTAAGTGTATAGTGACATGGTGATATATATTATTATTGTATAATTATATAGTGGTATTCGTTATGGTGTTTACATATCTCGTGGTATGAAAAATTCGCCTCTGCAGTGCATCGGATATGTATTAACAAACATAAGATGACGCATTGCCGTGAAGGGGAAACATCATCGAAATAGTTAGTATAATAATGATACTAATAAGTAATAATGGTTAATATTTCAATTTCATATACTGAACGCCATGCTTACCCATTCGGGGTGTGTACATCCTTTATTTGCATTTTACGGAAAGGACGCACACTATTTTCACACACACACGCACACATTCACATTATCCACGTATATGCCTCCGTGGTGCAGTGGTTAGCGCGCCTAGCTACGAATCCGCGGGCCCATGTTCGAATCCGGGTCAGGGCAGTCAACGTGCAGCCCACCAAAGCTGTGCATCCTTCCTTTCGGGGTTGGTTGATAAATGGGTACCTGGGGAAACCTGGGGAAGGTAACTGTGGTAACCCGGATGTCACACTAGCTCTGTGTCCCGGGGTAGCGGGTCCTCACCCACCACAGCCTCAAGGGCTAATGCCACGGAGAAGAGCACCGAGGCCACACGCAGCTTAGCGTATGCCCAATCTTTCCCATCTTAACAATAACAATCTTACACGTGTCTTCCCTGGGCAGCCCTAAACTGGTGGCAGGCTCAAGGGTTAATGCGTCGGAGATCAACACCGAGGCCACGCGTAGCTTAGCATATACCCCATCTGTACCATCCCTTTACAATCTGTCTACCCATGGTAGACCTAAACTGGTGGAAAGTTCAAGGGCTAATGCGTCGGAGATGAGCACCGAGGCCACGCGCAGCTTAGCATATGCCCCCATATGTACCATCCCTTTACAATCTGTCCCCCATGGCAGCCCTATGATGAATTGGAGGTCGAAAGTGACACAAACGGTAAACGGCCGAAACCTTCCGCAGTCTCCCTTCCTGTATATAGAGTCCCTGCATTCGGTCAGCGGCTCGAGTCCACGAAGTTCGTCCTGGCGTGGTGGCACTTTGTATAGTCAATAGCCTTGTAGTTGATACGTGCAAAGTGTCTAGATAGGATCAAAGTATCTTAGTATAGTCTCCCTTCCAAACGGCAAACACAAACAAACGAACAAACCAAACACAAAGAATACGAAATCAGAAGCGCAAACATTTATAAGCCTCAAAATAAACCAAAAATCTAATCAGGGATACAAAAAAAAACAGGCGGAAGGTTTTGCTAGCTGGTTCGGGTGTCGGGAATCTGACCTGTGGGAATCAGATGGATCACGCAAGGCTCCCTCTGAACGCCGATCCTGTTGGCGGCCCAGCAGAGCAGCGTGCCGTAGTCCTGCTCCATCGAGGCCGTGTAGTTGAGCATAGAGGACGTGCCTTGACTCTTGATGGCGTGCAGGGGCAGCGCCTCGCCCTCTGTAGACCCGTTGAACCGCCACGTAAAGTTGACCTGGAGGGAAAAAACAAAACAACTCTTCACTAGCCAAATAAGAACATAAGATAGGAAATAGGGAAAAACTGGTTCACAAATAGGGTGGTAAATGATTGAAATGGACTCAGTCGTCAGGTAGTCAATGCGGAGTCTATAGGGGTCTTTAAAAGGAGTCTGGATAAATTCATGGATAGGGAAGAGAGGTGAATGTAGGTAGTGTTAAGTAACAGGAACTACCTCGTGTAGGTCTCACGGCCTCTTGTAGCTTCCTTATTTTCTTATGTTCTTATGTTCTAGATAAGAACATAAGAACCTAACTATCCTTTCCCTCATCCTTTACCTTCAAGCCAACATTCCTTCCTCCTAGAACTTAAGAACATAAGAAAATAAGAAAGCTACAAGAGGCCGTGAGACCTACACGTGGTAGTTCCTGTCACTTAACAATACCTACATTCACCTTTCATCCCCATCCATAAAGCTATCTAGCCACCTTTTAAAACTTCCTATTGACTCCGCACTAACTACCTGACGACTGAATCCATTCCAATCAATTACCACCCTATTTGTAAACCAGTTTTTCCCTATTTCCTTTTTAAATCTACGATTTTCCAGCTTGAATCCGTTACTTCTTGTTCTACCCTGGAGGAGGAGAAAGGAGGAAGAAGCGTAAGTGATCCCTATACTCTCAAAGATCAAGAGTAATTTATGTTTGGTATCATGTAATTATATTAATGCACCACTGTTTAGAAAGATCCTGGATAATGTAAAGTAAAGCTGACCTGGTGGGAAGACACAAAACAACACGTCACTACCCAAATGGAGCGATTCTCGGGGTGGAAGAAGCGTAAATGATCCCTAAGCACTCGACAACCAAGTGTCATTTCTGTTTGGAATCATGTAATTATATTAATGCACCATTGTCTAGAAAGATCCTGGTTAATAATTATAATGTTGCAGTACAGCAGAAAGCAGAACGAACTACTTCCCTGTCTCAAGGAAAGCCAATTGCAACCATGAGTAATTTCTTTTTGGTATAGTGTAATTATAATAATCCACCATTGTCTAGAAGGATCCTAGTCAATAATTATAATGTTGCAGTACAGCAGAACGTAGAATGAATGATTTCCGTCTAAAGGAAAACCAACTACACTGAAATATGACAGAGTTTCCTGAACAAGAGTGAGTTGAATGGAGATTAGTTAACAGGTTGTGGGATATTTGTCTTCAGAAGGTTGCCTACGGTTTACTTTAAGACTGAGGGAAAGAATGCCGCCTCACTCTGCCTGATGACAAGATGGTGATGGGCCGCCGGAGACACTCATGTTTAGGGAATAATATTAGGTACTTGATGTAGAAATTAAACCCCTTCACGGCCAGATCTTTCCTTTGCTATAAAAAATTGTCTGTTGTCGAGCCATAAAATTTAGAAAAGTCACTTAATATACCAAATTAGTTAGTGGAAGGATACTAAACAGGTCATATCTATAAAATATTGTTTATATTAACTAAAAATCGTCTAATGGTAGCCTAATTACAATGTAAATTACGCTCTTGGCCTCAAGGGATTAACATGAATTATTCCATGGTTGATACATCTTGGAAGCTGACAGTGGTGACTCGTGGCATAAGGCTGCAGAGCTGCAGCATCCCCAGACGTACTCACTGCCAGGTGTATGATTTCTTTATAGACACAGCAGAATTGATACACTACTAACAAATATATCATAATAAAAAGGGGTGACAGACAAAAATTTAAGTAACTTTCATATTTGCTGTACGATTCATGTCTACGCCGCCGCCGCGCCACTTGTGAACACAATGAGCTGCAGTCGAGGCCAGCTATATCAGCTGCTCAGCCAGTGTTTACATTGTATGTGGAGCAAGGAGGTTATATAGGAGGAGGCGGCATGTTGCCTCTAGCGTGAAGCCCTATATACCCTATAACCATACCTAGGGAGTCAAGTTTTTAATCTATTTTTGTGTATCAATTAGATAGAAAGTCTGAAAGTGCAATGAGTCGACGCGTGAAATCACAATGTTATGAGTCAATCTCCCCACATTGGGGCGGGGCGAACGGCTTCACCCGATAACACAGGGAATGCGCGGCATGCCTTCTCCTTCTGTATAACCTCCATGGTCCCTCCGAAATCCGTGAACATTAACTACAACTCATACCTGAGGTAGGAAAAAATTTGTGTATCCTACTGTTGTGTTAAGCTTGCAGTCCCTCCATTTTATTTTATCACGAGGCGCCACTGGAAGCTGATGCAATATGAACAATGTAATATTAGTCAAACTGGTGCACGGATAAGAGAATTGTGTCACATATGAGAGGCACAAAGAATTATGCTAAATTAACAGATTATTACCAATTGAGACCCAGAAC
>JACEEZ010005024.1:52500-65000 GCA_016584305.1 Chionoecetes opilio
GGGAAGGTAACTGCATGTGGTAACCCGGATGTCACATTAGCCCTGTGTCCCGGGATAACAGGTTCCCACCCACCACAGGCTCAAGGGCTAATGCAACGGAGATGAGCACCGAGGCCACGTGCAGCTTAGCGTATGACCCCAACTCTACCTTTTACCTTTATTAAATATGGTATTTATAATAGTATACATTCAATTAGGTACGTCTTCTTATATACTTCATTGGTATTGGTGGAGACTTTGACCTTCAAGAACCATGGGAGCGTGGCGTGGATATGAGGAACTTTCTGAAAACCTAACGCCACCAGATGTCTCTAGCGCTGTCACTTCTTCTGCACTTTGAGCAATGATCTATCAAATACCGTAAATTCCCTGTGCTTTTTCGGGGCATATCACAATTACAATTCCATACAACAACTGAAACAGTTCCTAATAAAAAATATAATTTAGTGTTTAGTGTAGTTTAGGCAAAGTGCAAAAGAAGTGACAGCGCTAGAGACATCTGGTGGCGTTAGCTTTGAAAGTTCCCCATTGCAGCAGTAGCGCCCCTTCAGGATATTGCCAAACTTACTGACAGGTGATAAATGGCGCATATAAGGGATAATAGACGCCAACAATTGCTGGTGTGTATTATTACTGGCTAACAATACGATACAGAGCGCCAGTGTTATAGCATCACGTAGCGCCACTTCAGGATATTGGTAAACTTTAGCGCCTAGTAATAGATGACGAATAAGGGATAACAGACGCTAACAATTACTGGTGTGTATTTTTAGGCTAACAATACGATACAGAACGTCCATGTTATAACAGCACGTAGCGCCGCTTCAGGATGTTGGCAAACTTTAGCGCCAAGAAACAGTCAGCCATGTTGGAGGTTTCTACGAGCGGGCCGGGGCGCGTTTAATACACGTCGGGGACAAAAACAAAGGACGTGGTGTAAAGTGTAAAAAACTACTCACAGACAAAATGAATTAAAGTATGTGTGTTACGTTTAGTTAATGTTGATTAATGATGATTCATACTTCTGATGTGACTGCAGTACTAAGGTAAATATGGGAGCATACGGTATACTGCGCGTGGCCTCGGTGCTCATCTCCGTCGCATTAGCCTTTGAGCCTGTGGTGGGTGAGAATCAGTTACCCCGGGACACAGGACTAGTGTGACATCCGGATTACCACAGTTACCTTCCCCAGGTTTCCCCAGATACCCATTTATCGTAATCCACGAAAGGGGGGAAGAACAGCTGTTTGGGTTGCAGGCCGACTGCCCTGGCCGGGATTCGAACCAAGGCCCGCAGATTCGTAGCTAACCACGCTAGCCACTACACCACGGAAGCGACATACTATATTATACACTATACTTCAAATGGCTGACCAACAACCCAAACAATCTGTATTATGTGTATCGTAAACCTTGATATACATGCCATGGAAGAAATATTCGTACCAGAATACTTTTTATAATTCGAAAAGAAAACATATGAAAAGGATGATATAAAAATATGAAAAATATAAAGGTAGAAGTTTAAAATGAAAAATGCAAACTGCGAGGATGATGTGAGAGACGCAGGAAAATGAGGAAGACTAAAGCAGGATTTGTGGAATAAGATGTATGTGTTGAGACGAGGCCGCGGCGAAGACCTAGGAAAAGAGAGAGAGAGAGAGAGAGAGAGGAGAGAGGAGAGAGAGAGAGAGAGGAGAGAGAGAGAGAGAGAGAGAGAGAGAGAGAGAGAGAGAGGAGAGAGAGAGAGGAGAGAGAGAGAGGAGAGAGAGAGAGAGAGAGAGAGAGAGAGAGAGAGAGAGAGAGAAGAGAGAGAGAGGAGAGAGAGAGAGAGAGAGAGGAGAGAGGAGAGAGAGAGAGAGAGAGAGAGAGAGAGAGAGAGAGAGAGAGAGAGAGAGAGAGAGGAGAGAGAGAGAGAGAGAGAGAGAGAGAGAGAGAGAGAGAGAGAGAGAGAGAGAGAGAGAGAGAGAGAGAGAGAGGCGTTATAGCTTTCATTAAATAGATTAGAGACTTAAAAAGTAAATCGAACAAAGGGAACGCATAGAAGCCTCTGAAAGCATCAACTACTTTGAAAATGGTAACACTGAATACAAAGTTTAAAAAAAAATGGAGAAAAGAATCTGAATCCAAGAGTAGTAGAATGTGAAGGTAAGGCTGCCGACAGATCAGTGAAGATTTAACTCAATAATAGTCTGGTATGACATGTCACAAAAAGTAGCTCCCGTAAGATTTGTTTGCTAGAATTGATTTTATTGTTTTTTTGTATTAATTTAGGGTCAAACTATTGAACAATGACAGGGTTCAAATTTTCTGACCCCTGATCCCCCGGCGGCAGCCCCTAGACTATATTGCTCCCTGAATTTACTCCCTCCCACATAGCTCTACTAATAGTGAAATCATTTTGATGCTTTTTAGGATCAATTCTAGAGTTTTTGACGATGCTGAATTGATTTTTGATACTTTTGACACAACCAGATGTGGCTATCATTGACTTCTGGTGGTGAACAACATCAAAATCAAGTCCACTGTTAGAGATAAGTAACGATATTGTTGATTTTTGAGTAAAAACAGTCACAACAATGACTGAGAAATCTAAAGTTCGTGTGGGTGACAAGGTCATCAAATTGCGTGAAGAGCATGAACTTCTCGGAAGATTTCTTATCATCCAAAGAAGCCGGCCCGAGCGTGTACCAAAACTTGAAGAGACAATGGGAGAATTTGAGATGTCAGTGGTACCACGTTCCATGTTTGCTGTTGATGGCTCTTTACATTCCAACAAACAAGGCTAGTTTGATGCATGCCATCGAAGGAGTGAAGACTCAATCACTTCAACCTGCACCTTGTCTCAGAACAACTCCTCTACCTAAAGTCCTCTTTGTTGACGCCTTGGCTGTACTTCAAAGCATGAAGAAAACACCGAGCATGAAGACACGAATACACTGTCTGATCTGAAAGAGGCATTCATCAAGCGAATTGAATGGCTGCTGATTGGCTATGTTGAGGGTCGAATAGTATTTGACCGTTATCTTGACCATCCCTGAAAACAAGACACGACACAAAAGAGCAACAACCTGCACTGACTTTGAGATATATTCACAGAGGAAACTGACGATGTCTCTCAAGGAGCTTCTGTCTTCATAAAAAAAAGAAGAAGCTGACAGCAATGTTCGCAGAGGGTGTTTTGGAACAGCCAAGATAACAAGGTCAAGTTGGTCGTCGTTTATGAAAATAAGATCAAGGGCCATAATTTTGAAGATGTTCATAACCATGAAGAAGCTGATACGCTGATACCTCTTCAAGTTCTGGCCTTGACAGATGAGACAACTGGACGAGAAATTTGTGCATGGTCACCTGATACTGACGTCCTCACGCTTCTCCTTGACCTGGTTTCTTGCAATCGATTTGGAGCTCAAAATAATCTCAAGTTCTTGACTAGAAAAGAAACAAAGTACCGAGAAATTGACTTGGTTGAGCGAGTGCAAGTGATTGGGCGTCTCAAGTGTCAAGGACTTATTGGGCTTCACAACTTTTCTGGTGCCGATTGGGGTGGAAATTTTGATGTTACCAAGAAGAGGTGGATAGCTGCGTACCTGAAATTAGATATAGATGATTGTGCCATCGAATGCTTTCGGGAACTCGGTGAGGGTGACGTCACAATGGAAATAGTCAATGATGATCTCCTCAACGGGTCAAGGGTTTGGAAGAGTTTGTTTGCCGTGTGTATTGTTCAACAAGTCCCACAAATTGACCAGCACTGAGATGGGAACTGTTTTGCTCCAAGAATTTGGAAGGAGAGATGCTTCCTCCCACTCGTGCTACTTTACTACCCCACATCACTCGGGCAAATTACATTTCCATGCGTGACAAGTCCTACATTTCCGGCTGTCCAGATTTACCTCCCATCGAAGACAATGGTTGGAGTGTGAAATATGGAGTCTATCTTCCTGTAAGATGCCTCAAACTGCCAGCTCCTAGGGCCGTAATTGAGCTGAGAAAATGTGTGTAAAGCCGGGTGCAAAAATAGATGTAGTTGTTTGAGGAATGGCCTCTAGTGCACACCTCTTTGTAAATGTTATGTCAGTGACTGTGGGAATATGATCAGTTCTGGTTTTATTGAAGATGATGATAATGACTAAATTCATCCTTGGCGCATTGTTGCACCATTGTGTATGATGTATGATAATGAAGTTCTGCCTGTTTAATGTTCTACTTTGTCATGATTATCCTGAAATGTGAATATCTGCAAAATGAGAACTGCTGAATGTGGAATTTTTTATGTATCACGATATGAAGATGTGATATGCAGTTTTAGAGTGAGAAAGAGATCCTTTATGTGTGCTAATTCAGAAAATTTACTTGAAGGTTTATTTGATGAACAAATTTATTATATTTGTTCTTTATTATATTGTTCAGTTCTGGTTCGAATGAGGATGATGATAATGAGTAAATTCATTCTTGGTTTATTGCTGCATTATTGTGTATGATGTATGAGAACGAAGTTTTGGGTGGTTAATGTGCTATGTATGATGATAATTTTTGGGTATGAAATATGGAGTTATAGAGTAAGAAAGATATCTTGAATTTGTGCGAAATCGGTAAATGCAGGTGTATTTGATGAACAAATTTAATGTTATGTAGTTTCAATTACATTGTTTCAGTTGCTTTTATTTTATATTATGTATGATGCCGAGCATCCTGTATTAAGGCAGCGAAAGAACGTTTTCTAGTCATGAACTTCTCAGTTATTGCAATGGCTTTATTTGTTTCTATTTTTATACATTGGTGTATTAATTTTCTTTTCCTTCAATATAAACCTCGTAATAAAATTAGGAATACTTAGTACTGTATATGACGTAAAAACGTAAAAAGTCTATAAAATGAAGTCCATCATATTTCTTGAAGTGCATATAAGCCTTGATGGGACAATTTAATTGCAAAAATGATATAATCATTATCATTGTGTGTTCAAAAGGGTATTAAAATATGAATTATATGGTTAGGTTTATTGATCAAATGTAATTCACCTTCATCTTACTTTTTTCCCAATGTGAACACCGGAAGTCGATTATTGCCACTTCCGGTCGTCTTCAAAGTATTAAAAAACAACTCGTCTTTATCAGAAAACTATAAAACAACACCAAGATCATAAAAATCAGTCATTTATTTGCGAAGGTAGGGCTGGATCAGTCTCAGGGGTGGGCAGATTTGAGGGCATCACCCACAGGGGGGTGTGGGGGTCGAAAAATTTGAACCCCATTATTTTTCAATATTTTGCCCCCAAAGGACCCCAATGAAATAATAAAATCTATTTTAGCATGAATATCCTACGGGAATACACTTCATACCAGACTATAAGGGGCAGATATTGTATTATCGTTGCCGTAAGACCCTAAGTGAAGGCGATGCGATAGAGAACACCGATCTTTTCTGAGGTGTTCCTTGTTATGTGTTGTGTGGACAAAAGGTAAAGATGGGAGCATACGCTATGCTGCGCGTGGCCTTCGGTGCTCATCTCCGTAGCATTAACCCTTTGAGCCTGTGGTGGGTGAGGAGCCGTTACCCCGGGAAAAAAGCAAGTGTGCTATTACTTAAAAACTTTAAAAAAACTTAATTAAAAACTTACTGCATTATTGATCAGTGTTTATAGGATGGGAAAATGTAAGGAAAAACACAGATTTTAGAAAATTTAATGTGGAAAATAGTTAGACGCATTATATGACGAAAATATTCCTTAGAACATGAACCATGGAAATCACAAACATTGATTTTCTATTCTAAAAAGAAAGCTTGGCAAGTAAGGATTTTTCCCTTCTGCTCCGATCAGGTAATGCGTCCAAACACCAACTCCCAAAACTAATTAATTCAACCCTTCAGTTTAGTCAACATTTCTTTGAAGTGGCCCGCGTTCCTTGCACCAAACGGATATCATTAACTAGACTTCCATAAAAAAAACCCAGACTTCCAAAAAAAATACCAGACTTCCATAAAGAACCTAGACTTCCATAATAAACCCAGCGTTAAATAATTTCTCCAATCCCTTAGGCTGTTGTAATTGAATGGGTATAAAAAAAATGTTATCATACAAAAACCTCCGTGAATAAGCCATATGGACGCGAGGCAAATATCAGCAAAGCGTCAGATGTTACAGTGCGGAGGTGGATGTTAAAGTGAGCAGGCATAAGAACATAAGGAAGCTACAAGAGGCCGTGAGACCTACACGTTTTTTTTTGTTTACATCTTGGCCTATAGCGCGTGTAGGCAGTGACCTCTATAAATGGGATGGTAGGCCCTGGAGGCTCACTTGAGGGCTGTGATGGTTGGCCCTCGCCCGTGGTGGCGCAGGCAGGATTTGTATAGTGTCGCCTGTGATTAGAGGCTTATGCCGCCCCCCTGTGTCCTCCGATGCACTCGCAATCGAAGGTAGAGTTAATGGGCAGCATGTGGGTGTTCCTAGGCCACTCGATGGTGCATAAATAATTTAAGTGGATTTATGGGTCTCACTCGGGATCGAACTTGGGTCTTCGAGAACGCCACCCGGTGACGCTAACCACTCTGCTACCGCCTCCCCAAAGTTCCAAGTCATAGTTCCTCTTACTGAACACTATCTACATCCACCTTTCATCCCCATCCAAAACACTGTCAAGCCTCCTTTTAAAACTCCCTATTGACTCCGCACTAACTACTCCATGACATTTACTACCGTATTTGTGAACCAGTTTTTCCCTATTTGTTTTTCAAATCTACGCTTTTCCAGTTTGAATCAACTTTTGATTAAACTCAACTAATTTGAAGCAGACTGACTCAAAACGAGCAAAATGGGGGCGGAAAGGCATAGAAGAACTAGGGTTTAGTAAATATGCAGGGAAGGAGCAGAAGGGAGAAGCTGTGGACGGAGGAGGAGAAGGAGTACCGGCCCAGACGCTGGCAAAGGAAGAACTAAAATGGGCTACTTTGAGATAAGAGGTTGGACAGGAAGCGGAGGGAAAGAGGCTGGAAGAAGCGACACAGCAGAAATAATGACCGGGTGATGGAAAAGTGGATTCGGGGCAGAAGTGATGCAGAAATTGAGAAAGTGAAAAGTCGTAAGTTAATGAAAACAAGAACCAAACGAAATAATATCATCGATGCTGTCAAAAGAATTACTGGAGAAGAATAGGAAGGCAAATATGGGTCACAAAAGGTTCATCATGAGAGGTCCACCAAAACACTGAAAATGATAAAAAATTGATGAAAACAAGAACCAAAAAACGAAAGAATACCATCAATGCTGTCAAAAGAATGTACTGGAGGATAGTAGGAAGTCAAATTACGGACAAAAAGGGTCAAAAAGGAACTAAGAAACCTGAATAGGGTGGTAGATGTCTGCTTTCCAGTGTGTGTAAAAAGGAAAATTACGGGAAACGAAAGGAAATCAAGAGAGAGCGACCAAAGAAAGCACTGTAAAAAGATACGTTAGAGATCAAATTAATGAACTGGAGGATAATAGGAAGGCAAATATGGGACACAAAAATAAAATCGGACCAAAGTACTGAAAAAAGATACATTGGAGACAAAAAAATAGAGAAAAACTATGAAAAATGGTGGAGGGATGGGCGGCAGCTGTGAGGGCGAGGGGGGGGGGGAGGCGATGAGAGACATGACCGAAAGAGCAGAGAAATGGAATGAATCTTTGCCCTAACCAGCATCAGTATATCGGAATAAAGTTGCCATGGTTTGTTTTAGGCCGTGAGGTTAACAAAAAATCAGGAATTCCCAGAAAAGTGGTGAAAAGTTGAATGCCTAAAAAACTTCTGAAGAGTTTGGAAACTAAAAGTAAAGTTAGGAAAAATATAATACTACCTTGGATAGTTCGTCTAGTGAATGCAGTTGTTTAATGAGCGTGATGGTACTTAGCAGGATAAACTACGTAACTCTCTTTTATAATGACACATGCCATTAACTGAGCAGTAAATGTAGAGGTGAAAGAAGAATAAGTTTTGACAGCAGCTACGTGTGTTAATTTGAGTTTTTTAGTGTTTTGTGTCGGGAGCGATGCTGTTAACGACTCACATTGTAGACCCATCAAACAACGATCTTTCAATAAACATCAGTAATAATATATATTCATTTACTCATACCAAAAAAATATCTAAAATGTTGTCATGGTTTAATCAGTGAGGGAATGCAGGAATGTGTAATATATTTTCCATCTATCCCAATGTTTCTGTCATTTTTCCATCCCTACCTATTGAACATTTCAGAATCAATTTATTTTCACTACTGTCTGGTATTTTTTCACACATTAATAGTTGCCCGCTTTGAAATTTGTTAATATCACGACGTGGATTGCTATAGATCATTCGGTCCGCTAGGTCAGTTTTGAGCTCATTTTATAGTCTTCCCTCCTTCGCATGTCATTCTGAGGTAGTCTTTTGGTGTGTTAGGATTAGAGCAGCATTTAGGTTTCTTTTTCTTTCTTGTCCGTTTCTTGGTTCGTGAATTTTAGGGACTGTCAAAGAAAGAAAGAAAAAAGAAGTAGAAGAAAGAGGATGACGATTTACATACATAAGAACATAAGAAAAGAACATAAGAAAATAAGGAAGCTACAAGAGGCCGCGAGACCTACACGTGGTAGTTCCTGTATTTACGATCGCGTTCAGACTTGTTCCACCACGTGATAATTCATCTGTTATTGCAAATACTCGCAATTTTCATGGAATATAAATGGAGTTATGAAGACGATGAGTCAATGCTCACAAATGTATGACAATCCTTTGCTATGTCTAAGTGCACGTTGACCGTCATTTGACTGTCACGTGACATGCCAGGTCAGGGAGTTCCTGCGTGAGATACATTCATGTATTAGAATCTTGACAAGGTACTCGGACCTATTCGAGTGCATCACAATGATCAATGTTATGATGTTCACAAACATATCAATTGTGAATGATTGGCATGGACTCAGTCGTCAGGTGGTCAATGCGGAGTCTATTGGGGTCTTTAAAAGGAGTCTGGATAAATTCATGGATGGGGAAGAGAGGTGGATGTAGGTAGAGTTAAGTAACAGGAACTACCTCGTGTAGGTCTCACGGCCTCTTGTAGCATCCTTATTTTCCTATTTACTCATGTTCTTGTATCTCACAACACACTGTACTGGCTGCATCCCTTCAGGAGGAGCCTTCAACTTTGCTATTATTTTACCTCTAAATCGTAGAAACAATAGTGGTAGAAAGTAGTAACACAGGCAGCCCCATTTGGTCCAGTAGGGCTGTTTCGGTTTGTTCTTCCTGTGTATTCCTTTGTATCACTGGCTGGCTTTGCACGGCAGACCGCAAGACCGTCCGGGCGGCCACCAGTGAAGGCGCCTGTATCAAACTGTCTAAACTTTAAAGGCTCTGCCAGACAACAGCTTAGCGACACAACTCAGCCATTCCACCCCTTACGCATCCACCCCTTACGCAATCCTGCCCTTTACATATTTATGATAACACTTTCAAAATCTAATCGATTATTTGGAACTACTTCTTATTGCTTAGCTTGCCGAGAATCTGCTAAATATGCCAGCGCTCATTTCTAAAAATCTTTCTCGGAATAAGATTTCTAAGAATCTAAGAATCTTTTTTTCAGATCCCGGTATTTGCGTGGAGTTTTCCTCTTCAACTCAATTTAAATAAAGGAAAATGTAAATGAAGGTACTTCGCATAGATACGAAGAGCTTAGTGTCCCTCTGGCGATCATGTCTCCATCTGGGACACGTGTGGCCTCCCAACTTGATCTCCTAGAATACAAGGCAGGACCAGCTTGATCTCCCAGAATATAAGGCAGGACCAGCTTGATCTCCCAGAATACAAGGCAGGATAGAAAGATGTGTGAGCTACGTCATGACACGACAAACGTATACGATTTAAAAAAGAAATAGGTAGAAACTCGTTCACGAATAGGGTGATAGATGATTGAAATGGACTCATTCATGGGGTAGTAAGTGCGGAGTCAATAGGGAGTTTTAAAAGGAGGCTGGACAGTGTTACGGATGGGGTGGAAAGGTGGATATAGGTAGTATTAAGCAACAGGAACTACCACGTGTAGGTTTCCAAGCGTCTTGTAGCATCCCTATCTACCATGTTCTTATGTTCTTATGATTAGATAATATGTAGGAGATATAGTTTGTATGGTTAGATAATAGGCTAGGATAAATATTTGGTATGTTTAAATATTTAAACATACCAAATACCTATCCTTGACTATTATCTAAGCATACACACTACATCTCGGGGAGGTGGTAGCAGAGTGGTTAGCGTCACCGTGTGGCGTTCTCGAAGAACCGAGTTCGATCCCGAGTGAGACCCATAAATCCACTTAAAATATTTCTGCAGCATCGTGTGCCCTAAGAATACCCACATGCTGTCCATTAACTCTACCTTCGATTGTGAGTGCATCGGAGTACACGGGGGGGCGGCATGAGCCTCTAATTACAGGCGTCACTATAAAAATCCTGACTGCGCCACCACGGGCGAGGGCCAACCATCACAACCCTCAAGTGAACCTCCAGGGCCTGCCATCCGAACCTTAGAAGTAACTGCCTACAGGCGCTATAGTCACAAACAAGTGCTTGTGGGCCCTTCGGACCCTTGAATTGATGTTTGTAGTAGTAGTATATATTAGACAACATGTGATTGCAAACTCCAATTGTGTTGTTGCTGTCGTTGGTCACTGGTCAAAGTGCCTCGGGGTAGACCACGTTTTGTGTGATTCCAACCCTTTGTGTTCCGTGTGATTCCAACACACACACACTCACACACGCACACAAACGTACATGAGTCTACTGAGTTCTAGAAATGCGGAGAGACAGTTACCGCAGAGTTTTTTCCTGTAATCTAATACTCCTAAAAGTGTTTTTAGCCCAATACCCCCCTTCAAAATTATTCAGTCGACATGGGACCAAGCCGTTACCACCTACGATTTAATTGCGATTTTTTTAGTCTACTCTCATCAAAATTGAATTTACAGTTTCGGCTACCCAAAACAGACACACAGACAGACACACAGACACACGGCTACTCCTATAGTATATTAGATGTAAAAAAAAAAAAAAAAAAAAATAAATTAAATTACATCTAATATACTATAGGAGTAGCCATGTGTCTGTCTGTCTGTCTGTCTGTCTGTCTGTCTGTCTGTTTTGGGTAGCCGAAACTGTAAATTCAATTTTGATGAGAGTAGACTAAAAAAATCGCAAATAAATCGTAAGTGGTAAGCGGCTTGATCCCATGTCGATTGAATAATTTTGAAGGGGGTTTTGGGCTAAAAACACTTTTAGGAGTATTAGATTACAGGAAAAACTCTGCGGAACGTCTTGCCTCATTCCACAAACTCAGTAGACTCTTGGACTTACCATTTGTGTGCGTGTGTGAGTGTGTGTGTTGGAATCACACGGAACACAAAGCGTTGGAATCACACGGAACGTGGTCTACCCCGAGGCACTTTGACCAGAGACCAACGACAGCAACAACACGATTGGAGTTTGCAATCACATGTTGTCTAATATATACTACTACAAACATCAATACATGGGTCCGAAGGGCCCACAAGCACTTGTCTAATATACTATAGGAGTAGCCGTGTGTCTGTGTGTGTGTCTGTCTGTTTTGGGTAGCCGAAACTGTAAATTTAATTTTGATGAGAGTAGGCTCAAAAAATCGCAAATAAATCGTAGGTGGTAAACGGCTTTGTCCCATGTCGATTAAATCATTTTGAAGGGGGGTTTTGGGCTAAAAACACTTTTCAGAGATTAAATTACAGTAATGAACTCAGCGACCAGACCCTTCGAGACCAAGACAGACCAAGACCAGACCTTCCGAGACCAAGACCAGCCTTTCGAGACCAAGACCAAGACCCTCCGAGACCAGGACCATGACCAAGACCAGACCCTCCGAAACAGACCAAAACCAAGAACAGGCATATAAAAATATTTTTTATAAATATGGACTATTATCTGAATGTTTTTGGTCTGTACTGCGTAAATACTAAATCGTATTGTCCTAAGTTGTTCGGATGGGATCGCCGCAAGTGCTTGATAAAAGCCGACGACGTGCCAGCCTTGTCCGTGATACTTTGCTTGCAGAAAGTATAAGCTGCAGTGTGCTTCTGGTTTCCGTGTTTCTTATCAAAAAAACTCCTTATGGTCCTTGAACGCAAATTTGATAACTGCTGAAGATGCCGACATGATTACTCATTCCGGGTGTGTGAATGGAAACTAAGCGAGACTAGTCCAGTACACCTCACTGTCCGACGTCCTATGTCACTGCCAGACAGAGTTGCCAGGTCCTGCCAATTGTTGTATTTCTTGCCAGAAATTACTCAACAAATTTTGGAATTTATCAGAAATATTCGTTAATTGAATTTCATTTTCATATGATCAAAAATTGAAAGTGCCAAAAAAGTCGGGCAGGGGTGATAACCCCTGCCCAAGATGACTCAGTAGAGAGGAAAGTGTCCTGGAGAAAATTTGCCCGCGCTTCTAA
>JACEEZ010005024.1:70000-90000 GCA_016584305.1 Chionoecetes opilio
ATACATCACCCTTGAACCCTAAACTTATATCGCCCTCCAGACCGTCGCGCCCGTAAATTATACATTTCTCAGAAGTATATTGGCGCCACATCCACAAATCCTCATCATCCCCATCGTTGCGTTGCGTGATGGTCGTAGCGTAATCGTGTGTCAGATATGGTTACACGGGCAACACCTTCACAAAGCACACGCAAAAATAGCTTATACGTGTGGGATCTGTATTTTATTATATTATTATTACTTTTTTTTACCGCTCCTTAGCTGTCTGGAGGTGGACTGACTACTTTTGGCGGGAAGGCACGGGTGACGATTATCTAAGCATACAAAATACATAAGAATAAGAACATAAGGAAGCTACAAGAGGCTGGGAGACCTACACGAGGTAGTTCCTGTTACTTAACACTACCTACATCCACCTTTCATCCCCATCCATGAATTTATCAAGTTTCCTTTTAAAACTTCCTATTGACTCCGCACTAACTACCTTCCTTAATAACTAAACGAATATAATAGTTCAGTAAAATATGTAGCTATATTGCGTAATATATATAGATTAGATCAAGGCCTTCTACTTGAGCACCAGCAAAACGAAATCAGGTTGTAATCACTTGAGCAAATTACACGAATGTACAGAACCAATTGTTGTGGTGGCTAATATTTACATACTAAGGGGCGAACCCAGGATCTCAGACTTCTCCTTCTCTCCATGGATGACGATTTACTTTCACTCCTACTCAGAAACGTTTCGTAAATCATCTTCAGCAGAATTACATCCATTCAACTTAATGAAACTACTATACGTGTTCTTGCCTAGCGCTGCCCTCCCGTAGCTAGGCAGGCCACTGGCTATAGCCGATCTGACGTTATATAAGGTTAAAAAGAAGAAGCAACAGCCATTACTTTGTAGGGAGGACTAAACAACCTCAAATCACACGTAAGCTCTCACTCCCTCCCTCCCTCTCCCACTCACAGTAGCACCGCCAGGACATGGTGACTGGGGTGGTCAAAGCTGGAAACTGATCCAGTATGGGGTGGCCAGGGCATAACTATTAAAAATGTATGGTTGAATTTTCATTTGAAATCTGAATCAGATCTGGGGTGGCCAATGAAATTTCGGGGAACCCCCCAAATCCGCCACGGCCCACTCACTCCTCTCACTCTCTCCCACTCCCTACCTTTCTTTCTCTACTACTGTACCCTTATTACTTTGCAGAAATATGAAGAAAAACAAAAAAATAAAGCTTTGTGGAAATTATCCACTAAAACCGCTCTCTAATTAGAGAGAACTGCAACTCCGAAATGCCAGTGGTCGCTGGCAGTTTTAACTCACAATTTGGTGAAAAGTTGGTCAACTTGAAAGAAAAATATGGGCTTATTCCACTGCACTTAAAACACACAAGCATAATATTAAGAACGATTTTCTTCTATATGTATATTGTATAGAAGCCTGATTCTGTAAAACATTGTATATAACCAAATAACCAAGTAGGTTATAGTTGAGGAGGCGAGGTAAATGCTACTCTATGATATTATATAGTCAATAACGAATGTTTAGAAGTTATCTATACCTAGGCAGTCATATTTTCCTGTTATTATTGTGTATCAATCAGATAGAAAGCCTGGAAGTGCAATGAGTCTACGCGTGAAGTCGTAATGTTTTGATTCAATCTCCCCGCCACAATCTCCCCGCCCACCACTCCCCGCCGCGGCACGTCGCCTCCACAATTATAACCTACATTGTCGCAGCAACAAGCCGATTTCGGCATTCTTTATTCTTCGTTTTTCCAAGGCATTGCTTATTGTATTTTGACAAGCGTTTGCCAGACGCAGCAGTACTGTCTTAGAAAACAGTGTGAACATCGCCCAAATTTTACATGCCACAATATACATGTAAAAAATATATTAAGCTTTGCTACTCGAGGCGAGTAATTTGCATTAAATTGCTATTATAGAACGTTCCATCGTAATGCATGTCATCCATATAATTAGTAGAACAACAGAAGAACTATATTTTTTGGTATTCAGATGCGGTGCATCAATGTTTATCGCGAAATTAATTTATGAAAAATATTAGTCGCGGAGCCAAAACACAGTAGACCAAACTTTGAGTTAAAACTGCCAGCGACCACTGGCATTTCTCGAGTTTCAGATCATTGGAATTAGGAGAATGGTATGGTGGAATTTGACGCCTCCCTTGTCAAAAAGGGAGACGAATAAAAATTCAACCTATGTATATATTTTTTATAGAATTGGGTATAAATTAAGATGCATTAAATATAGTAGTATAATTCTGGTGGTATTCACCTATAATACCACAATTAATCAAAGGATTAAAATAATATAAGAATTGTGAGGAACTTCCACGTATAGGAGTAAACATTATTAGAACGTTCCACGTGTAGCCTATAGCCCAGCTGATCAGGATTTTCAGTGAAGGCGATCATTCACGCATTAGTCCTACACGATGAAGGTGTAGCCACTCTTGATTGTACACTAAGGTGTAGTCACGCTCATCTTAATATGTGTGAGCCGTAACCGATCAATCGGTTAAGACCAGGACGAGGTGGTAAACACACCACAATAGTGCCGCGCCAGGAACTGTGAAAACTTACCACCGCGGCCTACCACCATCGCCGCCATTACGTGCACCATACCACAATTACCAACGCCCTGAGACGTCCCACAGCGCTTACCACCACTCCCTCAAAAATTATCAAGCCTTCAAATCATCAACCCATCTACCACTGCTGAGTATACCTTAGTTAGCGTCTAAATAGGGTATCAGTGCAGTCTAGGTAGTTCTTGGGTTAATAGCAAGGTGAGTTCACGTCAATTATTACTATAATTCCCACATTTTGGTGCCCCGAGTGAGGATTATCTTTGGGAATGTATAAGGTAGCCGTTGTGGGACACAGCTTATGCCCTCAGCGATTGGCGGTGGAAAGTGTGGAGCTCAGGCTCTTTCGGGCACCCGGTGGTCGTGCTGACCAATTTGACACAGACGCACGTCACAATGAAGTACTTCAGTGGCCTCATGACCTCACAGTTCTCTTTCTGGGGGGTAACGATATAGATGATAACTGTCTTCCCAGAGTCATCATAAATAACATAAAAATTATAGTTAAGAAATAAAAGAGAAATGTGGCAGTCAGGTAGGACTGTGTTTAATAGAGCCTAGGAAGACCAACCGCTCTCCTAGACATCACCTGGTGAGCCAACTCAGCTATGATAGGGTCAAGGAGGCTATAAATAGGGCTTTGAAAAGGGAATTAAAAGGCTATGCAGTAGTACACTTTAACGCGCAGCCTTTTGAGGCAGATCTTTCCCGAGATGGGGTGCACTGGACAAGGCGAGGTTGTTATTTTGTAAAAGCCAAGTTTATAAATTTCATAAAGTGTCGGAAAGGGGAGTGGGATGCTATCCAAGCACCAAGAGGATACTGGTCTGATAAAGCGATATAAACAACAGTTTCCCCGCCCCCTTTGGTTAAACAACTTTGACTGGGCCGCCGTACCCGCCTGCTGTACTCGCCCCCCGAGCCGTAGACAGCCACGGCACACAGGCCGCATTAGTAAAGCTACCATCCGCCAACAACAATGTTTGTGGAGTTAGTAGTTACATTAAATAAAGTGGTGGATGGTTATAGGCCTGGCTTTGCGCTTTGCTAGGCCGAGTCAACGGCACATCCATTCTTATAAGTAAAATAATTAAATTAGGGAATGCTAACTCGTAAACTTGTATCCAACCTTTTTTTTTTTTTTTCATTTCATCTAATCTAATCAATTAAAATCATGGCGGAAGGAACTAAAGCATTAGTGGCTAAATTAGGATGGCTTACACGCATATATAAAAAGTGTGAGGAAGCAGCTGAGACTATCCCTATTGACTGTAATAGTTTAAATACAGGTCTGCTAATGCTAAAAACTAAATGGGATAATTATGAAGAGGCTTACTTTCAATTATTCGAAGCTGGGGATGCAGAATTAATTAATTATGAGACCAAGTAGGATCAAGAATGTACAAAATACATGGAAACGGTATTCAAATCTGAGAACTTAGTGCGTGATCAGAAACCCACAGCCAAAGCTTCTTTACCTCAACTTAAATTACCAGATTTGTCATTGCCCCATTTTGAAGGGGAAAATTGGTATTCTTTCTGGGATAAATTCAAATTGATTGATGATAGGACTGATTTAACAGAGGTGCATAAATTAACCTATTTGTTAGGTCAGTTGAGAGGTTCTGCATATCTGCTGGTAAAGGAATTAACAGTAGAAAATGCCAATTATAATGTGGCACTCAAGATTCTTAGAGATAATTATGAAGATAAAAATCAGATAACAAAGAATCTTTTCTGCAAGTTCATGGATCTACTGAGCCCTTCTCACAATCACAGATAATTGGAAGAGTTCAGAATAACTTTACATTGCACACTAAGAGCCATTGAAGATCATAAACCCTTGACAGAGTCAGACTGGATAGTCAGTATCATGATATGGAGAAAACTACCAACCAGGATGCGAGACCGCTTAAATCAGAGGTACAATAGTAATTACTTCACGGTCAAGCAAATAGAGGAGGGATTATTACAAGAGTGCAAACATTTGCAAGGTATTGAGCAGGAATACCCCCACAGGGAGAATAAAATTACTAGACCTAAAGTTAATCAGCGATATCAGCCACCTTTAGAGTTTAAAGAGCCCTCATTGGTGGGTAGTTATCCCGCTCCTACTAAAGTTACGATGGGAAGAAAACCGGTAGATAAGTTTCAAACTAGACCAGCCGGTAAACCACCACTAAGACCTACTCAAAGAACAGGTGCCATTCCTAAATATAGGGTTATTACCAGTGAAGTCAGAAAAAAATGTGCTTTCTGCGAGGAAGAACATCCACCCTCCACCTGCAATATATACCCAGATTATTCCACTAGGCTCAAAAGGTTAATGGATCTGGGAAACTGCCTAACCTGCCTTAGTGGTAAACATGCAATACAAGCCTGTCCTATTAGACTGGGTATTTGTAAGAAGTATAGAAAATCCATTCATCACATAGCCTTATGTGCTAATGATGATGTGAGAACAGACCCTACGGTCGTTAAAATGGCAGTAACTAGTATGCGTAGTTCATCCACTGTCCCTACGGCAGAATTGAAGGTGAGCCACAATGTAGTTCAGCAATTGTGAAAACAATGTTTGACAGTGGTGCACAAAGATAATTTATTAGTGGAGAGATAGTTGATCTATTACAACTACCTATAATTAGCAAGGAGAACTTAGCCATTTCGGGCTTTCTGGCCAACAAAGAAGCTCAAAGTTTTGACATTGTTCGACCAATTACGAAATTATAAATGTAGGGTAGCTGCTGTAGTTAATAACATCGATATAAATTTAACTGTAAAAGGACTTAAATCTACAGCTGAAATGTTGAAAGAGAAAGATGTTAGACTAGTTAGAAATACCTTTGAGGATGTTGATGGTCCATACCAATTAATAATAGGCGCTGATTATTTTGGGCGATTCCTAAGTAAGGTCATCAAAAGACATAACATTTCCATGTTCACCAGTGCCGGTGGTGATGTTATAATGGGACCTATCCCACAAACCACTCACCAGCCTAAACAAGATGAATGCATTCCTAGTCATGCAGAGCCCCTCTTGGTTGCTAGAATAGGAACTTCATTAGCACCCACTTAAATCAATGAGTTATTGGAAGAAGGGGATATCCCCGTGCATAAATTATGGGATCTAGAAACTATCGGTATCATACCTGAACAGTTACCTAAAGAGGATCAAAATACTCTAGATCACTATGATCACACTGTCAATTATGTAAATGGTAAATATGAAGTAGGTCTACCTTGGCAAATAGATGCCCCTGTGTTACCTTCCAATTATCACATAGTTAAGAGCCAATTAAATAGTTCAATAAGAAAACTGAAGAAAAATCAGTCTAAATTGGAGTGCTATGATAAGATCATTCAAGATCAATTAAGGGATGACTTTATCGAAAAACTGGACGGAGCAGTAAATAATAACATAAGACATAAGACATTATTTGGCCACCATGCAGTGGCCAAAGATTCATCAACCACCCCCATTAGTATAGTTTTCAACTGTAGTTTCAAAATTTAAACAAGATGCTACTTTAAATGACTGCCTTCAGACAGGACCGAATCTCTTGTCCAATCTAGGAGATGTCATAGTAAAATTCAGAACAGATAAATTCGCCTATGTGGCTGATATATCTAAGGCTTTCCTAAGATTAGGTCTAAGGGAAGAAGACAGAAATTTCACAAAATTCCTATGGCCTGAAAATATATCTCAGGAAGATACCCCCTTAGCCACATATAGGTTTAAGTCAGTTCTGTTTGGTTCTTGCTCAAGCCCCTTTTTATTAAATAAAACATTAGAGTACCATTTTATGGGTTCTGATAGCCCAGAATTAGGGAATAACTTCTATATGGATAATTTGCAGGGGACAATAAATTCTGAGGAAGAACTAATACAAATTTATAACCTGGCTAATAAAGAGTGCAGGAAGGCCAGCCTCCCCTTACAGAGTTGGAATACTAATTCTCCAAGGCTAGAAGGGATAATCAGGAAGGATTTCCTTAATTATACACCACCAGAGGTCCAATCAGTGTTAGGATTATGGTGGAATGTAAAAACTGATGAACTAAGATGAAAGTGTCCAGATTTTTCTGATGTAGTCCTAACAAAGAAAACACTCTTAAGTCAGGTCAGCCAAGTATTTGACCCCTTGGGCATAGGGAGCCCAATAACTATATGGGGTAAATGTCGAATACAAAAAGCCTGGGAGAACACCTCGATTGGGATACCCCCCTTGATGGGAAATATACAACAGAATGGGAGACTATAAAATCTGAGTTCAATAAAATAAATGAAGTTCACATAAGTAGAAGAATAAATGCTGATGGGCGACAACCCCAGCAACTACACATTTTTTTTTTTTTTTTTTTTTTTATATCACAAGGAACTGGCCAAGGGCACAACAAAAATGGGTAACACAAAGCCCGCTTAGTTGCCAGTCCCTATAAAGAAGACAGTAAGAGAATAAAATAAAAACAGAGGGGTAGGCCAATTTAGTTCGGGAGGTGTCTTGTTACTCTTCTTTTGAAAAGATTTAAGTCATAGGAAAGTGGAAAAATAGAAACAGGAAGAGAGTTCCAGAGTTTACCAGTGAAAGGGATGAAAGAGTAAAGATACTGATTAACTCTTGCATTAGGAAGATGGACAGAATAGGATGAGAATGAGTAGAAAGTCTTGTGCAGCGAGGCCACGGGAGTGGGGGGGACATGCAGTTAGCAAGTTCAGAAGAGCAGTGAGCATGAAAATAACGGTAGAAGAGAGCAAGAGAAGCAACATTGCGGCGGTGATTTAAAGATTGAAGAGTCAGTCAGAGGAGAGGAGTTGATGAGACGAAAAGCTTTTGATTCAACCCTGTTTAGGAGAGCGGTATGAGTGGATCCTCCCCAAACATGTGAGACATACTCCATACATGGGCGGATAAGGCCCCTGTAGAGAGCAAGCAATTGGGAGGGAGAAAAAAAAGGACGCAGACGCCACAGCACACATAACTTCTTAGAAGCTGTTTTAGCAAGAGATGAGATGTGAGATTTCCCGTTCAGATTTTTAGTAAAGGATAGTCCTAGAATGTTCATTGTAGAAGAAGGAGACAGTTGAGTGTCATTGAAGAAGACGGGATAGTTATCTGGTAGGTTTTGTCGAGTAGATAGGTGAAGAAATTGGGTTTTTGAGGCATTGAACAAAACAAGGTTTGCTTTGCCCTAATCAGAAATTATAGAAAGATCAGAAGTTAGGCGCTCGGTGGCATCTCTCCGTGAATCACTTAGTTCCTGTTGAGTTGGACGTCGTTGACGACGTTGAAAAATGCAGGGTAGAATCATCAGCGTAGGAGTGGATAGGGCTTTGAGTTAGACTTAGAAGATCATTAATGAATAATAGAAAGAGAGTGGGTGATAGGACAGAACCCTGGGGAACACCACTATTGATAGATTTAGGAGAAGAACAATGTCCGTCTACAGTAGCTGCAATAAAACGGTTTGAAAGGAAACTTAAAATGAAGGTACAGAGAGAAGGATAGAAACCGAATGAGGGTAGTTTGGAAATTAAAGATTTGTGCCAGACTCTATCAAAAGCTTTTGACATGTCAAGGGCAACATAAAAAGTTTCACCGAAACCCCTAAAGGAGGATGACCAAGATTCAGTTAGGAAAGCTAGAAGATCGCCAGTAGATTGCCCTTTACGGAAACCGTATTGACGATCAGATAGAAGATTGTGAGCAGATAGATGCTTAAGAATCTTCTTATCAAATATAGATTCAAAAACTTTAGAAAGGCAGGAAGTCAAAGCTATAGGACGGTAGTTTGAAGGATTAGAACGGTCACCCTTCTTAGGAACAGGTTGGATGTGAGCAAACTTCCAGCAAGAAGGAAATGTGGAAGTAGATAGACAAAGACAGAAAAGTTTGACCAGGCAAGGTGCAAGCACAGAAGCACAGTTTTTGAGAACAATAGGAGGGACTCCGTCAGGACCGTAAGCCTTCCGAGGATCTAGGCCAGAAAGGGCAAAGAAAACATCATTCCGAAGGATCTTCATGACAGGCATAATATAGTCAGAGGGTGGAGGAGAAGGAGGAACAAGCCCTTCATCAGCCAGAGTGGAATTTTTAGCAAATGTTTAAGCGAAGAGTTCAGCTTTAGAAGTAGATGAGACATCTGTGGAGCCATCTGGGTGAAGCATAGGAGGGAAAGATGAAGAAGAAAAATTGTTTCACATATTTTGTGATGCTTCAAAAAGTGCATACGGTGCAGTACCTTATCTTAAAGCAGGAGAGAAATGTAATTTAATTTTGTCTAAGGCTCGGGTTGCCCCAATTAAACCTAGAACATTGCCTCAAATGGAGCTGACTGCATTAGAATTAGGCACTAAATTAGCACAATATCTAAGTAATTTATTACAAATTAATGAGGTATATATGTGGACCGATAGTGAAATTTGCCTACACTGGTTAGTGAAACATAACACAAAAATCCCTTATGTAAGGAATCGTGTTGGTAAGATAAATGATTTAGGTTCCACATTTCATTATAATCATGTTGCTACCAAGGAAAACCCAGCTGATATTGTGTCCAGAGGAACAACTATCCTCAAACTAAATACAGGATTATGGTTTAAAGGTCCTACCTGGCTGAAAAATAATAATGAATGGCCTAATCAAAAGGTCTATAGTAAGTCAGACATATCAGAAGATATAATTATGGAACCTATATTGATCCCAGATCCTGTTATGGATAAAAAAAAAGGTTTTCTTTATTAAGCAAACTATTAAAGACTACTAAGTTGGTCTTCAAATTCATAAAGTGGGATAGTTCTGATCCTTTGAAGTTTTGAGTTAGAACAATACAAAAGCAGGAATTTCCTGAGGAATATCAGCTCTTAGCCACGGCCAGACCCCGTAGGAACAAACTTATCAAATCATTAGGTCTGTACCTAGATAATGAGGGCATCATTAGGATTCGAGGAAGAATTTGGAATGCTGATCTTCCCGATAAAACCTTTAATCCCATGCTAATTCCCAAACGACATCATCTTACTAAATTGCTAGTGGATGAATCTCATGGGAACTCGTTACATGGCGGAATGGCTGACACATTAGCCTATCTCAGGAGGGAATTTTGGATACCGCAGGGTAGACAGGCAGTTAAATACTACCTCAAATCTTGTATCAAATGCAAGAGATATGAGGGAAGACTGATCATCTATAACGGGCCCCCTCAACTCCCCATGGATCGAGTACAATTATTAAAACCATTTGAGGTAGCTGGTGTCGACTATACTGGGGCAATAATAATTACAGGAGATAATGCTCCCCCCAAGAAAGTATATGTCTGCTTATTTACTTGCACCTCTACAAGGGCTGTTCATTTAGAAATAGCTGATGATTTAAGTGCCGAAACCTTTATTCAAGTGTTCCGGCGGTTTGCGGCTCGGCGATCGTGTCCTCGGCGATTGATTAGCGGTAATGCTACTAACTTCGTAGGAGCCTCCCCCATACTGTTAGAAATATTAAATCATCCATCAGTACAAAAATCTCTAGAGTTAAGGAAATGCTCATGGACCTTTACTACCCCTAGAGCTTCTTGGCAAAATGGTTTCACAGAGAGAATGATTGGCATAGCTAAGTCTTGTCTTAGGAAAACTCTCCACAAGACAAAGATAGGTCTAGAAGACCTGAAAACCATAGTGACTGAGATTGAGACCCGTATCAATAACCGACCCTTAACCTACTTAGATGATTCATCAGTAAATATAGAAGCTCTTACTCCCTCACATTTAATTTATGGGAGAAGACTGGAACCCTTTCCTTTAATAGATACAAGGGAAGATATACAAGATCCTACAATAAATGACCCGGCTCAACATCTCCGGGAAGGTTATCATACCTTAAGTAAAATTTTAAGGTCATGGGATAAGCATTGGAGTGCAGACTATTTACTGAGTCTAATGGAAAAGTTTTATGGGGCTCAACAGCCAGAAAATCAAAGTCCAATTAAAGTAGGAGATATGGTATTCCTTAAGGGAGATATGCCTCGTTCGCAATGGCCTCTAGGAAAAATAGCAAAATTGCATATTGATGGAAAGGGGATTGTGAGGTCTGTGGAGTTACTAGTGAGGGGACAACGATGTGTGCGGACGGTAAATAAATTGATCCCCCTAGAGTTAGCTGAAGAGGTAAAGGAGGACTCTAAGCCTGCGTCTTGGCAGGCCAACTTAGGGGATTCCCGACCTAGGAGGCAAGCTGCTTTAAAGTGTAAAACCACTTGGAGCAACCTCATTAAAGGGGGTCAAATTACATGAAGCAAACCTTCATTTTTCGCCGGTCCCCAGTTGTGGAAATTATCCACTAAAACCGCTCTCTAACTAGGAGAATGGTATGGTGGAATTTGACGCCTCCCTTGTCAAAAAGGGAGACGAATAAAAATTCCACCTATGTATATATTTTTATAGAATTGGGTATAAATTAAGATGCATTAAATATAGCAGTATAATTCTGGTGGTATTCACCTATAATACCACAATTAATCAAAGGATTAAAATAATATAAGAATTGTGAGGAACTTCCACGTATAGGAGTAAACATTATTGGAACGTTCCACGTGTAGCCTATAGCTCAGCTGATCAGGATTTTCAGTGAAGGCGATCATTCACGCATTAGTCCTACACGATGAAGGTGTAGCCACTCTTGATTGTACACTAAGGTGTGGTCACGCTTATCTTAATATGTGTGAGCCGTAACCGATCAATCGGTTAAGACCAGGACGAGGTGGTAAACACACCACAATAGTGCCGCGCCAGGAACTGTGAAAACTTACCACCGCGGCCTACCACCATCGCCGCCATTACGTGCACCATACCACAATTACCAACGCCCTGAGACGCCCCACAGCGCTTACCACCACTCCCTCAAATAATAATCAAGCCTTCAAATCATCAACTCATCTACCACTGCTGAGTATACCTTAGTTAGCGTCTAAATAGGGTATCAGTGCAGTCTAGGTAGTTCTTGGGTTAATAGCAAGGTGAGTTCACGTCAATTATTACTATAATTTCCAGAGCGTTGCTTGGCCAAAATCCATCCTCTTCCTCCTCCCAGCTGACTGCACACGCGTCCTGCGGCCTCTGTGGCTCGCTCTCGACTGTCACTCGTACCGGATTACTCAAGGAACTCAACACTGCTTCGAAACACTAAACCTTTCCCTTATTTCCTTCCCAATCCCTTACCTGTTGACCTTTAACCAATAATTTTTGACCAGTAACGTTATCTAAGTCTTAAATGTTAGTAAATGTGAGTTAGTAATAGTGTTGGTATAGTTTTGTAGTATTTTAAAAGTTTATTTTGATAGGGTTCGTTAGTGCTACGAACTCGTTAACAGAGTCGCAGAGGATTGTGGGTAGGATTTTTGTTTTCTGTGTGTGTGCATGTGTGTGCCTGTGTGTGTGTGTGTGTGTATGAGAGAGAGAGAGAGGGAAGCAAACATCACAGCATCAGTATCATCATCAGCCAGCCATGCAGGGGAGGGAGGGCGGGTAGGGACTCACGTTATGTAGCCATTGGACGCGTCGTGCCGGGGGGTTGGCGTGGATGGTACAGGTGAAGTACACGTCGTCGCCCTCCTTGATGGCTTCGGGGTCCAGCGCGGCGCCCAGGGACAACGCCACCTCGGGCTGGTCTGCCGGGGAGAAAAAACCACCTACAGCATACGAAACCTGGGCAGCTACAATTAAGACATAAATATGAAGTATCCAAATAAATGTGTGTACAAGCCGGGAGGTGGATGACAGAATTAGCACTCCCGGGGCGGTGAAGAAGTATTTATGGAGAAGAAACTGGCGGTGGTGAAGAGTTTACGTTATCGGCAGTATTGGTCACCACTTCCATCCCGTTACTGAGCCCGCTGCTGTGGAGGCTATCGATATGCTACCGATAC
Source organism: Chionoecetes opilio (assembly GCA_016584305.1). Classification (NCBI taxonomy): domain Eukaryota; kingdom Metazoa; phylum Arthropoda; class Malacostraca; order Decapoda; family Majidae; genus Chionoecetes; species Chionoecetes opilio. The sequence continues at coordinate 82,533 of JACEEZ010005024.1, forward strand.
ATTGCTCTGTGTGTGTGTGTGTGTGTGTGTGTGTGTGTGTGTGTGTGTGTGTGTGTGTGCAGTCAAAGACAAAAGTCGTGTCATGAATTTTGGTTAAGACATCTGGTAAATGGCTAACCTTTCGGTGTTGTCTGCCGTATGTCATACGAACGGTTGGTAGCACTGTCATAAGTGCTTCGATCTCACCACAACTCATACGTCATAATAGTTCGTATCCTCACGAGTAATTGTTTTAGGATTCATTACCAGGAGTGTTAGAAGAAGAAGTGCTGAGGTAATTATAAAGCAGTGATTGAACATGGGTCCGGAGACCAAATTACCTCTTTCTACTGGGACAATATGTAGAAAAAAATAACCGTGTCTTACTTCTACGCTATTGTCTCAGGGGTTCGGCTGAGGCCCTCCGAAACACATTGCAATTTTGCTATTATTGTAAACTCCCTCAGCCGTTGAGGATCGCTTCGCACCAGCCCCCCCGCCCCCCTTTATAACAATCCTGGATTCACCCCTGTATTTCCCTTTATTTTTAAGGAACTATATACGCCACTGCTTCTGAGTCCTTCCTTCCTTCATATAATCCAAATATTCTCTTGAATTTTGAGGCAATTTTTCATAAATTTTGTGCATAGATTAAAATGGAATTTGGTCTTATTATTATCCAAATATACTATTGAATTTTGAAGCAATTTTTCTGGAATTTTTTTTGTTTGTTTTTTGTTTATATATATATATTTTTTTTTATTCTTGCATGCATGTGACTAGCTCTCTCCATACTCCTGCCGGTGATGTATGTGGCAGTTACCGTATGTGTTCAATGCCTCAGGTGTAGAGATGAAATGTCCTGACGATCATTGCTGGGCCGAATATACTTCGCATTCCACATCGAATAATATGAAACCTCAACACAGTAAATCTATTGAACCTTTGAAATCCCCTTGGTTTGTTTTAGACATTGTCTCATCGGCGACATATATGAAGCTGTGAATCCTTATCTGAACAGTAAGTTAAGGGATTCAGGCTTGCCAACCACGAGCATGTAACTGCGTTAGGGTTTTCATAATGTTTCACGAGTTACATTTCATGCGGACAAAACCGTGACACGACTTTTGTCTTAGATTGTACATTCGTGTGTGTGCGTATAATTTTGTGGACTACATTTGAGATTATTACACATATGTAGGCTATATATTTGTATTTATGTTAGGATATTTTCACGTGATTATTATTCCATGTATTATGCGATTTCTAGCTGTTTTCAAAAGATTTATCTATCTATCTATCTATCTATCTATATATCTGTATATATATTTGTGTGTGTTTGTGTATGTGTGTTTTTGTGTGTGTGTGTGCATGGGTGGGTGTGTGGGTGGGTATCTGTATATGTATGTGTGTGTGTGCATGGGTGGGTGTGTGGGTGGGTATCTGTATGTGTGGGTGTGGGTGTGGGTGTGGGTGTTGTGTGTAAGTTTGTAGGTATATATATGTATGTATGTATGTATGTATGTGTAGTATGTAGTGTTGGGGTTGCGTGTGTGCGTGCGGTTCTGTGCGTGTGCGTGTGTGGTGTGTGTTGTGTGTGTTGTGGCGGGTTTGGGTGGTGGGTTTTTTTTGTGTGTGTTTGTGTACGTTTGTAGGTATGTGTGGTGTGTTGTAGTTTTGTAGGAGGGGTGTGGGGGTGTGGGGACGTTTTAGGTATGTGTGTGTGTGTGTGTTGTTGTGTGTGTGTACGTTTGTAGGTATGTGCGTGTGGACACTCGACATTTGTGCGTGTGCGGGGGCAAGTGAATAATGAGTACCGTCTATTAATCCAAGCAGCACTGATAACCTTACGTGTTGCATAAATACTAGGTAATTGCATGCAAGTCCTCAATATTGCCGGGATAGACGCGAAAATTCCTAACACGAGACACTGAAGCAAAGCTTGTCTTGCTGGTTAAAAATAAGAGCATAAGAAAATAAAGAAGCTACAAGAGGCTGTGAGACTTACACTACCCAAATAAGAACATAAGAACTTACCAGCTTGCTATCCCTTCACTCAAATAAGAACATAAGAACCTACCAGCCAGCTATCCCTTCCCTCATCCTTTACCTTCAAGCCAACATCCCTTCCTCCTAGAACTTAAGAACATAAGAAAATAAGGAAGCTACAAGAGGCTGGGAGACCTACACGTGGTAGTTCCTGTTACTTAACACTATCTACATCCACCTTTCATCCCCATCCATGAAAGTGTCCAGCCTCCTTTTAAAATGTATGGCTGCGTGTCGGAGGGTGGTAAGTCGGATTATTTTACCATTATACCGTTTTAAATAAAGCCAAAGCATTAGCTCTCATTTATAAGTACCCGATCAATGTATCATACGAGGGTGTTTAAGCTGGAAATACTGATAGGCAACACAACACGCGAATAAAGTCATAAACACGTACGAAAGTTTTATGTTAAAGACTCTATACTGATAGCGGCACTAGACTCCAAGGAACACTTGGTATTATAAAAAAAGAACAAAAGGATATCAGACTGGTAGGTATCAGCTGCCATCATAATAATAAGGTAAAGATGGAGCCTACGCTATGCTGCGCTTGGCCTTCGGTGTTCATCTCGGTGGCATTAGCCCTTTGAGCCTGTGGTGGGTGAGGACCCGTTCCCCCGGGACACAGGGCTAGTGTGACATCCGAGTTACCACAGTTACCTTCCCCAGGTTTTCCCAGGTACCCATTTATCAACCCAGAAAGGGAGGAAAAACAGCATTATGGCTGGTCGCCGACTTTCCCTGGCCCGGATACGAACCAGGGCCCGCAGATTCGTAGCTAGGCGCGCTAGCCACTACACCACACGGCGCGTGTATAAGTGTGGGCATATGATAATTATTAAAGTGGAAATGTTCAATATATCACATGAGCCCAATATTTTCCCTTTAAACACAACCGCTTATCCAGCTCTGGACATATGAATAACTCACAGAAGCAAATAATTGTACGGAATTCTGATTGGGCGTAGAGAACACATTTTCGACCGACATAAAAAAACAGTAAAAAATCGTAGGCGTGAAATATTAAAGTTTTAGCTAAAAATAAAAACCCGTTCAGTATGAAACCATCGACAGGGAACCAAGTTATTTACAATCTACTATTTTTCTCCGATTTTTTTTGCCCCATATGATGAAAAATTATTTCGTTTAGGCTGTGCATGACACACACACACACACACACACACACACACACACACACACAGACACAGACACAGACACACACCACACACACACACACGACACACACAACACACACACACTCTACATTCACAGCACACACCCACACCACACACACACACCAACACACCAACACCACACACACACAAACACACACACACACCACACACAGCACGTCAACAGGCACACACCACCACCACACCACACAGTCTACACACACACACACACCCACAGACAACACGCACAAACCGCCCAGACACACATAGACACCACCACAGCACACACAACACACAGACAACATCACAACTCACACACACACACACACACACACACCCACCGACACACACTCAACACACAAACTCACACACACACCCACACACACACACACACACACACACACACACACACACACACACCACACACACACCACACCACCACACAACACACACCCACACACCGGCTACTGCTATAGTGTGTAAGATGTCGTTGGAATGCTTCTGTGTCATTTTGAAAGTGAACACCAGACATAAAGTGTGGCGAGTGCCTGTAAAGTGGCCTGAAAAAAACATAAAAGGACATCAAAAACATTCGTCACGTTTAAGGACGTCTGAGTTCATTTTTTTCTCCCTCCCAGTTGCTTCCTCTGTACAGGGGCCTTATCCGCCCATGTACATATCCGCCATGTATCCGCCCATGGAGTATGTCTCACATGTTTAGGGGAGATCCACTCATACAGCTCTCCTAAACAGAGTTGAGTTAAAAGCTTTTTGTTTCATCAACTCCTCTCCTCTGACTGACTGTCTTCAAAATGACTGAATGTCTTTAAATCACCGCCGCAATGCTGCTTCTCTTGCTATCTTCTACCGTTATTTTCATGCTCACTGCTCTTCTGAACTTGCTAACTGCATGCCTCCCGCGGCATCGCTGCACAAGACTTTCTACTCATTATCATCCCTATGCTGTCCATCTTCCTAATGCAAGAGTTAATCAGTATCTTTACTCTTTCATCCCTTTCACTTGTAATCTCTGCAACTCTCTTCCTGTTTATATTTCTCCCCCTTCCAATGACTTCAATTTTTTCAAGAGAGGAGTGACAAGACACCTCCCGAACTTAATTGGTCCACACCGCCTTTCTATATTCTCTTACTGTCTTCTTCATAGGGACTGGCAATTAAGCGGGCTTTTTGTGACCTCTTTATTTTTTTGCCCTCGGCCAGTTATTTATGATGTAAAAAAAAACAAAAACAAAAAAAACAACACTGCTATAGAACAGTTTGAAAGGAGCATGAGATGCAGATGCAGGAAGAGAAAAACCGAGCGAGGATAGTTTGAAACTTAAAAGATTTGTGCTAGACTAGTACTAGTACTAGTCAGTCCTCGGTGTTGCGAACATCCCAGAAACTAGTCAGTCCTCAATGTTACGTCAATGTTATGTTGCGTACAATGTTATGTCATTCCTCGGTGCAGCAAACATCCCAACACAAGTCAGTCTTGTGTTACAAGCACCTGTACGTGCATCCTAGCACTGGTCGATTTTTTGCTACAAGCATCCCAAATACTGGTCAGTTTTGTATTAGGAGAATCCGAGTACTGGTCAGTCCTCAGTGTTACGAGAACCTAAGCAATTGCCACCCACAGGAGTGTGAACACAGGTACTCACAACGCACGCTGAGCATCACGCTGTCCTCGATCACGGCGTGCGCGAGGGTGGGGTTCACGGCGATGCAGCGGACGTGGCGGCCGTCGTCGTGGCGCGTCGGCCGGAAGATGACGGAGCCCGTGGTGACGTTGCCGTTGTTCATCACCTGAGGGAGACGCGCACAAGACGTAGTGTTTAAATGGCTGAAAGGTTTCAACAAAGAGGATATAAATAAGGTCATCATAGTCAAGGAGCAAGTTAGAATAAGAACAAATGGTTTCCGGCTAGTTAAGTTCAGATTTTAACATGAGAACATAAGAAAAAAAGGAAGCTACAAGAGGCCGTGAGAGCTACACGAGGTAGTTCCTTTTACTTAACACTACCTACATTCACCTTTCATCCCCACCTATGAATTTATCCAGCCTCCCTTTAAAGCTCTCTAATGACTCCGCACTAACTACCTGTCTACTGAGTCCACTCCAATCATTTACCACCCTATTTGTGAACCGGTTTTTCCCTATTTCTTTTTTTTATTTACGCTTTTCCAGCTTGAATCCGTTACTTCTTGTTCTATCCTGATTACTAGTCGTAAGAACTTTTCCTACCTCTCCTTTATTGTATCCCTTTATCCACTTAAGAACTTATATCAGAAAGATATAGGAAAACATTGGTTTACTAATAGGGTAGTAGAAGAGTGGAACAAACTTAGCAAGCATGTGGTGAGTGCAAGGACAGTAGACATCTTTCAGAAAAGGTTGGGCATATTTATGTATGAAGACAACAGGTGGAAGGTGTTAGGTGCACAGGAGCTGCCTGGAGGAGGTCAACGGGCCTCTTACAGCCTCACTATGTTCTTTTGTTCTTATGTGTCGTGAAACAAACAAATCTATTCAAATCAAAATTAACTTTGCTTTAAAATTACAAATACATTTAGTAATAAAGTATGTACCGAAATATTTCCCTCACTACTATTAAACATATTTTCAGTTATATTTCTACTAATTTTCACGCAATATAAGGTGTGAACATTAGCTCACAATCTTAATGTATTTGTATCTTAACTCATTCTTAGAAAGTCATGGAGGTGGATGAATTATACATTCCCTCGCTAGACTCGTTTGTCCAATCAGAGACAAAAAAACACTGAACCCTCGAATTAGATTGTCACCAGATGTCTCAAGCCGGTACATATATATACTCGCCACACGTGAAGTTGGCGAAAATGTGGCCCCTTCACTCCCCCCTTCCGAACGCACGGGATCGGCTGAGGTGTTGGGTGTTGGGTGTGAATGCCTTACTCCAAGCTCCACCCTAAAGCCCCAACACCCAACACCTCAGCCAATTCCGTACGTTTAGAAGGGGGAGTGAAGGGCCCAATTTTCGCCAACTTAACGTGCGGCGTCTATAAGAACATAAGAACATAAGGAAGCTACAAGAGGCCGGGAGAAGTACACGAGATAGTTCCTGTTACATAACACTACTTACATCCACCTTCCATCCCCATCCATGAAATTATCTAGCCTCTTTTAAAGCTCCCTATTGACTCCCCACTCCCCACCTGACGACTGAGTCCATTTCATTTATTCCAATCATTTACCACCCTATTTGTGAACTAGATTTTTCTTTATTTCCTTTTTAAATCTACTCTGTTCCTCCTCACCTCAGCCAATCCCGTGCGGTCAGAAGGGGGGAGTGACTAGTGAGGGGGCCATATTTTCGCCAACTTAACGTGCGGCGAGTAGAGTTATGAACACCTACCGTGCGCGTCACGTCGGTAATGTTGTGCTTGCCCCGCCAGAAGGTGATGCGCGCGGGGGGTCTGGAACCCACGGCGCGACATACCAGCTCGACAGGCCGCCCCGCCGACAGTGTGCCCACCTCGCCCACGATCCTCACTGACAGGGGCCGTACTGAGGGGGAGGAAGGATAGGCAACGTTAATTATAAGAACATAAGAAAACAAGGAATATATTATGAAATCTCTCTCTCTCTCTCTCTCTCTCTCTCTCTCTCTCTCTCTCTCTCTCTCTCTCTCTCTCTCTCTCTCTCTCTTCTCTTGTGTGTGTGTGTGTGTGTGTGTGTGTGTGTGTGTGTGGTGTGTGTGTGTGTGTGTGTGTGTGTGTGTGTGTGTGTGTGTGTGTGTGTGTGTGTGTGTGTGTGTGTGTGTGTGTATTGTTATAAGATAGATAGATAGATAGATACAGATAAGTAGATAGATAGATAGATCTATCAACACCGCGCGATGGTCAGGTTGATAACGTGCTGGTCTCCCATTCTGTGGGTAAGCGGTTTGAATCCTCGTGCTCTCGGGGATTTTTCACTGACAATTAGGGGGGTTACTGTCCCCCTTGAGCAAGGGATGGGTGTGTGTGGTGTGTGAGGTCCCAGCATTGCCCAAAGATCGGTAGTAATGAGCTCCAAGCTTGCACCGGTAGGGTGAAAATTGGCGACCACGAGCCAGCTCCCGTGGACAAGACCATGGGTGTATTAAACATTGGGGTATAGGAGCACTAACCTGGTTTACTTGTCATCCCTGCATCTTTATTCTTTGGCCAGTCGTGTTTTATGTACATTAATAAAAGGCTAGACAGTGGGGGGCAACGTGCGCCTGGCCGCTATGCTGCCG
>JACEEZ010005024.1:95000-100000 GCA_016584305.1 Chionoecetes opilio
ACACACACACACACACACACACACACACACACACACACACACACACACACACACACACACATACACACACACACACACAAGACAAACATTCGCCCCCCCCCCACACACGCACACGTACTACACACACACACACACACACACACACATACTCACCCACATAGCTACACACACACACACAGACACACACACACATAAACACACACGAACACGCCCCCCCCCACACACACACGCAGGCGACAAATTTCTTCTGCATTGGATTTTGTTACCCTGCGCACGTAACTCTTGCTTCTATTGCCACACGGAAGCAGCAATAATAACAGTAGCGGCCACCCTTACATCATGCACTGAGGCCTTATTTTGATGTAGTACATGTTTTCTCACTTTCACCAACAGTCTACACAGTACATACAAAGCTACTTTTCTACCTGTCCTGCTTTTCTTTCTGTTTCTGTTCTGTTTTCTTTTTCTCCTTTCTTTCTGTTTGTCTTTTCTTACTGTCCTGCTCGTTCATGTCCTTCCTTCCTCCCTTCCTTTCACCCTTCCTTCCTTTCTTTCTTCCCCTTTCTTCCTTCCTTCCTTCCTTCCTTCCTTCCTTCCTTCCTTCCTTTCCTTCTTCTTTCCCTCCTTCCTTCCTTTCCTTCTTCCTTCCTTCCTTCCTTCCTTCCTTCCTTCCTTCCTTCCTTCCACCCTTCCTTCCTTCCTTCCTGCTACCCTTCCTTTCTTCCTTCCTTTCTTCCTTCCTTCCTTTCTTCATCCCTTCCTTCCTTCCACCCTTCCTTCCTTCCTTCATTAACTCATTCACTGACTAATCAATTTATTCTTACACTCACTCATTCCTTTCCTTCTTCCCTCTGCCCGCCCCGTGACGCTAAAAGACATACTTGTACTGTATATTTCGTAGGCAACCCTCCTTCCTTGTCCCGTATAAATTGGTATGTCGCTTGATCTTCCAATTTATACGGGACAAGGAAGGAGCGTTGCCAAGTGCGGCGGTGGGACAACAGGTAGCAGCGTGCGCCTAAAAACTGAGGGTAGACCATCATAGAAAACGGACCTTCACCTATAACATCACAGGTGTCACTATAAAAATCCAGCCTGCGCCAACCAACGGACGGAGGGCCAACCATCACGTCCCTCCAGACTGATATAATAAATAGCCTACTGGCGATAAAGGCTTCAAAGTAAAAAAAAAAAAGTAAAAAAAAATATAATAAATACATCCTACCTACGACACCATACAGTACATACTTACATAAGACATTGATGGTGATGGACGTGGACGAGGGCTCCGTGATGTTGTTGTTGAGCGCCTGGCAGGTGAGAGTGGCGCCCTGCAGAGCCCGGGAAGCCACCACCGTGATCCTGCTGGCTACGCCCTGCTCGCTCAGAGTCACCAGCTGGGGGGACAAGGCATGGAGTGAGCACAGATAGAGTGTTCCCTTATCAGTAAATAAAGCATTTAATATTATGTACCTGGGGATTGGTGGCTTGTCTGCCGATGCAAGAAACAGGGAGAGTGTGATGTAACTCAGGGATGGAGTGAATACAAGAGTTGTGTATTCGAACACCACTACGAATACCTCAAATTTATACCAATACATATACGAATACACTGAAATACTTTTAATTTGAATACAAATACGAATAATTCATGAAAGTATTCATGAATGCATTCATAGATACTCTACAGAGGAAATTTTCCTACTGTAGCAGAGGTGAAGATGGAGTTATTCATGAGTCACTGCTACTCTATATACAGCAACTCGCTGTGGTCGCGGTTCTAGGTGGCCACTCTGAACCGCCTTAAGGTCTGTCACAATGACATCCTTAAGAGGCTTCTGGGGCTGCCCAGGTGGTGCAGCTCGTCCCTGGCTTTCGCTAGGAACGGGGTGAACAATCTGAATGTGATCGATCCATCGACACTCCGTGTTCAGCTTAATGAGTAGGGTGGAGCTCTCTACGAACTCCATCATCACCTCTGTCAGACAGAGCTCGGCCTATGTATGTGGATCTATACAACAGCGGTGGCTGGGTCTGCTGTTTGTGCAGAATGTCGGGTAGCACTGGTGTCCATGTATGCTTATTCTATGTACTTTGATACTATGTCCCCTAATGTGCCTATACTATGTTCTTGTTTTTGTTTTTGCTCTAGTACTTAAGTTAACTCCTTGGCTTGTTCTTGTTGCTTTGTTTTGTCTGTATGCCTCCGGGTGAGAATAAAATAATTATTATCATTATTATTATTATTATTATTATTATTATAAATACTTTTCGTTGATAACTTCTTGGTGTACCTCGGTATTGCACTGTGCCAAAGTTATGCAATGGTAAAATTACGTCATGAGTATTCAATTATGATTGGTGCCAGTATTCAGTACAGGTATATCACACCACCATAAGGACAGCAGTATTTTTTTTCGTATAAACCGTTATCATTATGAACAATTCGTGTGATTATAACCAGTTTTCGGTACTGTACTGCTGTAATTATTTGTGATACAAACGCACTTCACATCCTAAAAAAAAATTGTTCGTAACGTGTCACTTTGATGCTTTGCAACGCCGTCAGGTACACACTCTAGATAGGATCATCACGGCTGTAGGAACTGTAACGGTTATCATCAGAACTGAGTATCACACCGTTTACACCGTCTGGTACACTGTTTACACATATGTAGAGTGAATTAACTGCAACCTCCGGGAGATACCGCAGTTCTATACATGTAATATCCATGGGGCAACACAACAGTAGAGAATAAATCCAACAATTGGCCTGTCTCAACCTGGACAACCAAGCCGTCGTCCACTGGCAAATGACAACTGAGTCATTCTCCAGACGCCGCCCTGCTGGCTGCCACATCCTGCGAGCCTGTACGATACACGTCCACACAGGAAGCTAGAGTTGTAAGAAACAACTACTCTGATATTTCTGATAATAAATTTTGGATTATTCGTCAGATTATTCGAAGATTATTCGAATATTTTTCCAAAGTATTCGAATACGAATGAGAATATTTTTATTTATAATGACAAATATTCGAATACGAATACACCCAAATACTGTATTCGAATGTATTCAAATACGATTACCGAATACGAATACTCCATCCCTGGATGTAATGCAGGAAAACACGAGTATACGTCTGAGGAATGGACGTAAGGATTTTGTGTCTGTTTCATTCAGCCTATAGCGCCTGTAGGCAGTATCTCCTTTAGCGTTTGGATGGCAGGCCCTGTAGGTTCACTTGAGGGCTGCAATGGTTGGCCCTCGCCCTTGGTGGCGCAGGCAGGATTTTTATAGTGACGCCTGTGATTACAGGCTCATGCCGCCCCCTTGTGTCCTCCGATGCACTCGCCATCGAAGGTAGAGTTAATGAACAGCATGTGGGTGTTCTTAGGCCATTTGACGATTAAAGAAAGATTTCGGCACATGGCGGGAATCGAGCTCGGAGTATGGAACTTGCTACATGCAGGGGCTAACCAATCAGCCATTGCCTCCCCAGAGCCCCCATGATTCATGCAGAGACAAGGGCGGAGGAAGTGTATGATGACTGTGCAAGCAAAAACCATAGAATTCAATATATGGATCAATCCGGCACGTTGTTTCTGCAGACCAAGGCAAGACGATGGCTATTGCTGCCACACTATACACTAAACAAAAAAATAACTCGCCGCACGTTAAGTTGGCGAAAATGGAGCCCCTTCACTGCCCCCTTCCGAACGCACGGGATTGGCTGAGGTGTTGGGTGTTGGGTGAGAATGCCTAACTCCAAGTTCCGCCCTAAAGCCCCAACACCTCAGCCAATCCCGTGCGAGCGTTCGGAAGGGGGGAGTGATGGGCCCCATTTTCGCCAACTTACCATGCGGCGAGTATACATATATCACCTGTTTCCATGCTTCAGTGTTGGCCTGTGCTTGTATAGCGGTATGGCTGATCAGACTTAGTATACATCAGTATGTAACAAAGAGTTCTGTCTTAGATCTTTGCTTTCATTCTTTTGATCCGCAAATATGCATATGCTAAGTGTGTTGAAAGGAAAATATCGATATAGCCTTGTTTAATACAAACATGAACATAGTCTATCATAATCTTTTGGTGATATGAGTATAAAGCGTCAAGCTATTGGTATTCATTTTATATATCTTATTTTTTTGGTTGTAGTAGCATTATCATGCCATGCCGATGGCTTAGAGCAGAGGTCCCCAAACTTTAAGTCCATCGACTCCTTTTGGCAATCCCTGTTCGATTATTGACCTCAAAGCATCTATTACGATTACGATAATAAACAAAAAAATAATAAATACAGTAATAATACTATTTTTTTCTTCAAAGTAGACCGCCATCCTTGTGAAACTGTTTGGTCTGTGGTGAAAAGGTAAGTTTTGTCTCTCACAAACTCAGTTAAATGGCCCCACTCTAGCAATGGCTATGTTTGACGATGACGACGACGACTACTGACTACTACTACTACTACTACTACTACTACTACTACTACTACTACTACTACTACACTAGTAAGAAAAAAAGAAAAGAAATATAGGTACAATAATATTAGATATACCTATAACAAAACTAATATCTAAATCGTAGTTTAAATTTTTTTTTTTTTTTTATACTTTCTGGCATTCATCGAGCCACTTTTGACCCCCAAGGCATTTGTCGACTCCCTGGGGGTCGATGTGGACCATTTTGGGAACTCCAATAGAGCCAAGGTAACAAGAAGACATCGTTAACCAGGCATGAGCCCTCCTATAGTAAAGGCCATTGTTGTGTCTCTTTAATAATGCGGACTTACATGTCAAGGAAGAATGTAGTGGAAGGGAAGTAAAGGGCGTTGTAAAGGTTACACTTGATTGCTGCACGAACATGCAAGTGGACGAAGTGGCAGAACAGGAGGGGGGGGGGGAGGAGAGAGAGAGGGGGGAGAGAGAGAGAGAGAGAGAGAGAGAGAGAGAGAGAGAGAGAGAGAGAGAAGAGAGAGAGAGAGAGAGAGAGAGAG
>JACEEZ010005024.1:105000-167500 GCA_016584305.1 Chionoecetes opilio
CTAACATTATATACATATAAGCACTCTCTCTCTCTCTCTCTCTCTCTCTCTCTCTCTCTCTCTCTCTCTCTCTCTCTCTCTCTCTCTCTCTCTCTCTCTCTCTCTCTCTCTCTCTCTCTCTCTCTCTCCGTCAGTCACCAACAGAACCCGAAAGGAAGCTGAATATGTAAGAAAGGAAGAATATCACCAACATTAAAATAATACAAAAAATAATCTTGGGAACGCTTTTAAACTGCCAAGACAAAAAAAAATTGATGTTCTCAAGAATGATATTAGATAAAAAAAAAAATGTAGAAAGGCAGGGTGTACAATTTTCTGCGTATATTAAAATGTGATCGTTCTTCCTTAACAGACAGAAAATAAACCCAAAGTCCAATGTTACATTAATCCTAGTCATTATAAACACCTCAGAAAAGTTTTTAGTCCAATAGAAAAGCATCGTAACATGACCATAAAGTGGCAAGTACAAGAACACTCCGAGAACGTATACCTCTCTGTAGCTCAGGCCCAGTAAATCACAACTAGGTAAACACACAAACACGTACCTGGTCAAGAAATATTAGATACAAAATGTAGATAGGTATAGGGTGTACAATTTGCTGTCTATATTCATGTAATCGTCCTTCCTTAACAGGCAGAAAGTAACCAAGTTTTGTGACCATACGAGTGTAGCTCAGGCCCTATAAAACATAACTAGGTAAATATAACTATAGCCTATTTTTTTTAACGAGGCGAAACATCCATCCAATCTTAAGGTTTCATGCTTAAAATTATGCCTATATTTACCTGATAATATTGTTTACTATGCTAAAATACAACTGAAATTAAGAAGAAGCGTAGCATTCCCTTCACCTGGCATCAAATATCAGTCAGTAAATAGCAATGGGGCAAGATTTTTCACCTCGTAAAAAAAACCCAGATTATAAGAACATAAGAACATATGGAAGCTAACAAGAGGCTGGGAGATCTACACGTGGTAGTTCCTTTTACTTACACTACCTACATCCACCTTTCATCCCATCCATGAAGCGATCTAACCTCCTTTTAAAGCTCCCTATTGACTCCGCACTAACTATCCCATGACTGTGTCCATTCCAATAATTTACCTCCCTATTTGTGAACCAGTTTTTCCCTATTTCCATTTGAAATCTACGTCTTCTCCTGGCATCAAATATCAGTCAGAAAACAGTAAGGGGTCAGGTTCTTCGCCTCGTAAAAAAAAAGGAGTAAAGGAGATGTACGGAAAGTTCTTACGGCTAGTAAGCAGGGTAGAACAAGAATTAACGGATTCAAGCTGGAAAAGCGTAGATTTAAAAAGGAAATAGGGAAAAATGAGTTCACAAATAGGGTGGTGAATGATTGGAATGGACTCAGTCATGGGGTAGTTAGTGCGGAGTCAATAGAGAGTTATAAAAGGCGGCTAGATAGCTTTAGGGATGGGGATGAAAGATAGAGGTAGGTAGTGTTAAGTATCAGGAACTACCACGTGTAGGTCTCCCAGCCTCTTGTAGCTTCTTATTTCTTATGTTCTTATAGGTCAATAATACACGTACCTGGTCCAGCCTCTCGCCGTCCCGCCACCAGGTCAGCGTGGGCGTCGGAGAACCCTCGGAGGACTGGCAGGTGAGCTCCGTGTGCGCGCCCTCCTCCAGCGGCCCCACAGCGCCCACCACTTGTTGCCTGTTGTTGTTGTGGACGATGGTGGGGGGTCCGGGAGGCACTGCGGAGGGGAGGAGAGGCGGAATTACGATGTGAACATGCGCTTTGTACACAGATGGGCATACATGCACGGACGTACGTACACACACACACATACACACACACACACACACACACACATAGATAGATAGATAGATAAATATTTATTGACCACAAAAATACAAATATACGATGCAGCAATTTTTGTCATGGTCCATATATACTGTAAACCATAAAAAAAAAAACATTTGCAAAACAAGATGACTTAACATAACAAATATAAAGAAAAAAACTTTACCCATAATACTAAAATAATGTATTAGATACAAATCCCACTTTCACAATAAAAGGGATTAAAATACAAACATTTCAAGTAAAACCACACACACCACACACACACACACGCACGCACGCACGCACGCACGCACGCACGCACGCACGCACCACCACACACACACCACACCACACCGGCACACGCCGCACACACACACACACACACACACAGGAGGTGGTTGACATGACTGTGGATGACATAACTCACCAGTTAAAACTTGTGTTAATAGAACCAGCTTTAAAGATTTTTTCACAGAGTAGTAAAAGCAAATATATAAAAAAGAGTAATAATGCTAATATGAAAGGATATGACAAACAGTGCTTTATTGCTAGAAAAGTATACCACAAAGCTAAAAATAAACATAATAAACATAAAAGTATCACTACGTATAATGCTATGATAGAGAAAAGTAAGAAATACAAGAAAGAAATAACAAGGGCGAAGAATAAAGAAAATCTCAATATAGTAAAACAACTAAGAGAAGTCAAAAGTAAAGATCCAAAGTTATATTGGAAAATATTAAAAGGTGATCAAAGTAACAAAGAGAGCAAGATTATACATGACGAATTTTACGACCATTTTAGATTGCTATTTACCGATGATGGCTATAATAACGAGGACATTAACTATGAAATCATTGGTGAGAACAACTCGCCTTTATTGAATAGTCCCATCACTTCTGATGAGATAGGAATATGCATAAGTAAGCTAAAAAAAAAAAATCGCCTGGTGTTGATAATATAATTAATGAATACATTAAATGCACGCAAGAATTACTGTGTCCCTTATACGTCAAACTATGCAATAAGATATTGGATACGGGTGTTTTTCCATCAGAGTGGGCGACTGGGGTAATAGTGCCGTTGTACAAGAACAAGGGAGACGCTAACGACACGAACAATTACAGGGGAATTACTTTGTTAAGCTGTTTGGGAAAATTATTTACATCCATTCTGAACGATCGACTTAAACAATATTCTGAGGCTAATCATATAATTAATGAAACGCAGGCAGGTTTTAGGCAGGACTATTCTACCCTGGACCGCATGTTTTTGCTCAAATGTGTTATTGACTTGTTTAAGTGGAAGAAGAGAAAATTGTTTTGTTTGTTTGTAGACTACAAAAAGGCATTTGATATGGTGTGGAGAAGGTTTATGGTATAAACTTGTTAGGGATGGTATTAACGGTAAATTGTTGAAGGTTGTTCATAGTATGTACAATAATATTAAGTCTTGCGTAATGCTGGATCAACAACTGTCTGACACATTTACGTGTAACACGGGTGTGAGACAGGGAGAAAACCTATCGCCACTGCTCTTTGCTTTTTATGTTAATGACTTACAAGAAAAGCTTATTGAATGTAATTGTAACTATTTAGATTTAGATAATGATCTTCTGAATGTTTATTTAAGTTTATTAGTGTTGATGTATGCAGACGATACAGTGGTACTATGTAGTAGTGAGGCAAACATGAAACAGGCACTAGTAGCTCTTCATAGTTATTGTTCCGAGTGGAAATTAAAAGTTAATGGTAGTAAGACTAAAATTGTAGTGTTTAGCCGGGGTCAAGTACAAACAAGTAATTACAATTTCAAATTTGGTGGTGAGGAATTAGAGGTAGTTAGTGAGTATAAATACTTAGGTATATTGTTTAATTATAATGGGAGGTTTAGGAAGGGGGAGTTAGAATTAAAGGAACAAGCAACGAGGGCCTTGTACGCGCTAATTGGCACCTCACGCAAATATGACTTGCCAGTTGACATTCAAATTGAATTGTTTAACACTATGGTTGTACCCGTATTAACATACGGTTGTGAAGTCTGGGGTGATAATATCATACGGGAGGTAGAAATATTACAAATGAAATTTCTGAAACATATTTTGTATGTACACAGATATACTAGCACCGATATTGTATATGGAGAACTAGGGGTGTATCCACTTGAAATTACTATTAAGTGTAGGATGATTCATTACTGGTCTAAATTAATTAAGGGAAAACAAACAAAATTAAGTTATGTAATGTACAACTGTTTATTGCAGCTACACACAAGTGGTGTTTATATATCGCCATGGCTAGAATGTATAAGGAATATATGTATTGAGTGTGGTTTGCCAGTAGTGTGGATGACGCAAACTATTAACAACCCAAAATGGTTTAGGAAAGCGGTGGAACAGAAATTAAAAGATATATAGATAACAACTTGGTATAGAAATGTAACAAGCAGAGGCATTTGCAGTAGTTATATGATGTATAAAGAAGTTTATGGGATTGAAGAGTATTTAGCCAAACTAAATAAAACTAATCGTATATCTCTAACTAAATTCCGCACAGGAAATAATCAGCTGCCAATTATTACTGGAAGACATAGTCAAATAAGCAGGGAAGAGCGTTATTGTACTCAATGTAATGACGGACAACTAGGAGACGAATATCATGTTCTGTTGCAATGTCAAAATGAGGAAATTATTCAGTTAAGAACCAGATACATACCAGAGTATTACAGGTTACACCCAAATCACTCTAAATTTACAATGTTGATGCAGAACAAAAATGTAATAATATTAACAAATTTAGCACAATTTGTAAATGCTTTGATTAAGCTGTTTAGATGATTTTTCGGTTATGAATGTGTATATATATTACACAGGAGCTGTGCTCCATACTTTTTATAAAGTCTGAGCAAATATATTCTATTCTATTCTATTCTATTCTATTCTATTCTATTATATTCGCACACACACACACACACACACACACACACACACACACACACACACACACACACACACACACACACACACACACACACACACACACACACACACACACACACACACACACACACACACACACACACACACACACACACACACACACACACACACACACACATTATCTCCCAAATAGCAACATTTTTCTTCAAAATATCAAGTAATACAACAATTGGAAACGTATAATACAATTTATGTATATGGCGCTATAGGCAAAAATATAACAAAAAAGCTACATAAGTTCAAAGAAATTGATAACTTTGTGTGTGTGTGTGTGTGTGTGTGTGTGTGTTTTTGTGTGAATGTGTGTGTATTCGTTTTTTATATTCATCAACCCCTTGAGACCCATAACATAATTGCCATTGTAATTTGGGTACTATTAGACGATTTTTAGTTAATATAAGCAATATTCTATAGATATGACCTGTTCAGTATCCTTGTCCACTAACTAATTTGGTATATTAAGTGTCTTTTCGTAATTTTATGGCTCGACAACATACAATTTCTTATAGTAAAGGAAAGATCTGGGCGTGAAGGGGTTAATAGTTCTATCAACATCAAAGTTCTCACTCTTCGTTTCAGACAGTTCGCTAAAGCTGCATTACATCGCAGCGAGGCAAGGCAGCCATAAAGTTGGGTTGTTTTACGAGGCACGCGCCCCGAGTTCCCTGGTGTTTATCTCTCTATTTGTTTGCTTTGTAATAGCGTCTGTACGAGCAGCTTTACGGGGGCGCTGCTTGTAGACTGGTCCCGGGGGCATATTCCCCACGCGTTCGCCCATTTCGGCAGTTGGCTGTCCTCTACGCATGGCTGTAGCTCCGAAATTAACCACAGGATTTTCTTGAAAAAAACCTCATTGTGATTCCCACACAAAGTTACAATAAAATTTAGGAACTTTAACCTAACCTAACCTAACCTAAGATAGCGGTCTGCCGAAAAGGGAGAGCGCCTGGAGAATATGCATCCCGGGACAGCTCTTCTCGGCAGTGAGTCACGATGGAGTCAGCAAGTGAGTCACGAGGGAGTCAGCAGTGAGTCAGGAGGGAGTCAGCAGTGAGTCAGGAGGGTGTCAGCAATGAGTCAGGAGGGAGTCAGCAGTGAGTCAGGAGGGAGTCAGCAGTGAGTCACGAGGGAGTCAGCAGTGAGTCAGGAGCGCAGTGAGTCAGGAGCGCAGTGAGTCAGGAGGGAGTCAGGGCCGCTGCTGCTCTTCGTTAGTGGCAACTCCCCCTTACCCTCTGCAAGCGACAGGGGATTTCTTTGCATTGTATATTTCTGATCCATGCCAGCAGGAGGGGAGCAAATACGGCACACAAAAATACGACACAAGACGACCTGCCACCGTCTGGAGGAAAAAGTGTTGCCACGAATAGGGGCAGAATATTAACCTCTTGAGGCCCAGAACGTAATTTCCATTGTAATCTGGGTACCATTAAACAATTTTTAGCGAATATAAGCAATGTTTTATATATATGACCTATTTAGTATCCTTGTCCACTGGCTAATTTGGTATATTCAGTTACTTTTTGTAATTTTATGGCTCCACAACAGACATTTTTTTTATAGTAAAGGATAGATCTGGGCGTAAAGGGGTTAAAAACATAAGAACATAAGGAAGCTACAAGAGGCTGGGAGACCTACACGAGGTAGTTCCTGTTACGTAACTCGACCTACATCCACCTTGCATCCCCATCCATAACACTGTCTGGCCTCCTTTTCAAGCTCCCTATAGACTTCGGACTAACTACTCCATGACTGTGTCCATTCCAATCATTTACCACCCAATTTGTGAACCATTGTTTCTCCCTAAATATTGCCGTTCTCTGGAATAGTATGTGGTATGGGATGTCTCTAGCCAATCACTGATTTTCTTGCTCGTGACGTCACATCGGGGTGGAGCTTAAGTTATCGCTGATCTATAATCTATATGTTATATTTATGATTAGACTTATCAAATTGTTTAATTTAGCCTAACCACTAAACTAAACTAACCTAAAGAAAAGACTAAATAAATAATGTCAAACAAAACACAGATTATAACCCACAGATCACTTAAGCTCCACCCCCATGTGACGTCACGAGCTTGGACAACGGTGGTTGGCTAGAGACATCCCCACACCACATCCTACTACAGAGAACGGAAATATGCTTACCGGAGAGAGAAAATGACATGTACTACTTAGGATTTTTTTTTGCCTGAACGTTCAGCCAGTATTCAGGGAAAGGCGGAACGGAAAAATAGACCATGATATGCGTCCGAGTATAAAAGAAAAACTGGCAATGTATGACGCTGGGTTTGTTTAGTCAGGGCAGGAGTGTGTAATGAAAAGGTTCCCAATGACCCGCGTGCACTTTCCCGTTCTCTATGCGAGCATGTGGTTTCTGAGTGAAGACGCTTGGCTGTAGATCCGAAACTAACCATAGGATGTTCTCGAAAATACCCTCATTGTGATTCCCACACAAAGTTACACCTACCCTACCGGGAAACTTACCCTACCCTAACCGTAACCTAACGTAACCTAACCTGACGTCTTCAAGAGTAGACGCCACATACTCTTCCAGAAAACGATAATATGCCTCCGGTAACTGCAGCGATAAGCGAGGAGTTTTAGGTCATTAGAATCCTTCCACCGGCAGATGTTTCCCTGAACTGTTACCATCTATATTCTACATGAGGTATTGCTCTGTGTGTGTGTGTGTGTGTGTGTGTGTGTGTGTGTGTGTGGTGTGTGTGTGTGTGTGTGTGTGTGTGTGTGTGTGTGTGTTGGTGGGGCGTTCGTGCGTGCGTGCGTGCGTGCGTGCGTGTGTGCGTGTGTTAGGGGTGGGCGCGAATCGATTCCGGAATCGATTCCGACGATTCCACCACAGGGGCAGTGGAATCGATTCCACTCAAGGGAAAATCGATTCCTCGGAAACGATTCCACAGATATTTCACATAGTAATTTGAGTAAACACTGAACATGGCAGCGTAGAGAGTTTTTGCCATTTGATTGGCCAAAAACTCGTGACGGCACGAGAGTTGCCAGTGAAGCTGGCTGGGGCTCGGCGGACCTCACTAAACCACCACCGGTCATTTCCTCACTGAGTCACTCCTGTCCTCAGCCGATTTCACCCCCGACTCGAGTGAAAGTCCTCCTCAGGACGGTACATTATGTCGCCCCGCACCACAACTATGACTAAATTATATTACAAATGTTTCACTATATAGTGTTTTCTTATTGTAGGTAGCCTTCATCTCATAAACAAGTATAATAAATTTTAAAACAAAATATTTATTATATTTTCCAGATATACGAAAAGGAAAGACTAGGTAGTAACTAGCCTAACTAGTAACTAGTATACAATACTCTACTACTACTACCTACTACTACTACTACTACTCTACTAATAATAATTATATAGGAGTATAATAATAAAAATAATAATAATAATAATAATAATAATAAAAATATAATATGCTCCATAAAATGTAGGTAACAAGGGCAGAAGGCAGTATAAATCGTAAAAGCTACGCGCAATGGAATCGAAACAGCTCTCTGCCGCCTCCAGGCCCCAGTGCGCGGAGGAATCGATACCGGAATCGATGCCGGAATCTTTCGTGCGAAACGTTTCCCGGCATCGATTTGTGCTTAAACGTTTCCGGTATCGATTTGTGCTTAACGATTCCGGTAATCGATTCCTCTCTCGCGCCGCATGGCAAGACCGAACAGTCTTGCACGACTACTACTACTAATAAATAATAACAATTTATTAAAATTATAATAAGAGTAATAATAAAAAATAATAATAATAATAATAATAATAATTATAATAATAATAATAATAATAATAATAGCAATAAATATGAGTAATACTATACTATTTACTACTACAAATAAAAATAATAATAATATAATATGCTCCATAAAATGTAGGTAACAACGCAGAAGGCAGTATGAATCGTAAAAGCTACGCGCAGCGGCGCAATGGAACCCGAAACAGCTCCCTGCCAGCCTCCAGGCGCCAGTGCGCGAGAGGAATCGATACCGAATCGATGCCGGAATCGTTTCGTGCGAAACGATTCCGGCATCGATTTGTGCTTAACGATTCCGGTATCGATTTGTGCTTAACGATTCCGGTATCGATTCCGGCATCGATTCCTCTCGCGCGCTGGCGCCTGGAGGCTGGCAGGAGCTGTTTCGATTCCTTTGCGCGTAGCTTTTACGATTCATACTGCCTTCTACGCTTGTTACCTACATTTTATGGAGCATATTATATTATTATTATTATTATTTTTATTATTATCATTATTATTTTTATTATTATTATTATTTTTTAAATTATCTTTTATTATTACTCTTATTATATTATCATTACTATTTTTTACTCCTATTATAATTATTATCATTATCTTTATTATTATTTTTATTATTTTTTTATTTTTTATTATTATTAGTAGTAGTATAGTAGTAGTAGTGTAGCAGTAGTAGAAAGTAGTATTTGTTGTAGTAGTATCGTTATTCTTACTCCTGCATTGGATTTATTTGTTAAAAGTTGTATATATTATATAATATACTTTTGCATGAACATTTCTTTTATACTATAAACTTATAAAGGAACATAAAGCAAAGTGTGATTACTATATTTGACATTTATTTGTTCATAATGAGTAAAAACAAGATTATTTTGATAATCCTTCATATGAAAATATTTTTAACGTTTAAACAAAGACTAACTGTGTATAGTGTATAATATAGAGTAGTCTTTGACGATTACAATGGACATGACATTGTATGCAAATTCATTTATGAAAAAATATGGCATTACTCCTTACTACACATCAAATAAATACATAAAATACAAAATTCATACAATACAATATTATTAAAGTAGATTCACAGCACAGAATCAAGTTACATATCACATCAGGGAAATGAAAATTCAAATATATATTAAAGGATGAAAACGAAAAATACTTATTCATAGTAAACGAAATTATAGTAGAAAAATAAACATCCTTAAAAAGGACTAGCATATTGTACAATAAATTCATTCTTAAATAAGGACTACAATATAAAAAAAATAATCCTTTCGTTAATTTTATCAATTCTCCGGAAAAATAGGAATAGTAGTCCTCTCCTTAATGAAATAAGAGTAGCAGTCCTCTCCTTAATTTAACAGTGTAGCAGTCCTCTCCTTAAATAGGAGTACCCATTTCATTACCTTACTCTATGTTCTTATTTAGAAAAAGAATCATGTTGACATTTTTGTCTTTCAGAGTGCTACGCCTCTGCGATATTAATTCTCCTGCTTTGGAGAAAAGTCTCTCAAATGGGACTGATGATGCTGGTACACAAAGAATTTTTTTTACCATTCAGAAAGGTTTGGGAAATTTGTGATTTTTTCTTCCACCATGAAAGTGGATCTTCACATCTGGGAACTCTTGGGTCTTCAAAATATCGCCGCAACTCTATGCATGCCTCTGTAGATGGACGTGAGGTTACCTGTGAGGTCTTCTCTGCTTTGGCATCAAAACTTTTTCCCCAACGATTTTTTTCCTGCTTTTGCTGTTGATTCTGATTCTAAAACCACAGAAGGCGCAGATAATGTTTCTTGGGCATCATCTGTAATATTTCGAGCGTAATTTTGCTTAAAATACGCTTCTTCTATTGGCCTTGATGTTAGAAACATCTGCAAAAGTAAGCTTTTTAAAAACTAGGGTCTAGGATGGTTGCTGCCCCAATGAAGAAAACCCCTTCTACTGTAGGAAACCTCGTTTCATTTTTTTTTTTTTAGTTTCCCGACATAACGGGAAACTACTTAACATCTGGACATCCATGTCGTCATCAATACACTGCAGTGAATCTTGCAATCCTTTTCAATGGGGATAACTTTCGAGAGAGATGTAAATTTTTCTGCTGACAAATTCTTTTTTTCGCCTCATCAAAATACTGTAATACAGCTATTGCCTTTTTTGTGAGGTTAAGCTCATCACTGCTAAGGCACAAGTCATTTTTCCCTAGCAAGCAAAGTGTATAGTGACGAGATCACTTTGCTGTACGAACGTTCCAACATATGATAGGGCGAGTTCCACCTGGTCCCCTACATCTTGAATTAGCTTTTTAACCTGAACACCGTGCGTTGTTGAAGCTGGCTCAGCTTATCAGAGGCTTTGACACTATGGTGGAAAAAAGTAACAATTTTTGTTTTACTTTATTTTTTAATATTTGCATCTCTTTGTGCTCTTCATTGAATCTTGCACTACTAAATTTAGTGTATGAGCAAAGCATGGAATATGGCGTAAATTCATGTGTGTCTTTATTGCTGAGATCATATTGGCAGCATTGTCAGTTATAGCACAACATATTTTTATCTAGAATTTTCCACTTGTTGCATATTTTGTGTCAGTTCCCCCTGCAAAATTCTCTGCTGTATGGTTGTTTGTCATTCTGACTGTTTCCCAATACAACAGACCTCATATTATAATCAGAAGAAATGAAGTGTGCCGTGACAGTGAGGAAGCCTTTTTTTTTGCCTGGATGTTTCCCGATGTCTGTATCACTGCAATGTTTCCTGCACTTTTCCAGCTCTTTACTGATTTTTTGAACTTCTTGTTCTAGAGAGATGGTAGGGGAGTTCTCGTCAACCCCTCTGCGACTAGGAAGCCCATACCGAGGATTTTTGGCCATGAACGAAACTCTTAATCCTTTATCTTCAGTTATTGATAGTGGCTGAAGATCTTGAACAAACATTTTTATTAAAAGGTGATCAAGTTCCTTTTTTTAGCAATTCATTTCTGTAGGACTGAGTTCTGTCAATTGTTTGAAGCAGAGTAGGTTGCCACTGTAGCAGCTGACGTCCGGGCAACCTGTCAGTCGTATCTTGCACAGGCACAGAGTCTTCCCTCATCTGAGTGTATTCTATTGGATTTCTTGGTTGCGCAAATGCTTTATCATATTTGAAGTATTCCCACTATACTTCAGTGTGTCCTTACATACTAGGCATACAGTAGTGGGCAGGCATTATCTTCTCCATGTAAGTCCAAACCCGGAGCTTTTCTAACCCGTTTCGCCATGACCGCATTGACGGGACTGCAAAAACAAAAGAATGCAGTAATAAGCCTCATGAGCATTTAAAAAAATTACATTTAATAATAGTTCTTCTTTGGCTGATGGGGATAATACATACCTTAATTTCTTTGAAATATGATACAGAATAAATGAAAATATTAATGCTCTTACTTCTTGGGGAACTTTAATAATCCAACTAACCCTTCTGGACATACTGTAACTAAGCCGCGAAAGAAAGAATAGGGAATACTAATAAATAATATAATCTCTACTAAAAAATTAAAAAAAAAAACTAAAAAACTACATGCATACTAAATATTATCATCACTCGAATCATCAGTTCATGGTATTTGTAGATATCACATAATTAAAGAGCCACTACTACATATAGAGTTAATTGCTTGGTTTTAGCATGGGGTAAACTACAACGAAATTATTTTTTAAAAAGCTATGGTCTTCGCATTCATAGGCATCACAGCAGCTAATAATCTAACTTTAAAGTTCAGCTTCCTGCTTACCTGTGATGGAAGGCGTGTGTGTGCTAAATGCTCGATACAGTATCAAGACAGCTAGGTAGGAACCTGGGAAAGGCTATGGCTGGAGGCTGGAAATATACAGTGGTGTCACGTCCACGTGCGTAGTGCATTCGGCGTGGCAAGTCTGAGTCACTCTGAGCCTGAGGAGTGAGGACAAAAGGTCGAAAGGAGTCGGAGGACCGAGTGAGGGGAGTGTTATCAGCATCGCTGATGCCGCCCTTTTCAGTCAAACTACTAATCGTTTTGTTGCGATTTTGACGAGATTTGGTTTTTAGTAATAACTATAGGGCACGAATAACATCATATCATACATGCAGGTTCTCTACAATCGTCCAAAAACTCATGGTAATCATTGATTTCTTGACCTTTGAACGTAAAAAAAACCCGAAGTCGGCAACTTTAAAAGGTCTATTATTTTTTTAGCTTTAGTTCATTCGCGTTCAGTCCGTGTCTTTACTTCTTCCTTGCCGTCGATTTAAAACATAAGAAAATAAGGAAGCTACAAGAGGCCGCGCGGCCTACAGGTGGTAGTTCCTTTAACCTCATGTTTTTTTTTAACCTTCAATCAATCTTTTATTTTTTAAGCGATAAAATACATTTTTTTTAAGAAGCCTCATAAGTCCCCAATCGGGCAGTGAATGTCCCCATGTCCCCATCAGTGCTCCTGAGGAGGGCTTGCATTTGACTGAGGAGTCTACTACTACTACTACTACTACTACTACTACTAAAAATAATAATAATAATAATAATAATAAGAGTAATGATAATGATAATAATAATAATAATTATAATAAGAGTAATAATAATAATAATAATAATAATAATAATAATAATAATAATAATAGCTCCATAAAATGTAGGTAACAAGCGTAGAAGGCAAGGGGGAATCGTAAAAGCTACGGGCAATGGAATCGAAAACAGCTCCCTGCCAGCCTCCAGGCGCCAAACGCGCGAGAGGAATCGATGCCGGAATCGATCCGGAATCGTTAAGCACAAATCGATACCGGAATCGTTAAGCACAACTCGATGCCGGAATCGTTTCGCACGAAACGATTCCGGCATCGATTCCGGTATCGTTTCCTCTCGCACGCTGGCGCCTGGGGGCTGGCAGGGAGCTGTTTCGTTTCCATTGCGCGTACTTTTACGATTCATTGCCTTTCCCCTTTTTCCCTACATTTTAGGGAGCATATTATTTATTAAATATTATTTTAAATATTATTATTTTTAATTATTAGTATAGTAGTGTATCATATTTTTGCTATTATTTTTATTATTATTATTATTATTATAAATTATTATTATTATTTTATTATTTTTATTATCTTTTTATAATTATAAAAATTTGTTTTTATATTATTTGTAGTAGTCGTGCAAGACTTTTTGGGTCTTCCCTGCGGCGCGAGAGAGGAATCGTTCCCGGGGAACATTCCACCGATTCCCCCAACCTAAAGAATCGAATCGTAAATTTTCCAAATAACGTTTCTTCCCCACCCCCAGCGTTGTGCGTTTGTGTGTGTGTTTTTAAAAAGGTTTAAAGGTTTAAAGGTTTAAAAACCAATACAGCCCCCGAACGGGGTATTAGAGTTTCAAATTAGTAATAAAAACTATTGACCCTGGAAAAAAAAACCAACAAAAACTAGATTTAATGCGAAATGGGTAACATAATAGCTTAATAACGAAATAATAGCAAAAACAGATAACAAACAAATTTTCTGAACATGGGAACAGCTCATTTAAAAATGTCTTGTAATTTCTAGAAAAAAACTTCGCTAAGTTTAAAAAAGCACTTAAAATTTTTTTACTGGCAAATAGTTCAGCATTTTTATTATTGGGGAATACATAGAGTAGGGTTTTACATTCTGTTTCAAACTTTATGAAAAAAGTACTTTAAAAAGGGAAATTAAATTCGTCTCCTCCCATTCATTTTACAGTGGGGTATAGATCCTAAATTCTAAATTTATATTTGCCAATCAAATCGGAAAAACGATGATTAGCAACAAAAATTTACAAAATGTCCGTTAAATTTAATGGTATTTCACCAATATTTGCATTTCCCTTATTTTCGTCAAACCCTGTATTGAACAAACAAAAATTATTGGGTTTTTTCCTTCCACTTTGTTTGTAAATGTCGTTACCCTTAGCTTGAAAGTTTCCTTTTAACCAATTCCCATTAAAATCATTTAAAAACTAATAAAAACATTGGGGGGGTCATACCGCAATTTAAAAAAGGGGTTAAACCCTTCATAACCCAAAGGAGATCTATAATTTTTTTGATCAACCAATTGTTTAACAAACTATATAATATTGTGATTTTTTTTGTTATCTCCATTTGAAATTCAAAACCAAAAAATTAATAAACCTTTTTTCAATATACTCCTCTATTGATTTAACCCCAATTCCCCCATAAATCTACACAGCGGTTTTTGATTTATTCACCCCAAAAACCTCCTCAAAAAGTTATTACGGGGTTTATCTTTAACTGCCTTTTTTTTTCAAAACCCAACCTCACACCCATACAAAAAAATTGGGTAAAATTTAAATTTTTTCATAGAGATCTATATAATTTCAAGTGGTTTTAAATTTAATGATTTTATTAAACCCCATCATAGCCCTTTTTGCCTGGACATCTGCTTTTTTTAGCCTTATAAAAATGCCCCTTTTAAGTTAAACTTAGTTCCAAAATATAGATCATGCCTACTTCTATTCTTTATTCCCCAAACTTAAATTTTTGAACCTTCTTATTTTCCCCTCTCAAAAAAAATAAAAACTTTATTTTTGTCAACGTTCATTTAATCCCCCCCTATCACAGTACCCGTGCACCAACTCACGCCTCCTCAGCTGCGGCGCGTCCCGCCAGTATCACTGGTCGTCAGCATAAATAAACAACATGTCTCAAGTAAAAATAAGGCATTTTTGTCAAAGGGGCGGGATATACTATCTTCTATAAAAGTTTGACCTGGAAAGTTACTACCTCGTGCGTTTTTTTAAAATCATTTTGAAATTCGCAAAAAACAGTGGGACAAGTTTTCACCTGTAAACCCATGTTACAAAGGAACAAATCAATACACATTTGTCTAGTTTTACACATGATTAGCATTTATGTACAACTCTTGATAAACGTAAGACATCTCATTAAAATTTCTATTTAACATTTTAACCATAAGGACGTTCTTTTTATAAAATAAAAAGGGTTTCCTTAAACTATAAAGCCGAAAAGTTGTTTG
Organism: Chionoecetes opilio; assembly: GCA_016584305.1. Classification (NCBI taxonomy): domain Eukaryota; kingdom Metazoa; phylum Arthropoda; class Malacostraca; order Decapoda; family Majidae; genus Chionoecetes; species Chionoecetes opilio. Next base: position 120,614 of record JACEEZ010005024.1, read on the forward strand.
CCATTAATGATATAAAAGTATTTAAAATGGCAAAGTTAATTATGGTCAAAGGGGGCTGTAATTTTTCTAAAAACCCCTTGTCATTTCCCAAAAACCCCCTTTTGTCATCAGTAATCTAAAGTCTAGTATTTAATAATTGCAAATAGTTTTCCTAAGCACTAAGAAAAGTAAAACCTCTATAATTATCAAAATTATCATGTTAGCTTTTTTCTTTTCAAGGGCTTCATAATACCGACCGTCCACTCGAAGGAAAACTTGTTTTCAAGATTAAATTAAACAAATGTACAATAAAACTACCAGGGGGTCTGGGCTGCTTTTAAACTCATTTAAAAATTTATCAATTTTCCCGGGGACTTCCATTTTTAAGTTTGAATGTGTTTTTAATTTCATTAAACGTAAAAGTGGGTCAATTAAAACATTTTCATTTTGTTCTAATTGCGTGTATTCACTGATTCACTTTTGGTAGCGTAAAAGCGTTGTTTTGAAGAGAGTTTTTGTCTAGTAGTGAAATCTTCGGAGCACGTTAAAAAGATCACGAAAGTACTCGAAAAAAAGATCCTGTGTGTGTTGTGTGTGGTGTGTGTGTGTGTGTTGTGTGGTGTTGGGGTTTTTTGTGTGGGTGTGGTGGTGTGTGTGTGTGCTGGTCTGTGTGGGCTGTGTGTCTGTGTGTCCGTGGTGTGTGGTGTGTTGTGTGTTGTGGTTTGTGTGTGTGTTTTTGTGTGTGTGTGTGGTGTGTGTGTGTGTGCGCGCGCGCAGACGTGGGCATGCAAAAGGGGAAATTAAAGAATTAAAAACAAGGAAAAACCGGCGACCCGATAAAGTTAATTATGTGGAAAAACCCCCACGATGGCGAAAAAAGAGATGAGGAGAGAGAAGAGAGAGAGGAGAGAGAGAGAGAGGAGAGAGAGATGAGAGGAGAGAGAGAGGAGAGAGAGAGAGAGAGAGAGAGAGAGAGAGAGAGAGAGAGAGAGAGAGGAGAGGAGAGAGAGAGAGAGAGAGAGAGAGAGAGAGAGAGAGGAGAGAGAGAGAGAGAGAGAGAGAGAGAGAGAGAGAGAGAGAGAGATTGATTAACACATACTTAACTAGATCAGAAATAGACAAACAATAGACAGAAATGTACAATCTGATACAAAGCAAAATCACACAGACAAACAGAGAGAAAGAAACAGACGAAGACAGATTGAGATAAGGCATCAGAGCGTTTAAGATAACCGCGGCGGAAATGAGACGGAAAGGCAAGTTGGAGCGATATACGGTTGACGATGATACACTGTAAAAGTAGTAGTAGTAGTAGTAGTAGTAGTAGTAGTAGTAGTAGTAGTAGTAGTAGTAGTAGTAGTAGTAGCAGTAGTAGTAGTAGTAGTAAGAGTAAGAGTAAGAGTAATGGTAGTAGTAGTAGTAGTAGTAGTAAAGTAAAGTCAAGTGAAATAGTTTTATTTCGTATATGTACAATACATACATAGTAAAGCAAAATATTCTTTCAAATATATATCATAGTTTCATTCTACTAATGAGGTGGGTTAAAAATTACAAAATAAAAAAGTGAAAAAAACAAATTTCAAGCAAAAATGTACAAAAAAAAAAACAAAAAATCTTTCATTCGTGTTTCATTACAAGGAAACATCGATCAGTGTGAGGTTCATGAGTTTGTCCCCCTTTGGGGATGGGAGTTTTTAAACTATGCTTGTTGAAATTATCGCCGATCGACTGAATGGACGACAAAAAAAACTGTTAAAAATTATAATTTTAAATTTAAAAGTGAATAACCTTGCTTTTAAACCCAAAAAATCTACCTAAACATGATACCCTATTAGAGCTAACTAAGGTAAAACTCAGCAGTGGCAGATGGGTTGATGTTATAAAAGGTTTGATCATTATCTTGGGGGATATTGGTGAGACGCTGTGGGACACAGAATGCAGAGTGGCGGGCTGGGCACGTTTTGGCGGGCGGAGGGGAATAGGCCGGCGGAGTTGCCAAGGATAATTTTCCCCAAGTTCCCTGGCGGGGCCCGGTATCTTGTGATGTTTTTACCACTTTGCCCAAAGTTTTTAACCGATTGATCGGTTTAGTTCACTCATATTAATATGAGGTTGATACCCCTTAGTTTTAAAAATCAAAAGCCTGACTAAAAATTTCATAGTGTAGCTGATAACGCGGGGAATAAGTCTTGACAAAAATCCTTCTCAAGACAGCTGGAGCTTACACTTTGGGGAGCTTTTCCAAAAATTTACTCCTATACGGGAACTTCCTCACAAATTTTATATTATTTTAAAATTTTTTGATTAATTGGGTATTTTTAGGGGGGGAAAAATACCCCCAAAATTTTAAATTATTATTTATATCTAAAAAATTTTAATTTAAACCCCAAAAATTTTATAATAATATATACATGGGGTGGAATTTGTTTCGTATCCCGCCTTCCGTTGGTAGGCCAGATTCCCCCATTCAAATTAATACCTTTCAAAAAATTAGAGAGGGGTTTTTTAGTGGAAAATTTCCCCCCCCCAAGGGCCTATGTCTTAGAGGTAGGCTGATCCCAAATTTTTTCCCTTAAAATGAAAATTTTATGTTTTAAAAAAAAACTTTCCCTGATTTTAAAGCTAATTTAAGGAAAATTTTAAAAAAATTAATTTTTGATTTTTTAAAATTCTAAAAAAAAAATTAAAAGTAAGAGGAGTGGTGAGTTTAAAAAAAAAATGTTTAAGAGAATTAGCACCAAATGGGCCTGTTGAAATAGGGGGCACCGCATATCTTTTAATGAAATTTTTAAAGAAAACTTAAAAGTTTTAAAAATTCCCTATTTAAATTGTTTTACAGCCCCAAAAATTTAAAAGGCCCTTTCCTGGGAAAAGTGGGAGTTAAAAAAAAAAAAAATTAAGAGTATTAAATTGTTTCCCCTTTTTAAAACATTTCTAAAAAACAAAATTTAAAATTTGTGAAAAAAATTTTGCGCAATCCCCAGCTCAACTTTCTAAAATGTCCTTAAAAATTTTTTTCTAAAAACATGTCCAAGAATTTAAAATTTATCTCCCAATTTGAAATTCACCCTGAAATAGTTTCATAAAATCTTGATTTGAGGTAGAGGCCGGGGGGCGGAACGCGCCCCCGCCCCGGTTTTGAAGGGGGGCCAGCCTGAAAAAACCCCCCCTATGCTGCGCAGGGAGGGGTCTCCCTTAGGGGACGAGTGGGGGGCCAAACCCTGGGGAACCCGCATTTCTAAATCAAGGGGGTGGGCCCCCTACCCCAATTTTTTCCCTTATGGGGGTGGCCGGGGCGGGCAGAGGCGGCGCCTGCCCGTGGGAATCACCCCGGGGTTTAAAACCTGGGGGGGTTTCTTCGTTGTGGGCTCGGGGAAACCGTTCTGACCCTTCCAGACGTTTCATGGGATACCTTCCTATGGGCGAGCTCAGTAGGGGAGGGTGGAAAATAGGGGACTTCTGAGACGAGGGGGCCCCGGGCAGTGGCGAGACTAGAAAGTGGGGGTTACACCTACTATGGCCCGGGCCCAATTGGAGCAAGGGTTTCACCGTGTACGGGGGTAGCTATGGGCATTCCAGAAAACTGCAGCCATCATTTTGGGTTGGGTTTACTCCAGTTGAAGAGCTTTAAAATGGGGTTGGGGAAATGAAACAAAATCGGGGTTTTCCATGTCTCTTGTTGCAGTGTACGCCCCTACGAGATGCTTTAAAAACTGAAGAGAAGGAGATGTTCTACGAAAACTCGACTCGTATTGGGACCAGTGTCCCTGGGGACACATTTCATTGTTTTGGGGGGACCAAGCTACTACGGGCCCACGGAGAGAGGGCACGAGTTGTGTGTTTTTTCCCCAAATGGCTCCGGTACCAGAAAAACCAACATTTCTTGCTTCTGAACTTTGCAAGGCCAAAAGGGTTAAAGAATTCGGGTTTCTTGGTATCAGAGCCCAGAGCTGCACCGCTGGACATGGATAGTAATGCCGGGGGGGTGGGGGTAAAGGAGATCGACCACACATCTTTAGTCCCGTTGGGGGGACCCCCAGAACGGCGGGGTTTACCGGAGTGCTGAGCCCTTTTGGAAAACAGATCACAGACTTTTTGGGTTTTCCCTAAAACTTAAGCTTAATGTCAAGTACAGAAGAATCTCAAAGGTAACCATACTGTTTTTTATCTTGGGGAAATAAAGGGGACTTGACAATTTGCTCATGAGTAGCGGTGGCAGTCTCAAATTGGTTTATGTGCTGGGTTGCTCTCGGGGATCCTTTTAGAACGGGGGATACTTAAAAAAGTGAAAACTCAAAGGCTCCCAAAGGGAAATTTAAAATTGGGGGGGGCCCCCGAGGCAAGCCGTGGTTTTGTCCGACGGGGGACGCTGGAAAAAAAATGGGAGGAGAGTCGCGCTGCCGGGGCGGGCGGGGAAACCCCGGGACCAGACGGGGGCTTTTGTCACCCCGGGAAATGGGAAACCCCCCGGGGGAAAGAGAAAGGAGAGGTAGGTGGGGAGTCCCCGCTGGAGGATTGTCGGGGTTTCATTTAAAAAGGGCTAATGACCTCCGACCCCCCCCCTACCGACCCGGAAGAAGCTCCTTTCCCCAAGGGTTTTCCTTCTCGGGCGAGTGCTATTCGAACAGCAGATGGGCCCCTTTGGGTGTCGGACATGGGGGGGCAGATGGCCGTGGGCTGATTTATTTTGGGCAGTTGTTACGGGGGGCCCCCCAAACTGAGCAGCTTCCACACCCCCGGGTTACGGGGCGGGTGGTTTGCCGACCTCCCATTGACGAAACCGCACCCTCTCTTGACAAAAAGTCGAGGGCCCGGGTAGAAAATTTGAAGGGTGGAAAAGGCAGTGGGGGTTTGGGAATATCAGTGGGGGAGCTCCTCAAAGCTGGGGGGGGCCCTTGATCCCGGGGGCATGCTGTTTTTGTTTTGGCCGGGTTGGCAATAGGTACCTTTCCCCCCGACTGGAAAAGGGGGCTGGTCGTCCCTATCGGGAAAGGGAAAGGGGACCGAAAGGGGACTGCAAAAATTTTTACCGGTTTTTACACTGCTCGGGCGCCCCAAGGAAAGGGTGTTTCCCCCACTATTGCTGAACAAATTCGCAGTATCTGGTAAAAGCATCAGAGACCTCAGAAAGTCTGGGTTCACGCCTGGTAATTCAACAACGGCCCTTTACCCTAGCGCTTCTTTTGGCCTGGGGGAAACGCCAAACGTAAAGTTTGACAGGGGATTTGAAAGACCAAATGTTGATCCAAAAAGGCGTTTGACTCAGTGCATCGTGAGTCACTCTGGGATCTTCTGGGATTTCGAGGGCCCCCTTGAAAGGGACTTTTGGGAAAAAATGGTCTGTATTCGGGGGAAACCAAAGGTGTGAAGTGGGGGCAGGGTACCCAGTTTCCTTTCCTGTAAATTTCCAGGAGGAGGCAAGGGTGCGTCCTTCCCCCATCACTTTTTAAACGTTTGGTAGGGAAACTGGGAAATTGGACAAGGTTGTAGATCAAAGTAATTGTGGGGGCATCCGTCGGCAACACCCAAGATCACTGATCTTTTTTTTCCCGGGATGATGCAGAATCTTTGCTGAGTCCCCGGGAAAGGCCGGTGAGGGCTTTTTCCGAGGCGTGCCCCCGGGAGGAAAAAGCCTTTGGGATTTGGGGGTCTCCGGCCCCTCAAGCCCAAAGGTCCAGGTTTTTTGGAAAAATTTTAACTAGATAAAAGCAGTACAGTCTGTTCATGCGGGGTGGCGAGGACTTTGAAAATTTGGACAAGTTTTACTACCTTAGTGGGCGCAGTCCATAATGACGGGGGTTTCAGGGAAGAAGTTTTACGGCGGTTTGGCATGGGCCCCGGGTTTTTAGGACTCGTCGGGCGGGATTTTTTGGGCCCTTTGGGGGGACCTGTGCAGGGGGAAAAAAGTTTTTCCCGGATCTTCAAGTCGCTTGGATCCCTGTCTTACCAAAGGGGGTTTTTTTTTTTTTAAAACATGGGAACTAAAAAAGTGACTTAAAGGGGAAAATTTAAAATGCCTTTGGTAATAATTTGGTTTGCAAATCAGGGGGTTCGCTGGGATGTTTTATTTGGTAAAATCGCGATTTGCACCGTGGGGACTGAACGAGGCCTATCCCTGCATAGTCCGTCGCGCCAACTTGGCTAAAATGGGCATGTGGCACGCTACCCTAAAAAACCGATCCTTCCCTGGGTTTTTATCTGTAAGAAAACCCCCCGGGCGTGGAGGGGGCCCAAAGGGGGGCGCCCACAAGGCTCGTGGCTGGGGCAAGTTTATGTTTCTTGTCAAAGAGTTGTTTGGGTATGGGAAAGGAGCCTGCAGGGGAACTCGCGCGCGGTGACCCCCGGGAAAAGGGGGTTTGGGGAAGGGGGGGGCGAGGCGACCCCGCCCCCCGGCGTATGCCCCCAATGATTTAATTTAATTTATCATTGGGTTTGGGATATGGGGCCCTTTAAAAAAAATATTAAAACATTTCGATTTGCCCTTTTTTAATTACAATTTTTTTAAACTTTTAAAGCATTGCAATGGTTTTGGTATAATAACCCCTAAAATCATGCATATTTTTGAGATAATAACTAATCATCCGGAAAAAGCTAAAGATATTTACACGCAAAAAATCCCCAAAAAAGCATTCCCAATGCCCAAAATTTGATAATTAGTTTTAAAAATTCAGAAGGGATAGTTTTAAAAAAAGAAAAGGTGACAAAAAACCACCTTTCCTTTTCCCTTTATCCAAAACCTATAAAAAATTTCCCTAATTCCGTCCTAAAAAAATCCTCGTGCTTGATTCCTTAAACAGTGCACTAATAGTAACAATATCAGGTGGGATTCCTTCCTTTAAAAGTATCTTGGCCAATAAAAAAAATTATTACCTTTTTTCAAAAAAACCTTAGAAAAAACGATAGAAAAGGGGCTACAACCTTTTCTTTAGGTGATGTATTATGAAATTTTGGTCTTTTTTAAAAGAAAAAAATGCCAAAGGTTTTGGAAGAATTTCTTTAAAAACAAAAATTTCTCCAGTTAAAAAAGTAGCTTATCCTTAAAATTTTATGAAAAAGTGGTTTTTCAATAATTTTAAAAAAAAATAAGAAATTTTCCTCACCCGGCCTGTAGTTTTGTAGACTCAGTTTTAATTTCCCGGTTTTGACTTTTATGGGCTGGGTTTAAAATCCTTTAAAACTAATTTCTTCAAATGGGCAGGGTTTATGGGCAACCTAGAGTGGCACATTGAAAATCCTTTTCACTATCAAATTATAAACTACCAAAATTTTTTTTAAAAAAACGGCCAAAATTTGGGGGCAATCCGGAAAAGTCAATTTTCGTCCAGCTTTTCCCCGTTTAAATCTCAATTTTAAAGTTTTTAGAAAAAATGGGTTTAAAAATTTTTTTAGGGATCAATTATATTTACACGCAAATTTCTAAATTTTTCCACAATGGGAAGAGATCTGGCCCAAATTTAAATCATTCAGGGCAAAAAAGCCTCAGAAACCGTGACATCCTGGCAAATTTTTACCAATTAAAATGGTCAAGCCATTTTTTTAAAATGTTTTTATCAAAAGATACAAAGGTAAAGTAGGGAAAATTTAAAGGAGATCATAAAACCCCAAAAACAGAAAAATTATTTCCTTTTCAAAAAAAACTTTCAAATTTTTTCCCCTGCTCTTTTCCCGTAAATGGATCAGCAAATTTTAAATACCCCAAGTAGTAAAATACAATCAAAAAATTCCCTATCAATAAAGTAATTTTCTAAGCTAAATTTAAAAATCTCAAGGTATTCATGGGAAGGGGTTTTTAGTCTCCCAAACATCGCTTTTTCAATATACATTTTTAGTGCATAAAAAGCGGGTTTTGCCTAAAAAAAATTACCATAACATTTTTTTCAGATATAATTTTTTTAACAGAGAACCAGGAATCTTTATCCAAAAAACAAGCCCAAAACCCCCTTCCCCACCGGGCCCAGCATTAGACACCCAAAAGGTTTTTTTAGGGGTTTTGTGAGGTGCCACACCAACACTCTCCCAAAAATCATCAATGTAAACCCCAATCTCCCAGTCTTCCTAGTAAGAAAGTCTCTTTCCAAAATATTATGTAAAAAGATTGTTGCGCGAAAATCGGGACTATTCAAAAATACGTTTTTTAATGGGAAAAACAATTTTATACAAGGAAATTTTAAAATTTCATATGGCCTGGGTTGAATTTAAAAAATAAAAAAAAAAATAAAAAAAAAATTTTAAAGCTTTAGATTTTCGAGCATAAAACTTAGTTCCCATTATATCCTCTGGCCAAAATCAGGGGTTAAAAAGTTTTTCCCCTTTCACCCAAGGAGACCGTTTCCTTTAAAAGATTATAAAATGTTGGGTAAAATTTCTAGCGTTCTTATTTTTTCCACTTAATTTAAATGTATCTTTAATATATTTATCAATATCATCACTGGGGATAGAATCTAAATGCACTCTGCCTTTTAAACAAATCCCCCCTTGCGGCTCACTCCTTCAGTGGGGTTTGGGGACCTCCCTCCCCGACACCCCCCCTCATTTCGCGCAGCCGCGCTTTCCAAACCCGCAGGTCTAGGCCCCCCCCGCTTGTTGTTTCCCGGGTTCCCCCCTTTTTCGCTCGCTCAATCCAAACCCGGGCTCTCGGCCCCCGGGGGGGGGTGCTGTTTTGAATGGTCCCCCGGTTTGTATCTTCTTTATAGCTGTATTTTTTTGGTTAAGCCCCTTGGTTTTGGAGGTTAGGGTTTTTGCTTAAAGGGCTAGTCTTTTGTTCAGCTGTACGGCAGATACTGGCTGCTTTCTGACCCTTCTCTTTACAAGGGCTGACTTTTCAGCTTCGCAAAAAGTTTATATAGGGGGCTCCCGTCTTGCCCGTTTTTTCTTCTTGTTTATCACTTGAAAACTTGCCCAGTGGTGTTAAAAAATTTGAAGGAATTCTAAGCTTTCTTTAGGAATATCATTAGCGCTTCTTCAAGACCGGGGATGGCTTCCACTAAACTTATTGTTCAGATCCTTGGGCGTCAATCTTCATCGGGCGAAAAGTGTCAGCGTGTTGCACCCCCTCAGCCGGAGGGCAACCATTTTTGATAATAAGTCATTCAATTTTGCCCCAAAATCCTCCCTTTAAAAGCCCCAGAAGAGGGGCAATAAATTCCAAACCCCATAGGTGGCATTTTTTTTTGTGAGTCTGTGGGGAAAACGTTTAAAATTTTGTTTTTGAGGCCAATAATTAAATTTTGGGATCTCCACGACACCACGGAGGTCCTTCTTTTTTTCAGAATCACGACGCCATGATATGCCTTATGTAGGTATTACAGAGATGACTTTAGCCGTTTTTATTTCTTCATGGGGGAAAATTTTTGAATGAATGAGCAACATCTATCAGAGTTTTTTCCTGAGATTCCCGGTCGTGCAGAATTTGGGAAAGCACAAAATAAATACTTTAAAATTCCTACCCGTTTGAGTCTTTTTTTAAATGAACTGATGGCGCAATATGCCTTAAGGGTTACCATGGCAAACCCGGACAGTGAGTCCTCCTCAACCTCAGTGGGGCCCTGCGCAAAAATGGCAAAAGATTTTTTAAGAAGGTCTTTTAATTTTTTAGCAAAAATAGGGTTTAAGGGAACAGCAGAGATTTCTTCATCGTTATGGGTTCCGGGAAAAGCTCACCCCCCGTACAACCAATGGAATAATGCCAGGAATCCTTAAGGGGGTACTCCCCAAACCAAAGGCCAGGGGGTAGCACCCATGATCGCAGTGGCGGTGGTGGGAGTTTTTTGTTTTTTAAAAGCCATTTCTTCTTAAAAAAAATTCATTTAACCCTTTAAATTTTCAGGTTCAGGGAAAACATGGGTCCTTTATAGAGTTTGTTGCACTTCATTGCTCACGTTTGCATTCATTTAGCCACCGTATATTTCCCTAAATCCCCGGAGCAGGTCAAGGCCCGGGCCTTGGGTTTTTAAAAACCCGATTTCCCAAAGACCCGGGGGTAGTAGTGGTAGGGAGTAGGGGAGTAAATAAAAAAATAAATAAAAGGGCAGTGCATTTTTAATTATTATATTATTATTTTTATTATTATTATTATTTATTATTATTTTTATTTTTAGTTAGTAGTGTAGTAGGGAGTAGTAGTATGGTAGTGGTAGTGGGGAGTAAATAGTAGGGAGTGTAGTAGTAGTAGTAGTTAGTAGTAGTAGTTAAGTTTGTAGTAGTAAATATGAAAAGTCTGGCAAAAAAATGTAAACCCAAAAAAAAACTTGAAAAAACCCCCAAAAAAAAACCCGAACATGAATATTTTTTTTAAAATCAAAAAAAGGGGCCGGTCAAGGGCGAAGAAAACCCAAATAACACAAAGCCCCCCAGGGTTTCCAGTACTATAAAGAAAAACAAGGAATAAAGAAAGAAAAAAAAGGGAGGGTTTTTGGAAACAATTTTTGTTCGCAAGGGTTTAAAATCCCCTCTTGAAAAAAAATTTAAGTCGTAGGAAGGTGGAAAAATCTCAACAGGAAGAGTTCCAGAATTTACCAGTGAAGGGGATGAAAGTGTTGAGATGCCGATTAACTCTTGCATTATGAAGATGGACAGAATAGAGATGAGAATGAGTAGAAAGTGTTGTGTTTTTTTCCTTACCTATAACATAAGAACATAAGAACATAAGAAAGCTACAAGAGGCCGCGAGGCCTACACGTGGTAGTTCCTGTCACTTAACACTACCTACATCCACCTTTCATCCCCATCCATGAACCTATCCAGCCCCTCTTTAAAGCTCCCTAATGACTCCGCACTAACTACCTGTTTACTGAGTCCATTCCATTCATTCACCACCCTATTTGTGAACCAGTTTTTCCCTATTTCCTTTCTAAATCTACGCTTTTCCTGCTTGAATCCGTTACTATTTGTTCTACCCTGGTTAAAAGCCGTAAGAACTTTTCCTACCTCTCCTTTATTAAATCCCTTTATCCACTTAAAAACTTCTATCAGATCGCCCCTTACTCTGCGTCTCTCGAGTGAGTGTAAGTTTAATAACTTCAATCTCTTCTCATAACTAAAGTTATGCATCCCTTGTATCATTTTGGTCATCCTTCTCTGCACTGTTTCTAACAAGGCTATATCCATCCTGTAATATGGAGACCAAAACTGAACCGCATAGTTTAGGTGAGGCCTGACTAGAGCCAGATAAAGCTTTAGAATAACTTCCGCACTTATACTTTTAACCTTCTGGTAATGAATCCTAACACTCTATTAGCTATATTTCTAGCCTCAATACATTGTTTCCTAGGTCGGAGGTCTGGGTTCACCCTCACTCCAAGATCTTTTTCACCTTCTGATCTTTTCAGCGATACATTGCGTATGGTGTATCTATTACCAGGGTTTTTTCTACCAACATTCATAACGCTGCACTTATCAATATTACATTCCATCTGCCATCTGACTGCCCACTCATTAAGTTTATCTAAGTCTCCCTGCAATATGTTTACATCAGACTGTGATCCAATAATCCTACCTACCTTAGTATCATCAGCAAACTTGCTGATATCACTGCTAATCCCACTATCCAAGTCGTTGATGTAAATCAAAAATAGTAATGGACCCAAAACAGACCCTTGTGGAACTCCACTTGTCACCACCAGTCCCCATTCAGATTTAGAACCATTAATTGTAACCCTTTGTTGCCTATTACTTAGCCAAGCTCTGATCCAACGAAGAACCTTCCCATCTATTCCATGAGCTTTTAACCTTATTTAAGAGTCTCTCGTGTGGTACTTTGTCAAATCCCTTACTAAAGTCCAGATATATTATATCATAATCCTTATCATTATCTGCCGTCTCATAAACTTTCCTATAAAAACTCAATAAATTGGTGAGACATGACCTACCCTTGGTGAATCTATGTTGTGAATTATTGATCAAACTATGTTTATCTAAGTGCTCTCTAATGTGTTTTGCAAGAATAGATTCCAATAATTTACCTACCACTGACGTTAGACTTACGGGTCGATAATTTTACTTTAGTTTTCTGTCTCCCTTCTTAAATATGGGAACAAAAAATCCTTTCCTCCACAATAATGGCACATCGCCTATCTCAACCGATTTCCTAAAAACGTGCACTAACGACTCACTAACAACCTCCTTGCATTCCCTTAATACCCTGGGATACACCTCATCATCTGGTCCTGGCGATTTAAAATTCTTCATCTTATCTATACCCTCTTCCACCATTTCCCTAGTTATCACAATATCTTTGAGTTTCTCCTCATCGCTTCCTTTGAACATCTGTTCACTATCTGGTATTGTCTTGTGTATCCTCCTCAGTAAAAACGCTTAAGAAATAATCATTTAGACTTTTACACATATCCTCATCCGTATTTAAGACCTCACCCTGTCCTGACCTTAACGGCCCGACTAATTCCCTTGTCTTGGTTTTATATACCTGATAAAACCCCTTTGGGTCGCTTTTCGCCTGTCCTGCTACTTTAATCTCATAATTGTTCTTAGCTACTCGAGTTAATTTCTTCACTGTCCTCGCCATCACGTTATACTGTTCTTTGCTCACCAATCCTGCCTTTAACCTTAAATACATGTTTCTTTTTACTCCAATGTTGGGTTTTAAATTAGTGGTCATCCATTTTGGATCACTCTTTCTAGATCTTATTTCCCTATAAGGAATTTTTTTTTCTGTCCGTCAATTATATTCCTTACAAATAAGGTATAATCCTCCTCAGCTCCGACCTCACTTCCATATCTAACCACTCTAATTACCTCCTCCGCCTCGACCTCACTTCCATGTCTAACCGTTCTAATTGCCTCCTCAGCCCCGACCTCACTTCCGTGTCTAACCGCTCTAATTACCTCCAGGTGACTTCCTAATCCTTCATAATTGGCCTTTCCAGCTGTCACCGTCCTGTCCTTACCCTGGAAAAATTTCTTCCCCGCCATCCCACACCTCTTATTAATAACCTCTAGGTGTTTTCTTAATCCTGCATAATTGGCCTTTCTGAAATTTGGTATTTTTTGTTTGTTGATACTTAATTTTCCAACTTCCCATTTTAAGCTAAATCTGATCTCATAATGGTCGCTATTATCTAACTTGCCACCGACCTCCACATCTGTAACTAATTCGTCTATAATTGTCTGCAATAGATCTAGAATACTATTTCCTCTAGTAGGCTCCTTGATTGCTTGACTTAGGAAGTTATCCTGGATTATATTTAACAATTCATCTGCGTTGCTGTCACCTATGATTAAATCCCAATCTATATTCCTAAGATTAAAATCTCTCATCACGCATAGTCGATTATATCTGCAGACCTTGTTTATTTCTTCCCATATAGGAGTTGATTCCTCTTTACATAAGTTTGGAGGCCACTACACCCAAAACCATTTTCTCAGTTCCCTCCGTAACCTCTACCCATATAGACTCTATGCTGTCATCTGTTTTTATAACATTATTAACACAACACTGCAATGTATCTCTTGCATAAAGCGCAACTCCTCCACCTCGCCTGCCAACTCTGTCCTTGTGAAATAACTTATACCCTGCTATCTCGACTTCCGGATCAAATACCTCTCCTGACATATCCAACCATGTTTCTGTTAATGCTATTATATCAAAATCCTCTACACTATTTATTCCTCTCAGGAAATCTATCTTGTTTAAAATACTCCTACAGTTTGTATAGTAGACCTTCAAGCAACTCCTCTTATTTTTGTCAATTTTCCCTTTATCTTTAACTAAACCCCTCCTCACTCTCTTCTTACGAATCACTTTAGTTCCCTGCCTTCTGAAACTCCTCCTAGTGTCGCAAGTTTCCTTTACCCCGACCCCAGTGTCTACCCCCCGGTTCTCTATCTTAAAAAAGCCTGCAGTGCACCTACCTCCCTTTGAAGGGATTCAGACAAGATCTGAACTCCTTTCCTCGAAAAGTGCACCCCGTCCCTGCGGTAGAGGTGGTTATGCCCGAAAAAGAGGTCCCACCTGTCGACAAAGGCCCAACCATTGGCTTTGCAATGAAGTGCCAGCCGGCAATTCAAAGTAATAGCCCTGGAGTACCACAAGTCGTCAACATAGCGTCTTGGAAGGACACCACACACCACAGGGAACCCACCCCTATCCCTAGCCTTACCTACAGCTTCCTTGAACCGCCTTAGCAATTCCTCACTTCTTACACCCTCAACATCGTTTCCCCAGTTTTGCCAGCACTCAGGCAGACGATGGGCTTTTTCCCTTGGTCCGCCATGCACTCAACTATCTTATCACTAACATAACCTATCCCCTTCCCTGGGTAACTCACCGACTTCATGCGCATCCCTTCCGTCACAGAACCTGCTGTCGAGATGCCTAACCTGACTGTCACCAACAACCAAGATTTTACCTTCGGGTTATAATGTATCGTCTACCGTCCTTACCTCCGTATCTTCCTCTTGCAGCCCCGAGAGTACCTGAAATGCGTTCGTGCACACAACATGGTCATTGTTTACCTTTTTCTCCTTTGGGCGTGTAACACCATGCTCAACCACCTGCCATTCACCATTCCTTGGTGACTTACTAGAGACCACTCCTTTAGTAGTAGCCCGAGGCAAATCTCCCTCTGGTACCCCTCCAAGTACATCCCTCGCATGTGCCACTCCACTCACTCCCCCTCCACACTTAAGAGATCGTATCTCTATCTCCTGCTTCCTCACCACGCTTTTCAAATCGTTCACTTCACTTACGAAGTACCTTTTCAGGTCATCGATCGCCCCCAGAACAGACTTAAGCGCCACTGCACACACTTCACTACACTCCCCCTCGACACTTCTCCCTCCATCTACCACACTCGCTTCCATCTCGGCCTCCTTCACTTCACCCTCTCCTCCACTTCTCCTCCCACTCCACTCCTCCACAACACCCTCCTCCACAACACTAACAACACCATCGCCTCCACTAGCCATGTCGACGCTAATCTCTTCACCTGCCACTTAATGGACCTGACTCAACACACACGAAGCTGCCTCCTCGAATAACAGTGAGGTTGACCTTGGTGATTGCCGATTGGCCTGACTTTGAAAACATATAAGTAGTAGGAAAGATGAAAGAGTAAACATACTGATTAACTCTTGCATTAAGAAGATGGACAGGACAGAATAGGGATGAGAATGAGTAGAAAGTCTGTTTTTCCATACTTATGACAGTGAGGTTGATCTTGGTGATGGCGGATGGCCTGACTTTGAAAACATTTAAGTCGTAGGAAGGTGGAAAAATAGAAACAGAAAGAGAGTACGTGTTTTTTCCTTACCTATGACGGTGAGGTTAACCTTGGTGATAGCAGATGGCCTGACCTTGTAGTCAACGCGGCAGGTATACACGGCCTCGTCCGCCACCTGCACGCCCTCCACCACAAGTGTTGGCGGGTCTGACATGATTCTGAAGAAGGCGCGAGAGCCGAGTATCCTCGGCCGCCACCTCTCGCCCTTCTTGAACGAGCCGCTTTGGTGTCGTAACTGTGGGAGAAGAGGAGGAGGAGGAAATTCAGAATTCTCATGGGAGATAGGGAAGATGGCAGGAGGGAAGGAAGAGAGGAGGGAGGAAGGGGAACGAAGGATGGAAGGAGGGAAGAGAAGAGGTTATTCAGAACTCTCATGGGAGGAAGGGAAGATGTTAGGAAGGAAGGAAGAAGGGAGGAAGAGGAAGAAATAAGGAGGAGAAAGAAGGGAAGACGGAAGGAGGGAGGGAAGGAAGGAAGTAGGTAAATAAGTAAAAAAAAGATAAGTGCAAGGGTGCATACAGGAAGGAGGGAAAGAAGGTAGGAAGGTACGAATGAAGGCAGGAACGAGGGAAGAAAAGAAGGAAGGAAGGAAGGAAGGAACGAGAGAAAGAAGGACATGAAGGAAGGAAGGAAGAAGGGAGAAAGAGTGAAGGAAGGAGCTAAATAAATTTAAAAAGAAAGGGTATAGGAAGGAGGGAAAGAAGGAAGGAAGAAACTAAGGAAGGCAGGAACGAGGGAAAGAAGATAGGAAGGAAAGAAGGAACTAAGGAAGGCAAGAACTAACGAAGGAAGGAAGGAAGGAGGAAGGAAGGAACAAGGGAAGAAAGAAGGAGGTAAAGAAGGAAGGAACTAACGAGGGAAATAAGGAAAAGTAAGCCATACAAAATAAGGGTAAAACGAAGAGAAAACGAAATAACTTAAGCAGAGAGAGAGGGAGAAGCAACACAAATAAAATAACAGAACGAAAATATAAAAGAGGGTTGTGTGTGTAAAAGTAGGAGCCAGGGACTAGTGGGGCGTGTGGAACAGAGAAGACAGAACAAGGGAGACCAGGAGTGGCTTACTATAAAAGTGGCTAGGGTGAAAAGGAGTAAAAGGTGTACAAATAGAAGGAAGGAGGGGAGCCAGAATGGAAAGAGGGAAACAAACGGACAAAAGATAGAGAGAGAGGGAAAGAAAGATAAATGGAATGATGACATGATCCGATTATAGTTATGCACTCTTGTTGGCAAAGGTGGCGCCACTCAGATTGTTTTTGGGTCATGAATTGCGTGAAGGAATTAAAAAGAAACCACAAACTTTCTGAATCTGTGAAGTTTTTCTGGATTGTCCATTACACCCGATCAGCCCTTGACTCTCTCTCTCTCTCTCTCTCTCTCTCTCTCTCTCTCTCTCTCTCTCTCTCTCTCTCTCTCTCTCTCTCTCTCGATCTGAATAGTTGGTAAAATTTTTGGTAAATTTCCAGATGAACACCGAACTTCCTTTGGTGAACGAAACTATTTTTTTCTGTTAAATTTTGATGTGTTTTGAATTAATCTGCAAACCGTTTCTGTCGCAAATCACATTTTGTGTGTGTGTGTGTGTGTGTGTGTGTGTGTGTGTGTGTGTGTGTGTGTGTGTGTGTGTGTGTGTGTGTGTGTGTGTGTGTGTGATTTGCAACAAAAATGACAAAACAAAAAATTGAACCTAACCGAACCTATACCTGGGAAGGGTATAGAGCCCCACTAGAACCTGGGGTCTGGTCAGGGTTGTCCCCTGCTACTGGTAACATGTAACTCAGTACAACCAGCCGCATGGTCGGATCGTCGGCGACTAAACCGGCTACGCCACTGGTTCTACCAGTGAGGAGGGTGTGCTGGAAACCCAGATGGACTAAAAATAAAACCATCTTTAAGGGCAGATGAACTCACTATTGAGTCAATGGCCATCCAGCCCCAGCTATGGGTGAAATAGTGGGCAGCCTCTGTTTAATCCCTACAGGGGGTTCTGCGTCCCTGGCCACGGTGAGCAGTAGGGCCAATCCCTGACATAGATTGGTTGGGGAGGGGTTTGCGACCCCTCCCTGTAAAAAATCTACTTAGCCACTAACATAATAAGAGGTAGAGGCCGGGGGCGTGGTAACCGCGCCCCCGACCCGGTTTTGCCGGGGGGCCCGACCATGCAGACCCCTCCAATGCCGCCGCAGGTCGGGGGGGGGTCTGCCTATGACGAGTGTAAAGCCCTCGGGAATCCCGCACTATAAATCGAGTGGTAGGGCCCCCTAGCCCATCTTTTTCTTGTGGGGGTGGCCGGGGCGGTGCAGAGGCGGCGCCTGCCCGTCGAATCACTCCTGAGATAAACCTCCGGAGGTTCTTCGTGTGGGCTCGTGGAACATTCTGAGCCTCTCAGACGATCGTCGACTACCTCTCCTATCGGGCGAGTTCAGTAGGCTGAGGGTGGATATAGTGGACTCTCTGAGACGAGGAGGCCTGGCAGTGGCGTGACTAGCAGTGGGGGTTACACCTATGACTGGTCCGGCATGAGCAATGGCGACCATTTCCTGGGAGTGGCATCTCCAGCAAACTGCAGCCTTCAGTTGTTGAGGTTACTCCGGTTGATGAGCGTATAATGCGGGTGAGGATGAAACACACTCTGGGTTTCATGTATCTTGTTGCAGTGTACGCTCCTACTGAGGTGCGTAAAACTGAAGAGAAGGAGATGTTCTACGCCAAACTCTACTCTGTATTAGACCAGTGTCCTTCTCGGGACACACTCATTGTCGTGGGCGACTTCAATGCAACTAATGGCACTGTGAGAGATGGCTACAAGTTATGTGTTGGTCCCCATGGCTCCGGTACCAGAAACATTAACAGTTCAAGGCTTCTGAATTTTGCAAAATCCAGAAGGTTGAGAATTGCAGGTTCTTGGTATCAGAGACCAGAGCTGCACCGCTGGACATGGTATAGCAATGCCGGAGATAGCTAAGGAGATCGACCACGTCCTCGTTAGTACTCGTTAGAGTATCCTCCAGAACTGCAGGTTTTACCGGAGTGCTGAGTTCTTTGGAACAAATCACAGACTTGTTGTTGCTACACTTAAGCTTCATGTCAAGTCCAGAAGAATCTCAAGAGGTAACCATACTGTGTTTCATCTTGAGAAACTGAAGGACTTGACATGTGCCCATGAGTATGCGGTGGCAGTCTCAAATCGGTTTGATGTGCTCGGTGCCCTTGAGGACCCTGTATAACTGTGGGATACCTTCAAACGTGAAACTCTACAGGCTGCCAATAAGCGTGTTGGGGAGCGCCCGAGGTCAAGGCGTGGTTTTGTCTCGACGGAGACACTGGAGGAAATCGAGGAGAGTCGCGCTGCCAGGCTGGCTGGGAACCGGGACCAGCACTGTCACGCCGGACTAGAACCCTCCTGGGGAGAGACAAGGAGAGGTATGTCAGGAGTCTCGCTGAGGATGTCGAGGGTCATTTGAACGCTAATGACCTCCGACCCGCCTACCGAGCCCTGAAGAAGCTCCGTTCCAAGTCTCCACCTCGGGCGAGTGCTATTAGAACAACAGATGGGCGATGGGGTTGTTCACGGTGGACCCTCCAACTGAGCAGCTTCACACCACTGGGTTACAGGCAGCGGATGCCCAGCCTCCCATTGACGAAACCGCACCCTCTCTTGACGAAGTCAGAGAGGCTGTAACAAAGTTGAGGGGTGGAAAGGCAGCTGGTGTTTGTTTTGTAATATCAGTGCGGAGCTACTCAAAGCTGGGGGTGAGGCCATGATCCGCGGGTTGCATGCTGTCCTGACTGCCGTGTGGCAATCAGGTACCATTCCTCCTGACTGGAAAAGGGGGCTGGTCGTCCCTATCTGGAAAGGGAAAGGGGACCGTCAGGACTGCAACAATTACCGCGGTATTACACTGCTCAGAGTGCCAGGTAAGGTGCTTGCCCATCTATTGCTGTCACGGATCCGCAGTCATCTGCTGAAGCATCAGAGCCTTCAGCAGTCTGGGTTCACGCCTGGTAAATCAACAACGGACCGTATCCAAGCGCTTCGTGTCCTAGTGGAACGCCGACGTTAGTTTCGACAGGGGATGCTTGCAGCCTATGTTGATCTCAAGAAGGCGTTTGACTCAGTGCATCGTGAGTCACTCTGGGATCTTCTGCGACTTCGCGGGATTCCTACAAGGACTATTGGTTTGATGACTGGTCTGTATTCTGGGACTGAGAGTGCTGTGAAGTGTGGGGGAGTTGTATCCAGCTTCTTTCCTATTAATACAGGAGTGAGGCAAGGGTGCGTCCCTGCCCCATCACTTTTCAACACTTGTATGGACTGGGTATTGGGCAAAGTTGTACATCAAAGTGATTGTGGAGCATCCCTCGGCAACACCAAGATCACTGATCTTGTTTTTGCCGATGATGCAGTAATCTTTGCTGAGTCGCTGGAGGTCCTAGTGATGGCTCTCGAGGCGCTGCACGAGTAGGCAAAGCCTTTGGGACTTGAGGTCTCCTGGCTTAAGACCAAGGTCCAGGTGTTTGGAGGCTTACTAGATGAAACAGTACAGTCTGTTCATGCGTGCGGCGAGGACATTGAGATCTTGGAAAGTTTTACATACCTTGGTAGCGCAGCCCATAATGACGGCGGGTCACGTCAAGAAGTCTTACGGCGGATTGGCATAGCCCACGGTGTTATGGACTCGCTCAGCGGGAGTATTTGGCGTTGTCGGTACCTGTACAGGAGGACAAAGATCCGGATCTTCAAGTCGCTTGTGATCTCTGTCTTACTCTATAGTTGTGAGAAATGGACACTAAATAGCGACTTGAAGAGACGAATCGATGCCTTTGGTAATAAGTGTCTTCGCAGAATCATGGGGTATCGCTGGGATGATTACGTGTCAAATCAGCGATTGCACCGTGAGACTGAATCGAGGCCTATTACCTGCATAGTCCGCCAGCGCCAAGTTCGGCTATATGGGCATGTGACACACTACCCTGAAACCGATCTTTCCCATCGGGTTGTATCTGTAAGAGACAATCCGGCGTGGAGGAGGCCAAGGGGGCGCCCACAAGGCTCGTGGCTGGGGCAAGTTGATGTTTCTTGTCGAGAGCTGCTTGGTATGGGAAAGGAGCCTGCATGGGGACTCGCGTGTGGTGACCCCCGGGAGTGGCGTCGTAGGGTGGGCGAGGCGACGCGTCCCCCGGCGTATGCCCCCAATGATTTATTGATTGAACCTATACCTAATCTAACCTTTCCCTAAATGCAAAAATAAAATAAAATATATATAAAATTTGCGACTGATACGTTTACCAGATTAATTCAATGCATACCAAAACTTACCAGAAAAAAAGTTTTGTCCACCAAAATGAATTCGGTGTTCTTCTGGAAAAATACCAAAGTTTTGGCTAATATTTGGAACATGACTGTGTCCTTTTTCAAGTATTTTTCACCTTTCTACTATCTCTACAGGTCATAACGAGTGTGACAGTAACAATGAAATGCTGTGCAAACTAAAAAATTTCATAGGCTAGGTTTGGTTAGGTTAGTTTGAGGGTTAGGTTAAGTTAGGTTAGGTTAATGGTTTGATTAGATAACTATTTGACGATTTTACAAATGGAGTGTTTTTTTTACCGTCAAAACGTCTAAGAAGTGTATTTTCAGAAATTTTAATCACTTTTTCGAATTGCAAAAAACACACTTTTTGAGGTTTGCAAAATAATATAAATCTCCATTAGGGAAAACATCACATATTAAACCCTTGAGACCGATAACGTTATTTCCACTGTAATTTAGGTAGGGCATTAGACGATTTTAATGAATATGAGCAATATTTTATATATATGACCTATTTAGTCCACGAGCTAATTTGGTATAATAAATAAATTTTCCTAATTTTATGGCTAACAACAGACGATTTCTTATATAGCAAAGGAAAGATCTGGGCGTGAAAGGGTTAAGCCAAAAAAGATCGAACTTGTCTGAAAATCTTGCAACTGTCATAAACAATTTTTTTACCAAAGTTTTCACAGCATCATAAAAATACCTCAGGATAATACCTTTCTATGTTTGCCTTTTCATTGCACACATAAAGGCCACAAAAAGCCTAATCTGGAGTCACTTTATAACACAAAGAACACGTGATACCAGAACAAGATTATAGCTCATGAGGCGTGAATTGTAAGAATAACCCTTTGACATTCTCTCTCTCTCCCCTCCCCGTCTCTCTCGTCTCTCTCTCTCCTCTTCCCCTCTCTTCTCCTCTCCTTTCCCCTCTCTCTCTCTCTTCTTCTCTCTCCTCTCTCCCTCTCTCTCTCTTCTCTCTCTCTCTCTCTCTCTCTCTCTCTCTCTCTCTCTCTCTCCCCAGAAAAATTCACATTTGATTGACGGACAACATGACTTCCAAAAACTCAGATCAACAACTGTACGTCACAAGATATATGAGACAAGGGAGACACATTTCTTGTGATTACAAAAGGCAGTCTTGACTCTACTAACTCTTAACTAGTCTAGTCTAGTCTCAACTAACGATACTTTCTCCTTGAGACGACGCAGCTCATGGCCGAGGCTATTCCTGCGATCCAGTAGTGTTATATTGATCAGTATATGTATCTATAGTCGCCGCACGTTAAGTTGGAAAAAATTGGGCCCCTTCACTCCCCCCTTCTGAACGCACGGGGTTGGCTTAGTTGTTGGGTATTAGGACTTTAGTACTTTAGTAAGGCATTCTCACCCAACACCTAACACCTCAGCCAATCCCGTGAGTTCGGAAGGGGGGGGGGGGGGGGGGGGGGGGGGGGGGGGGGGGAGTGAAGGGGCCCCATTTTCACACAAAAATTATTGTTATGTTGAATATGCAATCAAAATACCTAATCCACAAAAACTATTTCATTTTCACGCCTTATTTCCCTAAAAACATGACTTTTGTAAAATGCGCGGGAAAAATAGTGGTGTCCTTTGTGGTCGGATTTTCTTTACATGAAGCAATTCCATCCCATTATTACTGATAGAATTGAAAAGCCTGAGTCAAGGAGGCGGCACAGGACAGCAACACACGAGGGACAAACAATTACATTATTGCGATGAAAACTACCAGAACAGAACAGTTATTCAATGTTATAATCCTTTGCTTGATGTTATATTATTATCCTTTGTTATGTTCTTATGCAATATTATTATCCTTTGTGTGTGTGTGTGTGTGTGTGTGTGGTCTTATTCAAATGTACAAAGAGAAGCATGCGAGTAAATGCTATTGCCATCGCATCCACTATCATGACAGCATAAATATGATGCCACAACCTTCACTTCCAAGTCTTCATTCAAAGCTACTGGCAAGGACAAAACAAACCAGTCGCTAATGCGTGTTAGTAAAAAGCTTAACGATTGCTAACTCTTGCATTAGGAAGATGGACAGAATAGGGATGAGAATGAGTAGAAAGTCTTGGGCAGCGAGGCCGCTGGAAGGGGGGAGGCATGCAGTTAACAAGTTCAGAAGAGCAGTGAGCATGAAAATAACTGTAGAAGAGAGCAAGAGAAGCAACATTGCGGCGGTGATTTAAAGATTGAAGACAGTCAGTCAGAGGAGGGGAGTTGATGAGACGAAAAGCTTTTGACTCAACCCTGTTTAGGAGATCTGTATGAATGGATCCCCCCCAAACATGTGAGACATACTCCATACATGGGCGGATAAGGCCCCTGTAGAGAGCAAGCAGCTGGGAGGGAGAAAAAAATGGAGCAGACACCAGAGGACACCTAACTTCTAGAAGCTGTTTTAGCAAGAGTTGAGAACTATAAAGAGACCGTACTGCCTAATCAAGCAATATTTAGTACATCATGAACTTTGCTTCTGCACTTTCACATACAACTAAATTTCAGTACATGCACAAAAATCTTTTAGTATTTTTCTTTATCCATACACCCTTAACGCCCATATTTTTCCTTTGCATAATAGTCTGTTAGCCATAAGATCACGAAAAGTAACTTAATATACCAAATAATAACCAAATTAGCTAGTGGACCAGGGTACTAAACAAGTAATATCTATAGAATATTACTCACATTCATTGAAATAATCTAATGAAAATATTTTCAAAAAAAAATTAAGGTGATTTGATTAAAGCAAATTTTATATTATTTGATTAAATATTTTGATTACTGAGGTTATATGATTAAAATTGCCAAATTACAATGGAAATTACGTCAGGGGCCTCAAGGGGTTAACACAACGTACACGAAAATGCTCAACAGGTTCCACAGGTCCCGTAAAATGTGGCGACCAAATTAGGTGGTGGAGAATCCGGCGAGAAAAAAGGTATAAAAGGTAGAATATAAAAGTTTTCTACTCTACCATAATTAACATCAGTAAAGTGTGACCCAAGGACCTAGAGCCCCGAGGAGTGTCATTAAAGGGGGAGTGAGATGTGAGGCGGTGGGACGGGGCTGGGTGCGCGGGCTGGGGGTGCGGGAAATAGGCCAAGATAGTGCTCGGTCGTTCTTAATAATTTATTGTGTAAGCTTTGAGTATGAGTAAAGGCCTTTTATAGATACCTGAGAGAGAGAGAGCGAGAGAGAGAGAGCGAGAGGAGAGGAGAGGAGAGGAGAGAGAGGAGAGAGAGCGAGAGAGAGAGAGAGAGAGAAAAGAGAGAGAGAGAGAGAGAGAGAGAGAGAGCGAGAGCGAAGAGAGAGAGAGAGAGAGAGCGAGAGCGAGAGCGAGAGCGAGAGCGAGAGCGAGAGCGAGAGCGAGAGCGAGAGCGAGAGCGAGAGCGAGAGCAAGAGAGAGAGAGAGAGAGAGAGAGAGAGACTAAATTAATCAATCTACAAGAGGCCATGAGACCTACATGTGGTAGTAGTTCCTGTTTAAAGAGAGAGAGAGAGAGAGAGAGAGAGAGAGAGAGAGAGAGAGAGAGAGAGAGAGAGAGAGAGAGAGAGAGAGAGAGAGAGAGAGAGAGAGAGAGAGAGAGAGAGAGAATGTGTGTGTGTGGGGGGGGGGGGGGTTGTATATACATGGTGGGTGACAGCATGCTGTTATAGAAGCAGTGTGACGCTTCATCAAGATAAGAAATAAACTTTTACGTTCTATAAGGTTCACGTTAAAACTGATACGTTTGTCTGACGGCATCACCTAGAGATGACCGGCTCTGTGAGTCTGTGAGGACTCAATCAATCAATCATTGGGGGCATACGCCGGGGGGCGCGTCGCCTCGCCCACCCTACGACGCCACTCCCGGGGGTCACCACGCGCGAGTTCCCATGCAGGCTCCTTTCCCATACCAAGCAGCTCTCGACAAGAAACATCAACTTGCCCCAGCCACGAGCCTTGTGGGCGCCCCCTTGGCCTCCTCCACGCCGGATTGTCTCTTACAGATACAACCCGATGGGAAGGATCGGTTTCAGGGTAGCGTGCCACATGCCCATATAGCCGAAGTTGGCGCTGACGGACTATGCAGGTAATAGGCCTCGATTCAGTCTCACGGTGCAATCGCTGATTTGACACGTAATCATCCCAGCGATACCCCATGATTCTGCGAAGACACTTATTACCAAAGGCATTGATTCATCTCTTCAAGTCACTATTTAGTGTCCATGTCTCACAACCATAGAGTAAGACAGGGATCACAAGCGACTTGAAGATCCGGATCTTTGTCCTCCTGCACAGGTACCGACAACGCCAAATACTCCCGCTGAGCGAGTCCATAACACCGTGCGCTATGCCAATCCGTCGTAAGACTTCTTGACGTGACCCGCCGTCATTATGGACTGCGCTACCAAGGTATGTAAAACTTTCCAAGATCTCAATGTCCTCGCCACACGCATGAACAGACTGTACTGCTTCATCTAGTAAGTCTCCAAATACCTGGACCTTGGTCTTGAGCCAGGAGACCTCAAGTCCCAAAGGCTTTGCCTCCTCGTGCAGCGCCTCGAGAGCCATCACCAGGACCTCCAGCAACTCAGCAAAGATTACTGCATCATCGGCAAAAACAAGATCAGTGATCTTGGTGTTGCCGACGGATGCTCCACAATCACTTTGATCTACAACCTTGTCCAATACCCAGTCCATACAAGCGTTGAAAAGTGATGGGCAAGGACGCACCCCTGCCTCACTCCTGTATTCACAGGAAAGAAGCTGGATACACCTGCCCCACACTTCACAGCACTCTCACAGCACTGTAAGGACTACTGAAGGACAATGCGGTTTTTTTTACGTTGAAGCCTATAGCGCCTGTAGAGTATTATGTTTTTCCTTGAGGGCTCAGATGGTTGGCCCTGCACATTATGGAGGGTCGTGATGGTTGGCCCTCGCCCGTTGGTGGCGCAGGCTGGATTTTTATAGTGACGCTTGTGATCTATAGGTAAAGGTCCGTTTTCTGTGATGGTCAACATTGAGTTTAGGCTTATGCTGCCATCTGGTGTTCCCTCCGCCGCACTAGTAGTCGCAGCCGAAAGAACAGGAATGTCGCATCCGGGTTTTCTTCGGCCACTCGATGATGAATTTATAATTGCTCCTTGGTAAGACTTGAACTCGGAATCCTGTGCTCATTTCCCAGGCTCTTGTCGACCGCGTTAAAGATGGCCAAAAGAGCTCCCCCCCCCTCCCCAAAGAGTTGCCCCCGGCAGGATTCGAATTCGGGACATCGAGCTCAGCACTCTAAGAAGTTAACCACTCGACCATCGCCTCGCCCTGCTCCATTACTTGATGAGGCTGCCAATTATTGATTCCTTGTGGTCTTCATATCAAACAAATATGTGAGGCACCGTCAACCTGCGTCATCTAAAACACTCCTTCCCGCCTTCCTGACTGGATAACCACGCTACCCTTCGTTCCTCTGCCCTGCCCTGTCATCGCCCTAACACCCACTCCCTCAGGCCCCGCCGTTCCCCTGTTGCCTCAAGCCGCATCGCCATAATACCGCCGCCATTCCGCCTTGCATTCCTAACCCGGCCGCATATTCCCGTTCTCTATGTGAGTATGTGGTTTCCAAGTGAAGACACTTGGCTGTAGCTCCGAAACTAACCATAGCTTTTTTTCAATAATAACCTCATTGTGATTCCCACGCAAAGTTACCTGGTATTTATAAGGATTACCTAACCTACCCTAACCGTAACCTAACGTAACCTAGCCTGACGTGTTCAAGAGTAAACGCCACATACTCTTCCAGAAAACAGGAATATGCAACCCGGCTATTCCCGCGGGTCTTCCGCGACACTGACACGGTATGATTACCCCTGCACACACGTCCTATCAGTCCTCGTCGCCCCCACCCTGTCACTCAATGCCACTCACGCCTGCCATTCCCTGACACACGCCCATCGCCCATCGTCTCCCCACGCCCGCCCTAATCACCGTCACAGCCAGTCACCCCCTGTCCAAAGTTACGCTGTGCACTACTTGGCTGTCACATCCAAGCTACCAGGACCAGGTGCCAGAGCGCGAGGCATTAATCCCTTGAGACCTAAACGATGTTGTGTTCGGTCGTGCGTACGTTGTGTGTTACTTATTCCATGATTTAGTTAGTCCCACGTTCCCTATGCCTATGATTCTCTTATATAAATTATTTCGTCTGCCAGGGAGCCTTGGCTCGGCAGACCGTGCCATTTCTTAATGTATTATTGTTGTAGTTTTCCTTATGTAATTGAATTATACTGGCAATAAATATTGAACTTGAACTTGAACGGCAACAAACCACCACCACCGCCGCAATGCACAAACACTACCATAATCTATCATCTAAAATTGGCCACACACACACATACAGGCACACACACACACACACACACACACACAACACACACACACACACACACACACACATACACACACATACACACACACACACACACACACACACAAACACACACACACACACTCCACAGATGGAAAATATTCTCCGAACATTTTTAGAAGACTTTTGCTCCACATTCCACGATTCATAGTAAAATTCTCAACGAGCAAAGGCTTTTCATTGCCTAATGGAAATGTCCTTCAGCCAAGAGTGTGCACACAAAACTTATGCTGCAATAATTCTTGTCATCAAATATAAGATAAGATAAGATAAGATAACTTTATTGTCACATTGAATACATACAACATGAAATTCGTTTTGGCATAAAGCTCACCCGTAAAGTGAAAATAACAATTTTACAATACAAAATTAAGTATATTAATCATACTATTTAGAGAGTATCATTCCTAATACCAGACACCTGTCACCACCTATATGCACGCACCACAGTGATATAACTATTTACGGACCTAAGTTACTGGGATGCTATATAGTTGTACAGTTTTATACTCTTTGGAATAAAAGAATTTTTAAATCTACTTGTGTGTTGCATAGGGAGTGCTAATCTCCTGCCTGATCTAAGAAAAGTGTATTGACAGTTCAGTGGGTGATTTACATCATTCATGATCTTATCTACCTGCTTCATTACACTGCTATTGTATAATTCATCTAGTGGTACAGTTTTTGCGTGGAGTCTACCCGCGGTCTTTACAATTTTCTTCATTTTATTTTTGTCTTTACATGTTATTCTTCCATACCATAGTGTAATTGAGAAACACAAGATGGGTTCTACTACGGACTTATAGAATAGAGACAATATTACCTTATCTACTCGGATGTTTCCCAATATCCTTAGAAAATGGATACGTTGCTGACATTTCTTGTACATCTGTTGTGTACTTGGAGAGCCTGTTAATTTGTCATCAATGATTATGCCTAAGTACTTGTATTCATTCACTCTTTCAACTTGTTCATTGGCTATAACAATAGGGTCAGGCACATAATTTTTTTTTACTCTAAAATCTATTATCATTTCTTTTGTTTTCTTTACATTGAGGGTTAAGAAATTTTCATTACACCAATTTACAAAATTATTGACTTGAGTTTAAAATTCTCTTGAGTTATCATTCTTAATTTTACCTATAATTGCAGTATCGTCTGCATATTTGACTATGGGGACAGCTAGGATAGTTGCTTTTGCAATTATTTGTGTACAGAGTGAAAAGTAACGGCGAAAGAACACACCCTTGAGGAGCTCCAGTATTAGTGAAGACAGTATCAGATTTAACATTTCTTATTTTAGTATATTGTGGTCTTTGCGAAAGGTAACTATAAATCCACAGAATAAGTTTACAGTTTACATTCATTTCTAATAATTTCCTAAGTAAAACATGGGGCTGAATTGTATTGAAGGCACTGCTAAAGTCTATAAATAAGATTCTAACCTGTGTATTTTGTGTTTCTAAATGTTCAATAGTTTGGTGAAGTAAGGTTAACCCGGCATCCTGAACACTCCTACCTTGTCTATAAGCAAACTGCAATTGGTCTCTTAAAGGATCTATATTTACACTAAGGTATCTCTTCACAATATGTTCCAAACATTTCATAATAATTGAAGTTAGGGCTACGGGTCGTAGATCATTAAACTCTTTTGGATGGTTGTTTTTGGGTACGGGAATAACCTCTGACATTTTCCATGCATCTAGTACTGTACTCTGATCAAGGGAAGCTTGGAATAGTTTACAAAGTGGATCAGCAAGTTGCTCTGCACTTGATTTTAGTAGTTTCGAGCCAATTTTATCGGGCCCACTTGCTTTACCGCACTGTATGCGTTTCAGAGAGTTAATTGTATCCTCATGAGTTATTATTATTCGTTCTACATCAATACTCTTGACAATTGACAGAATATTTTCACATTCTACATGAAAGTCAGCATATCTACATCAAACCTAGCATAAAAGGAGTTCAAGTCATTTACATATTGTTGAATGTTTGGTGGATCCATTAATACCCTTCTCTTTTTCGATCCACACAATAGTTTTACCCCACTCCAAGCATCTTTTGCTCACAAGCATATTTCATCGAATCGAATTTTTTTTCTTCAAATAATATCATGATTGACTTGCCATTTTTTTTTTCTCTCTCTCTCTCTCTCTCTCTCTCTCTCTCTCTCTCTCTCTCTCTTCTCTCTCTCTCTCTCTCTCTCTCTCTCTCTCTCTTCTCTCTCTCTCTCTCTCTCTCTCTCTCTCTCTCTCTCTCTCTCTCTCTCTCTCTCTCTCTCTCTAAGAGGAGGAAGTGTTGCGTGTAATGGTAAACCGTTCGGTGTGGTATCCTCTTACACAACGTATAATTAAAATGCAAATACATAATTGCTATTGAATGGAAGTGTTTATCATGAATCATTTTATAGACTTTTTCCATATTTTCTATCTTTAAACGGATCAAAGCAAATACAGGGAACAGGCAGTGTTGAGTTACTAAGGATTCGAGTACACAGTGTCCAGACACCCAACACCTTAAGAACATAAGAACATAAGACAATAAGGAGGCTATAAGAGGCCGCAAGACCTACACTTGGTAGTTCCTGTTCAATTCTTCCCTCCTTTTCTCAGTCAACATTCTCACGACTAACATAAATTGTGTTTCATGTTTAAGACCTGAACAAGATCGGTACAACTAAGTAAGGTTAAGCAGCATGTATGTGACAGTCACTCTGTGTTGACCTTGCTGTCAGTCCTTTGTAGGGTAAGGCTCAACACTAGTCACATCTCAGTGAAAAGTAACTTAAAATGTAAAAAGTAGCTTAGTAACAGTAACTTAATGATCAGGCCTGCCGAACACAATGCACACTTTATCATTTAAGAAAATCCTAATTAGACTTATTATGTTATTCATGAGTTTTTCCTTCCAGGGCAGGAAACGAATCATCGAGGCCACGTGTATATCCTAGGGATGTTTAGGCATCACAATGAAGGGAAGGAATGATGCCTCGCAATATCAGGTGCATATGTCTTTCCCTTTATGTAGCCATTGCTTCCATGAAAATATTATCTCACAAAACTGCAGCTGTAACTTACCTCTTCACGCCCAGATCTTTCCTTTGCTATAAAATTTCGTCTGTTGTTAGCCATACAATTATGAAAAGAAATAAATAAACCAAATTAGTTAGTGGACAAGGATACTAAACAGTCATATCTAAAAAATATTGCTTATATGCACTAAAAATCGTCTAATGGTACCAGAATTACTATGGAAAGTACGTTCCTGGTTCACAAAGGGTTAAGGTACACAGCGTAGTTTTTTTCTTCTTTCAAAACCACCATTACATTACCATGGAGATGTTGTGCTGTGTTGTCGTTATTGTTTCACGTGTCATGATTCTCCACGGTATTCTACACGCTCCCTTGCAGACACAAACCTGAGGACCCATGAATGCCTCCTTCCCAGGTATTGCCTCCGTGTATTGGATGGCGAGGTGAGGTGGGGAGGTGGAGCAGTACTGGGCCTGGGTTCCGCTCCAAAACCCAAAAATCAACTTTGGACAATTTTTTTTCTACATATGGTTTCTCTCCGTGGTGTAGTGGCTAGCGTGCCTGGCTACGAATCTGCGGGCCCTGGTTCGATCCCGGGCCAGGGCAAGTGGGTGACCAGCCTACCCAGCTGTTCTTCCTCCCTTTCGGGGTTGATAAATGGGTACCTGGAGTAACCTGGGGAAGGTAACTGTGGTAACCCGGGAGTCACCCTAGCCCTGTGTCCCGGGTAACGGGTCCTCACCCACCACAGGCTCTAAGGGCTAATGCCACGGAGATAGCACCGAATGCCACGCGCAGCATAGCGTATGCTCCTATTTTTACCTTACCTTTTATGTCGGTGTTCTTAGGCCACTCGACGGTGCATAAATATTTTAAGTGGATTTTCGCCCTCATCGATCTCTGGTCACCGAGCACGCCACTCTGAGATGCTAACTATTCTGCTACCGCCTTCCAGTAGTGGTTCAAACTATCGCAGTGCTCTCCAATCAGCCACTGACCCCAACCTGAGGGACGGATGACTATAGAATGACCTCTCGATTACGATCCCCAAACCAAACCTCAGTAAACCCCAAACTACCACTACCAAACTAAAAAAAAAACTATACAAATCTAGTTTGGTAGTGATAGTTTAGGTTTGCTGAGGGTTAGGATTATAGTACTCCCCCTGAACAAGGTCACCAGCGGCGTGGCAAACGGAAGCACTAAGCAACTAAACTGACAGCAATAAAGCGACATAGAAAAAGACAACCGGCATAACACAAAAGCAGAGGGAAACATTTCGGCCTCTACACGCACCACGGCGGACATTACGAGCAATTACACCCAATTATGCCCAAAAATATACTGAGTCTGGTATGAAAACAATTCCCCGACGACACCGCAATATAATTCTGGCCGAGCTGCTATAACAATCACTAGTGGAAACTCCGGAAGCCTGCAAAGTGAATCACAACAATATGGAGAAACTGGTTCACAAATAGGGTGGTAAATGATTGGAATGATTTCAGTTGTCAGGTAGTTAGTGCGGAGTCAATAGGGAGTTTTAAAAGGAGGCTAGACAGTTTTATGGAGGGGGATGAAAGGTGGATGTAGGTAGTGTTAAGTAACAAGAACTACCACGTGTAGGTCTCCCAGCTTCTTGTAGCTTCCTTATGTTCTTATGTTCTTAATACCTGATAAGAGTTTTCCTCACGACACCAGTACAGGGAAGCTAACATGCGGGAGGGACGAGGAAATACTACGCGATGCTAATCCTTATTTTCTTCTTCTATGTCCTTATATGATGCCTGTTTGGTCAAATATCGACGAAGGGGGGCGGTGCGGCAGTTCCTGGGATGGGTGGATTATGGTAGTGGCAAGTGTGTGGCGGTATTGTGGTGGGTGGCGTCAGTGAGGCAGTGGGAGTAGTGGTGGTGCGCCTGAAGGATCTATGTGTGTGTGTGTGTGTGTGTGTGTGTGTTGTGTGTGTGTTGTGTGTGTGTGTGTGTGTGTGTGTGTGTGTGGTGTGTGTGCGTGTGTGGTTGTGCGTGTTGTGTGTGTGTGTGGTGTGTGTGTGTGTGTGTGTGTGCGTGTGTGTGTGTGTGTGTGTGGTTGATTGAAGGTGCACAGCGGGAGTGTGAAGGGTGAGGGAAAGGCTGACACTCGAGTATACAGATAAGGTAAAGATGGGGGCATACGCTATGCTGCGCGTGGCCGCGGTACTCATCTCCGTTGCATACCCCTTGAGCCTGCTGTGGTGGGTGAGAACCTATTACCCCGGGACACAGGGCTAGTGTGACATCTTGGGTTACCACAGTTACCTTTCCCAGGTTTCCCCATGCCATTTATCAACCATCCCCGTAAGGAGTGATGAACAGCTGTTTGGGTTGGCCGCCGACTTGCCCTGGTCCGGATTCGAACCATGGTCCGCAGATTAGTAGGTAGGCGCGCTAGTCACAACACCAGGAGGCGACAAGTACAGTACGCCTTGAGTAGAGGAGACGCCCTTCAAGTCAAGTCAGGTAAAGTCACTTCTCAGCCGGGGATGTTACAGCACAGTGTATGCACAATGCCTTAGGTCACGGATGAAAATGCATGAAATCATTTGCTGTACAGTGTTCGACGCAAAGAAAATAAATACGTACAAAATGAGACGAGTAAACGTTTGAGAAAATCAATACGACGAAATCGAGTCGGCGAAATGCTGCTCTTCAATGGTGAAATTAAGTTTATTAGGCAAATAAACCATAAGTCCTCCAGTGTTTATATCTGCTAAACGTAAGAAATAAATGATCATCCTCCATAATCAGGCTTTGAAGCAAGGTGATCACAGGTCTTAAGGGAGACGTTTTTTTTAACCAAGGCCAAGATAATTAAGACTCTATTTCCCTTGGCCTTGGTTTTTACCGTCATAATAGCACTCTTATATTTGATCTTGTTCTTCTCGACCTCATTGTCCCGTAATAACCGGGTCGCTGTTGTTACGGGAGTCGCCTCCATTGTGTTCCTTTTTGTGTTCCTCGTTCATTGATGCGTTTGTCTCCTTTGTCTCCACGTGCACAATTATTCCTCCACAGCTTCGTCAGACCTTAACCTTCTCTTCCCTTATCGTCTCCTTCTCTTATCGTCTCCTTCTCTTATCGTCTCCTTCTCTTATCGTCTCCTTTCTTATCGTCATTCCTTAACGTCTCTTCCTTGTCTCCTATTGTATCGTCATCTTTCATCGCATCTATCATAATGCGTATACCAGACATATTTTTGCTTCATTCTTTACCACCATGAGCAAGACGAGCTGGTTCATTGTACACCAGAAAGACGTATAGTGCAACACGTCTCCACATTTTACAACCACGTGAATTATTTGAGTGGCTTACAAACAGCCTCCCAGAAGATACACAATCATTAGCATAAGTTACTGGATCGCACATCTGGGAAGGAATACACAACACTGCCGATACAACATACCCAAACAACTGCACTCGACCCTCGATTTAACGGACTAAATGGGGAATTGAAGTGTCCGTTGCTTGAAAAAGTCCGTTGCTTGGTATTCACGGGCTGGACGCAATGTCAAAACAGTAACGCCGTCCTGCCATTTAACCCCTTCACACCCAGATCTTTCGTTTGCTATATAAAATCGTCAGTTGTTAGCCATAAAATTACGAAAAGTGACTGAATATATCAAATTAGTTAGAGGACAAGGGTACTAAACAGGTCATAGCTATAAAATATTGCTTATAGTCACTATAAATCGTCTAATGGTAGCCAAATTACAATGGAAATTACGCTCTGGGCCTCAAGGGGATAAAAGATAACTCTGACACGAGTTTACATACAAGGCATCGTGAGGGCTGTCAGTGATTCTCCAAACCGATCTTTCTTAAGAACATAAGAAAATAAGTAAGCTACAAGAAGCCGCGAGACCTACACGTGGTAGTTCCTGCATCAATCGTATTCCAAAGCAATTATCCTACACAATGGACCAATTTACTCTACTTGAGGTAAGGATTGATTTGACATCTTCAAGCCTCATATAGTTGGGCAGTGATGTTGATTTTTCTATGTGAACAGTATTTTTGATGATACAGCCAATTTAAGTACAGGAAAATGTATACGCTCTAAAACGACTGGCGCCATGTTGTGACGTCACTAGCTTAGACAACAGAGCAAAACAGCTGTAAAGCGGCCGCTACTATTATGTACTACCTACTAATACACCAACTTGCATTACCCCTACTACCGCAAGATGACCAGTAATCCTCCTTCAAGTGATGTAGTAGGTATTCACTGTGTTTGTGAATATGTAAGTTGTAGTTTATAAGGAAAAAGTGGATAGACAGAGATAAGTGGCCCGTGACACCTGACAAGTGACGACTTCTGGGATCGGCATTCCTTATAGGGAGCTTAAATGAACCTGCAATGACATGTAAAGCTAGACAGATAGACGAACTCATAGAGGAACAGGTAGAAATGTATGGCTTTCTTTCCCCACATAAGCAAAACATACACCCTTCGTCACTCTACTCACCACTACAACCTTTACTAACCATACATTTCTACCTGTTCCTCTATGAGTTCGTCTATCTGTCTAGCTGTACATGTCATTGCAGGTTCATTTAAGCTCCCTATAAGGAATGCCGATCCCAGAAGTCATCACTTGTCTGGTGTCACGGGCCACTTTGCTCTGTCTATCCACTTTTTCCTTATAAACTACAACTTACATATTCACAAACACAGTGAATACCTACTACATCACTTGAAGGAGGATTACTGGTCATCTTGCGGTAGTAGGGGTAATGCAAGTTAGTTAGGTTAGTAAAATAAAACTATAATTTGCGGTTTGCTGAGCCAAAACAAGCCGATCAGCTGATCAGGCGAGATCTGAGTCTGCAGTTACTACGTCACAACCAATCACAGTGCGTTCCGCCGTGTTGTGATATTTTGGCCCCAAAAAGGCCATATATTTCATTTATGGTGCATTTCTCAGCAAAAAGAATATGAGTACAGTGATATGTAGCCTATATTGCACCCAAAGCTTTATAATACTCCGTGTTTTAGGTGTGAGTAAATGGGTCCATTATAGATCTTTATGCAGCCTTCCAGCACCCTAGTCCTAGTGTAGGTGTGGAAAGAGAGGCAAGCATGAACACATAGCCTCCCAGGCACACTTTGTGACAGATAAATAATCAATACTAGAGGCTGGGATGACCCTTCCTATGCTGGAAAGAAGTGTTGGCCAAGACCTTATCTGAGCTAATTCGTCTTAAAAAATCATAGTTAAAAGATAAATTCTATGGTTCAGACTTCGCCACAAGAACGTTAATTACTAATACCTGTGTAATTCTCTCTCTCTCTCTCTCTCTCTCTCTCTCTCTCTCTCTCTCTCTCTCTCTTCTCTCTCTCTCTCTCTTCTCTCTCTCTCTCTCCTCTCTCTCTCTCTCTCTCTCTCTCTCTCTCTCTCTCTCTCTCTCTCTCTCTTATATTATATCTATATATACGTATATAATAATATATATATATATAATATATATATATATATATATATATATATATATATATATATATATATATAATATAATATATATATATATATAATATATATATATATATATATATATATATATATATATATATATATATATATACACACTCCATTTATTCTTTGACGAAAAGCGGCGTTCTTAAGTACAAACCTAAAACGGGAAGCGAGGGTTTAAAGCGGTGGATAAACGCGAGCAAAGTGAATCAGACAGACCAATGGGCGACGCGTGCCAAGGAGACATAAACCCGCTGCTCTACAGTGATAAAACTACGACGCTACGGGCCCGAGAGTGTCAGGTTAGGGCCACTGGGTACAAATAGCAGGACTGGTGCAGGGCGGGAACTATAACGCAGGAGCAATAGTAGTATCATCATCATCCTTATCCTATCCCTGTCATTCTTTACTGCACCAAAACGAACCAGACTCCCATATTCCATTCATATGTTGTGGCAAAAAGGAAATAGGGAAAAACTGGTTCACAAATAGTGTGGTGAATAATTGGAATGTACTCAGTCGTCAGGTAGTTAGTGTGGAGTCAATAGTGAGCTTTAAAAGGAGGCTGGACAATTTCATAGATGGGGATGAAAGGTGGATGTATAGGTAGTGTTAAGTAACAGGAACTACCACGTGTAGGTCTCCCAGCCTCTTGTAGTTTCCTTATTTTCTTATGTTCTTATGTTCTTCTAATGTTGTGGTCGTCTATTTCCGTTCTCAGGGTCTCATTATCTGCCTCACGCCGCCATTCTGTACGTCTATAGAAGCGCAAGGAGAATATCAGTGCACATTTTGGTTCTTTGTTTATACTGGGGTTTTTTAAAGAGTCGAAAAATCCTGCCCCCTTGCTGCTTAATGACTGATATTTGATGCCAGGAGAAGGAAATAGTACAGTTCTTCTAAATTTTAGTTGCATTTTATCATAGTTAACCATATTATCTGGTAAACATGGCATAATTTTATGCATGAGACCTTAAGATAGAATGGAATTTTCGCCTCGTTGAAAAAATAGACTATAGTAGAAAGGTCGTTGGTGATGGCCGCTCCGAGGACAGTCACAAAGACACAGTACTGGCTGGTGTAATTAGCTGCGATGCGGGGCTCGTTACTTGGGAAAGGAGTCGCGGCTGAAGCTAAAGATAAAGGCTTGACAATTACTGCTCTGTTTGTCTTGTGTTGCTGCCCCGAGGTATGTCTGTCTGTCTGTCTGTCTGGCTGGCTGGCTGTCTGTCTGTCTGTCTGGCTGGCTGCTCACACAAACTCACACTTTTTCATCACCACACGAAAAGTGGTCTTTAAGGTTATGTTATGTTAGGTTAGGTTAGGTTAGGATAGGCTAGGTTAAGATTAGGTTAGGTTAGGTTGATAAAATGTTATAAAATTTGTTGTCAATCTTAGCGGCAATAGATTAAAGTCACTTGCTGTCCACATCGAGTTGAGGCTGGGGTAATAGATAGGGGTGCCTGTCAATTCCTTTTAACCTCCATGTGGAGGATAACTGAACAAATATATGATCATTATTATTATTATTATTATATTATTATTATTATTATTGTCATTATTGCTATTATTATTATTATTATTATTGTTATAACAAAAATATATCATAGTCATTATTATATATTATTATCAATATTAACACATTCATTACTATAATTATAAATATTGTTATTGTTATCTTTATTAGTATTACCATTAGTTATTATCATAACTATTATAATCATTATTGTTACAATTATAGCTGTCATTATTATTTTTGTCATTATTATTATTGATATCGTTATTATTATAATTATCATTATTATTATTCACTAGCCGCAAAGCCGCCCTCCGGGCGGACTTTTTGGTTAGCTCCTGCGGAGGGCTATTGGTGGGCCTTCGATCCACCACCTGTGTTTGGTGGGCCGAAGGCCACCAAACACAGACTCTCCAGATTGCCCCTTCTAACTTTCCTGAAATCATGGATGTAGAAATGTATGTATTAACGCCAACCCATTCACATCACCCCCAACCCATTCACTCACCCATTACCCATCACCCCTCCCCCATTCACTCACCCATTACCCATCACCCCCCACCCATTCACTCACCCATTACCCATCACCACACACCCATTCACTCTCCCATTACCCATCACCCCCCATCTATTCCCTCACCCATCACCCATCACCCACCCATACCCACACCATTACCCATCACCCACACCCATTACCCATCACCCTACCCATTCCTCACCCATTACCATCACCCTACATCAAGGTTTCCTCAATTCTCGCAACCCCATTTTTTTCACAAATTATCGCTAATAGGCTGCTAAAAAAAAGAAAAAAAAAGTGATCGGATCATCTCATAGTGGGCTTAAAACCTTCCTCTGGTCAACCTGATTCCAAAAAAGTGGTATATGATGGATTCCCCACGGGGGCGGAACCTATACCCCCCCCCCCCCACACACACACACAAAACACACACACACACACACACACACACACAAACACACACACACACACACACACACAGACACAGACACAGAACACAGACACAGACACACACACACACAACACACACACCACACACAAAACACACACCACACCACACACACACACACACTTTCGCTTATATTAGTATAGATTTCATAATTATAAACATTTGTATCATAATTATCATTGTTGTCATTGTTATTACTTGTGTAGACATACTGACAGGCGTAAAAAAGGGGATGAAGGAGACGAAAAAGCGGAAGGAAGCTGGGAAGCGAGTACCTACTTTATTCCTGACTATAATTATATTATAATCTATTCTGACTATTGACTATATTATTCCGCTTGACTGACTATAGTTTAGCCTTTACTGTAGTTCTTTAGAGGAATATTGTTACTATTATCGTTATCATTATCACTGTTACTAGTTACCGACAAGGAGGAGTGTTTGCAGCGGCGGCGCGGGTATCAAAATATCGAAGCACAACAGAGCAATATCAGGCCACTCGGCGCTACAATCAGCAAAGAGCAGCGTGTTTGCGAGGCAGGGCACCGAGGCGCGCGCTGAGGCTCATCAACATCATCGGATCTTAACACCCTTGAGGCCCAGAACGTAATTTCCATTGTAATTTGCCCATCATTAGATGATTTTCAATGAATATTAGCAATGTTTTTATAGATATGACCTGTTTAGTATCCTTGTCCACTAGCTAATTTGGTTTATTTTGGTACTAACGCCCAGATTTTTCCTTTGCTATAAAAAAATGTATGTTTTCGAGCCATAAAATTACGAAAAGAAACTGAATATACCAAATTAGTTAGTGGGCAAGGATACTAAGCAGGTCATATTTATAAAAAATTGCTCATATTTATTAAAATCGTCGAATGATCGATATTTTACAATAAAAATTACGTTCTGGGCCTCATGGGGTTAACATCATCTGATCTTAAACAACTCGCTGGGAAACAATAACACAACGTCGTTTGAAGTCAGACACAAAAACCACGACACATAACCTTCCGTCTCGCCGCATCTTCCGCCGCTCTGAGCCAGGATATAATACTATTAGTGGAGCCGTTGATGTCAATGTGGAGCGTATCTGTTCCACTCTATTTCCTTGACCTTCTGG
This sequence comes from Chionoecetes opilio, assembly GCA_016584305.1. Classification (NCBI taxonomy): domain Eukaryota; kingdom Metazoa; phylum Arthropoda; class Malacostraca; order Decapoda; family Majidae; genus Chionoecetes; species Chionoecetes opilio. Next base: position 159,739 of record JACEEZ010005024.1, read on the forward strand.
CCTGTAATGGGTTATTCTAGCACCTATAGCCATACCACGTCGTCTCCGTGGTGTAGTGGCTAGCGTGCCTGGCTACGAATCTGCGGGCAATGGTTCGAATTCGGGCCAGGGCAAGTCGGCGGCCAGCCAAAACAACTGTTCTTCCTCCCTTTCGGGGTTGATAAATGGGTACCTGGGGTAACCTGGGGAAGGTAACTGTGGTAACCCGGATGTCACACTAGCCCTGTGTCCAGAGATATCGGGTTTTTACCCACCACAGGCTCAAAGGCTAATCCGACGGAGATGAGCACCGAAGCATAGCGTATGCCCCCATCTTTACCATCCTTACCTATACACCTATTTACCTATACCTATTTACCATCTATCCTTTACACTTGACTATTATTTGCGTCCCCTCGGTGTTCATGTTACTACCCAGAAATGTGTTACCATTTTCGGTGTCGACATGGCCAATTAAAAGCGGAATTCAGAGCCAGGCAGGATTATTGCAGTGTAAGCCATGGAGTGTTCAGTGTGTTTAGTGCCAGAAACTTTTCCGTCGCCATGCTGTTGGATTTAACATTTACTAAACTTTCGTCAATTTCATTCCTTCTTTTTAAATTTGGCAAATAAAAAACAATTTAATATTGCCTCATAATTACGCCCACTTTCATTGCACGGTCTCGGGAAGGCAGGGATTTTCAAGTAGGATTACGAGGATTATCGTCTTTCTTTATTTTCTTGAATCTTTCTTTAATCTTTCTATAATCTCTGATTGGGGCAAAGCAAACCTCGACTTGTTCAATGCCTCAAAAACCGAATTTCTTCACCTATCTACTCGACAAAGCCTACCAGATAACTATCCTTTCTCTTTTAATGACACTCAACTGTCTCCTTCTTCTACAATGAACATTTTTGGATTATCCTTCACTAAAAATCTGAACTGGAAATCTCACATCTCATCTCTTGCTAAAACATTTTCTAAGAAGTTAGGTGTCCTGCGGCGTCTGCGTCCATTATTTCTCCCTTGCTTCTCTTGCTATCTTCTACCGTTATTTTCATGCTCACTGAACCTGCAAACTGCATGCCTCCCCCCCCTCTCGCGGTCTCGCTGCACAAAACTTTCTTCGTATTTTCATCCCTATTATATCCATCTTATTAATGTGTTAACCAATATCGTTCTAGTATCTTCACTCTTTCATCCCTTTCACTGGCTAACTCTTAAGCTTTCTTTCTGTTTCGATTTTTCCACCTTCCTACGACTTAAATATTATCAAGAGAGGAGTGACAAGACACCTCCCGAACTAAATTGATCAACCTCCCTTTTGGAACTGTCTTTTTTTCTTTATAGAGACTGGCAGCTAGAGGGCTTTTTGTTATTTTTTTTTTTACCTACGCCAAAAGTTGAAGCAAACCGTAAAATGTAATAAATAATGTAATCTATGTAAATAAATGTAGTAAATGTAATGTTGATGTAAAATGTGATGTAAAATGGAAAAAAATAACATATCTCGTGAACATAAAAGGAAATATCTGCGTGACAAAAACAGTGCGAAACTCTGTACTCTTAAAAGACGAGATAGCGAGAGGAACCAAAATGGGCCCTATAAGTAAGAAAATGTGTTGATTGCGAAGAGAAGGCGAGGGGCCATCATACCCTTGAGAAGAGCGATATAACTTACAGACTTGCAGTAATAGTAACAAGTAACAATAACGACGGATAACAGGGTTTTCAATGTAATAGTAACAGTTACAGTTATTGATATAATTTTCATAGTAATGATTATAGCAAGAGAAGGAAATAATTGTTATAGTGAAACGTATTTTTTTTATCACAGATTCCAAAGACATTTTATGAAATTTATTTTGGCTACTGAAGAAAAACATTACTTGCAGTATATCAATAACCATTGTATTATCAATAGCATATTATCATTTATAAAATATATTGCAATAAAATGAATTATGGATTTCAAATATGTAAAAATATAAATAGTAACGAATAGGCAAGTAATACCAGCAGCGGATGTCGCCCAGGGCAGCACTGATCACGCCACCTTGTATAACACAACATAAATAGCATCTAAAGCAAGTGTGATCATTATAGCATTCTCTCTCTCTCTCTCTCTCTCCTCTCTCTCTCTCTCTCTTCTCTCTCTCTCTCTCTCTCTCTCTCTCTCTTATATTATATATTATATATATATATCACCACCCTCCTGCAATCTCACAATACACGCAACGTACACCCGACACACGATAATATTATTTCAACACACCAACACCTACGACATAGCACACACACTAACACACACACACACACACACACACACACACACACACACACACACAACACAGTAGTGGAACTCCGTAGTGTAAGGGATATCACGCTCGGCTCACAACCGAGAAGTCCCGGGTTCGATCCCCGGGCGGAGCGAAGACAGACAGGCGGTCTTCTTAAAACCCGAGCCCCTGTCCACCCAGCAGTGAATGGGTACCGGGTGTTAGCCGGGGGTTTGTGACCCCCTTCCCGCGGTGATGGCTTCGGCCAACACTAAGAACTACGGATGAATGATAAAAATGTTGATCTGGAGACGGGGCCATACGAGCGTTGCTCTGGCCCTGTAAAATACAACTAGATAAATACAACTAGATGAATACAACTAGATGAATACAACTAGATGAACACACACACACACACACACACACACACACACACACACACACACACACACACACACACACACACACACACACACACACACATATATATATACACACACACACACACGGCCCGCCCTAACCTTAAAGTTTTAATAAGAAATGGTGCCTTTGAGTTTGTGAGTGTATGTAATTCTGCTAACAGTAAATCAAAGGTCACAGGAGCTGCCCCCACTCCACCAGCTGAGGCCGAGTGCTCGTATATATCTTTCCTACAGAATATCCGACAGCATATTCCCGTTTTCTGGAAGAGTATGTGGCGTTTACTCTAGAACACGTCGGGTTAGGTTACGTTAGGTTACGGATAGGGTAGGTTTGGTTTTCCTGGTCTTTACGTAAATGGTAACTTTGCGTGGGAAAGCACAATACCTAATGAGGGTTTCTTCGAGAAGTTCCTATGGTTAGTTTCGGTGCTACAGCCAAGCGTCTTCACTCGGAAACCACATACTCGCATAGAGAACGGGAATATGCCTCCCGAAATGGCACGTCTGGCTCACTAGTCTGCGAGTCTGCTAGTCTGCACTCTGAAGAAAATGTTTACGAAAAAGGAAACAATGCGTTGGCAATAGTGGCGCTGATGTGCCGCCTCGCTCTCCACACCACGACGCTGCAGCTGCTGCCTCTTCAAGCAGCTGTTTACCACCATACAACGCCAAAATAACCTCACAGCTGATACATTTTACCTAGAAATTATCTCCTTCACGCCCAGATCTTTCCTTTACTAAATAAAATCGTCTGTTGTTAGCCATGAAATTTCGAAAAGTAACTTAATATACCAAATAAGTTAGTGAACAAGGATACTAAACAGGTCATATCTATAAAATATTGTTTATATTAATAAAAAAATCGTCTAATGGCCCAAATTAAATTACAATGGAAATAACGTTCTGGGCCTCAAGGGGTTAGTGACACGCTGCCAAATATCCCTCACAAATGATACATTTTCCCTAGAAAGAATTTAAAGGTAAAGATATGGGCATTTGCTATTCTGCGCGTGGCCTTCGGTGTTCATTAGCCCTTGATCCTGTGATGGGTGAGGACTCGTTATCCCGGGACACAGGGCTAGTGTGACATCCGGGTTACCACAGTTACCTTCCCCAGGTTTCCCCAGGTACCCATTTATCAACACCGAAAGGGAGCTGGGTAGCTGCCCGCCGACTTGCCTTGGCCCGGATTCGAACCAGGGTCCGCAGATTCGTAGCCAGGCGTGGTAACCACTACACCATGGAGGCGAAATTAATGCAACTACAGACAAATAATTTTCCTTTCCCTTCAATAGATCTCCAGGCGGCGCGTGGATTCAGATCAGCATTAAAACTTGGCCGGCGCGAGTGGACCAGAAGTTCTGTTATGCACGAAGCAATGGGTCTATTTTTGAAGCTTATGATATTGAAGACTCTCTCTGGCGAACGTGAGAGCGGCGAGCTGAGGAGGAAAATGTAGTCGAGGAAGAGGAGGAGGAGGAGGTGGAAGAGGAGAAGGAGGAGTTAGAAAGAAGGAAGAGAAGGAGTTGGAGGAAGAGGAACATAAGATAAGATACTTTGATCCTATCTAGACACTTTGCAAGTACCAACTACAAGGTTATTGACTATACAAAGCGCCACCACGCCAGGACGAACTTGGTGGCCTCGAACCGCTGACCAAATGCTGGGAGTGCACGCATAACAACAGCTCTACCAACCGCGCCACCCTGACGGGTAGGAAGAGGAACAGGAAGAGAGAAGGAGGAAGAGAAAGAAGAAGAGGAGGAGGAGGAGGAGGAGGAGGAGGAGGAGGAGGAGGAGGAAAAGTAGGAGGAGGAGGAGGAGGAGGAGAAGATGAAGGAAGAGAAGAAAGAGAGGGAGGAGTCAGAGAGAAAGAGGAGAAGGAGTTGGAAAGAAGGAGGAGGAAGAGGAGGAGGAGGAGGAGAAGCAGAATTACAAAGGTTTTCTAGTCACAAACAGCAAGTCAAAAAAGACGTAACCAACAAGGGCAGGGCAAAGAGTAATAAAGCACAAGACTCTTCCTATATACCATCCATACAGGCAGCCGAGATTGGCCTAAGCAGCCCTGAGGAACTGTATTTATTTATATTATATATTCACTACACTATTATTATTATGTACACTATTTATTCAGTACTATTCACTCAACGCCACTATTTATTCACACAACCCATTTTGATCTTCTACCACTCATGACAACGATCTATTTTCCGTCCAATAGGTAGTTTACCAACTACTGGTAAATGCTATTGGTTATGCCCTACACTTTTATTTTACTCATAAGGCGTCTGTAAGGATATTTATCAGATGTTTTTTTTCAAATTAAAGATACTACATCAACTGCAGTGGTGTTGTGCATATTACACACTACGTTAAGCGATATAAGTAGGTTCGGTTCGTAAGGCATGATTCCACTCATACAGCTCTCCTAAGCTGGGTTGAGTCAAAAGCTTTTCGTCTCATCAACTTTCCTCCTCTGACTGACTGTCGTCAATCTTTAAATCACCGCCGCAATGTTGCTTCTCTTGCTATCTTCTACCGTTATTTTCATGCTCGCTGCTCTTTTGAACTTGCTAACTGAATGCCTCCCCCCCTCCCGCGGCCTCGCTGCACAAGACTTTCTACTCATTCTCATCCCTATTCTGTCTATCTTCCTAATGCAGGAATTAATCAGTATCTTGACTCTTTCATCCCTTTCACTGGTAAACTCTGGAACTCTTCCTGTTTCTATTTTCCCACCTTCCAACGACTTAAATATTTTCAAGAGTGGAGTAACAAGACACTTCACGAGCTAAATCGGCCCACCCCCCTTTCTTTATTCTCTTAAGGCCGGTTCTACTAGCCCGCTTCTACGGCCGCCGTTGCCGTACACCGCTCAACAATGACATCACCATCATCACCGTTTGAGTGGTTGTAGTGGTAACTGGGCACAGTTTGCACCTCCGCTCAAGCGGACACCGCCGAGCGGGAGAGATGATTTGATTTTAACTTTGTACGGCAGCCGTACAGCGGTACGCGGTGCGGTCGACTTTTTTGTGACGTCATTGTTGGGCGGTGTACGGCAACGGCGGCCGTAGAAGCGGGCTAGTGGGAACCGACCTTCACTGTCTTCTTTATAGGGACTGGCAACTAAGCAGACTTTTTGTTGCTTTTTTTTTTTGGCCTTGGCCAGTCCTTTGTGATGTAAAAAAAAAGATTGCTTGTCTCTAAATTCAAATGGTGAATCATTGAAGATTTTTATTTCCTAAAAAATATAAAAAATAAAAAAAAAAAATCACATATTCTCCTATATTGTCTGTTATTAGGCGTTCTCTATCCAACAAAAGTTTGTAAGGTCAGTTGCTCGGCAGTTTTCAGGAAGAGACTTACTGCCCTCAGAGATAAATATGACGTTCAACAATTACCTTTGCGATGAGATTTCTTCGTAATCAACAAATTATTGAGAGATGGATAGTGGTAACGGATTCAAGCTGGAAAAACGTAGATTCAAAAAGGAAATAGGGAAAAACTGGTTCACAAATAGGGTGGTAAATGATTGGAATGGACTCAGTTATGAGGTAGTTAGTGCGGAGTCAAAAGGGAGTTTTAAAAGGAGGCTAGACAATTTCATGGATGGGGATGAAAGGTGGATGTAGGTAGTGTTAAGTAACATGAACTACCACGTGTAGTCGTGTAGGTCTCACAGCCTCTTGTAGCTTCCTTATGTTCTTATGGACGAACTCATTTTTAGCGTCTCAGTATTTCTGCCAAGTTTGGTCTGAATCTGGTGCTGTATTTATCTTGCATGTTGATTGCGCACAGAATATCGTGTGCCTCAAATATGCACGTGCTGAAGTAACTGTTACCATTCTAATTTTTTGGGAGGATGGGTTAGTTTCACAAAATATCCGGTGGTCATTGGTACTGAGCTCAGATCAAACTTTTACGTTATTGGCAAACTGTTCCTTTGTCATAAGAACTATGTAATCATCCCTAGTCTGGTCATGTACGTGCGTGTTGATAGGTATATAGCTAGCGCTTTCTTGTACACTGGTAAAGAAATCTTGTCTGTGTGTTTCGTGGTGTAATAAATGGGTAAATAATGGGTAATAATATGGTAATAATGGGTAATGGGTAATAATGGGTAATGGGTAATAAATAAGTGGATAAATATTAGTTTACTGATGAATTTGCGTATTTCGTGGTTCCCTCCGTTTATAAATCAAAGTTACAAATTATAACATTACTGTCTTAACAACACATAACCTCTGTTTGCTGGTTGAACATGTCGTTATGTTCGCGTGTCTGCACTGGCTATCAACAAATGAGACCAAATGATAGTTGACGTGAATGGCGCTTAAGCTAAATGTATGCTGGTAAACTCTAGAACACTCTTCCTGTTTCTATTTTTCCACCTTCCTACGACTTAAATTTATTCAAGAGAGGAGTGACAAGACATCTCCCGAACTAAATTGGCCCACCCCCCTTTCTTTATTCTCTCATTGTCTTCTTTATAGAGACTGGTAACTAAGGGTGCATTTTTATTCCTTTTCTTTGTTTTGCCCTTGGCCAGTCTTTTCTGAAAAAACAAATCTACGCGAATGGTGTTTAAGCTAAATTAAGCTTAATGTTATTGATCATGTATTATGATAAAAATCTCTCGTACTGTAATATCTATCTATTGAATCTCCCACGATTAATAATGCAAATGATATCATGTAGTTACACGCAGGCAATTTCTTTTAGATCGTGAAATACATTATGTTTACACTACAAGCATTAAGTAATAAACTTTAATATTATTGTGGTTAAGGCACCGTGTGAATGAGGTTTTATATTGCCGCTAATGTTTCCAACTCCAACGCTTTTTTTTTCCATTATTTGTAAAAGCACACCGCGTCATGTGAGGAGGAGGACATAGGAATACATAGGAGAACAGATACCAGGAATACATAGGAATACATAGGAATAACAGACACCAGGAGACCTATTGGTTCCATAACTAAAATATCTGTTGAACTACATACTACTAACTATCAACTACATGTAAGAAAACAGTTGGAAAATGATACCATGTCCCTAAAGAAGATAGGAACATAGAA
>JACEEZ010005024.1:172500-185000 GCA_016584305.1 Chionoecetes opilio
AGCATCTTCACTCGGAAACCACAGACTCCCATAGAGTTGGGGAAGATGCTGGCGGTGCGTTGCGGCGCTCAGCCTGTCTCGCCTTGCCCCTTTAACCCTCGGCCCTGGTACCTGGCGGCCTCGTAAAACTGTGGAAAGGTTGTGGCAAAAACAAAGCTCAAGTAACCTGAAACATCCTCATGGACGTCATTCTTTGCCTTCTTATAATTCTTTGATCCATTTTGTATGAAAGAAAACAGTTAGGGCAGTTGGAAAAGATATCTGAACATGGTGCATTTATCAGCGTAACTCTGTGGACGTCATTCTTTGCCTTCTTATTATTCTTTGATCCATTCTGTAAAAAAAAAAGAAGCGGTCGTAGCAGTTGGTAAAGTTTTTTCAACACCGTGCATTTATCATATTCATTGTGTATCCTCGTATAGGAACACATTAGATGGTTTATTATATTATTATATTATTGATAGTTTATTGTTAAGAGTCCGTGGCAGCATTCAGCGGTTCTTGCAGCGTTCTTTGTTCCCTTTTTCATGGCGAGTCATTGATTGATGAGCTATTTGTATTGTGTAAATGATGAATATGTGTGTGAGTGAGCGGTGCCTCGAGCTGGACGTGAGTTTTTTTTTTCCTTGATGAATTTCTTGATGATTCTTTCCTTGGTGAATTTCCTAGATTTTTTTCTTGATAGATTTCCTTGATTTTTTCCGTGACTAATTTCCTTGATCATTTTTTCCTTGTTGAATTTCCTTGATGAATTTCCTTGATGATTTTTTCATTGATGAATTATTCATTGATATTTGTTTCTAACGTTTTCCACAGTTGATTGACTGACAGATAAGCATTTTTTTCTTGTTCGTTTAACCTCTTTGCGTCCAGAACGTAATATCCATTGTAATTTGGCTACCATTAGATGATGTATAATTAGTATAAGCAATGTTTTATAGATATCACCTGTTTAGTATCCTTGTCTACCAGTTAATTTTGTTTATTTAGATACTTTTCGTAATTTTATGGCTAACAACAGACGATTTTTTATAGTAAAGGAAAGATCTGGGCGTGAAGGGGTTAAGACTGGCAGCGGTGCAATGGTGATTATCAAGACAATACAGTGATAGATCAATAAGAAAATACATTGTGGGCGTCTGGCTGGTAGTTATTAACCCCATCACGCCCAGATATTTCCTTTGCTATAAAAAATTGTGTCTTTTCGAGCCATATAATTACGAAAAGTAACTTAATATACCAAATTAGTTAGTGGACAAGGATGTGAAACAGATCATATCTATAAAATATTGCCTGTATTCACTAAAAATCGTCTAATGGTACCCAGATTACAATGGAAATTATGTTCTGGGTCTCAAGGGGTTAATGTGGTGATTGCGGAGCAGCCGAGGCCATGCCAGAGTTACAGCCCCGAGCCTGCACCTTGGCTAACACCTGACGCACTCACACTGCTGGCTGGCTCATTATCGTGTGTGTGTGTGTGTGTGTGTGTGTGTGTGTGTGCTAGACACGGCCTAAACTCTCGGCTTTGGCCACGCCTACGCTGCTTGTGGTCAAGTGGCTTCCCTGTTTGTGAGTTCCATGTGTAACTTTGATCCAATGTACATAGACGTATATACTACTGCAATAGAAATACCTAAATTATCTATGTAATAACACACACACACAGACACAGACACAGACACAGACACAGACACACACACACACACACACACACACACACACACACACACACACACACACACACACACACACACACACATACACATACACATACACATACACACACAGTTCAGTACAGTTCAGTTTTGGTCTCCATATTACAGGATGGAAATAGCCTTGTAGAATCAGTGCAGAGAAGGATGACCAAAATTATTCAAGGGATGCGTAACTTTAGTTATGAGAAGAGATTAGAGCTATTAAAGTTACACTCACTCGAGAGACGCAGAGTAAGGGGCGATCTGATAAGAAGTTTTTAAGTGGATAAAGGAATTTAATAAAGGAGAGGTAGGAAAAGTTCTTACGGCTTTTAACCAGGGTAGAACAAGAAGTAACGGATTCAAACTGGAAAAGCGTAGATTTAAAAAAGAAATAGGGAAAAACTGGTTCACAAATAGGGTGGTGAATGACTGGAATAGACTCAGTAGACAGGTAGTTAGTCATTAGGGAGCTTTAAAGAGGGGCTGGATAGGTTCATGGATGGGATGAAAGGTGGATGTAGGTAGTGTTAGGTAACAGGAACTACCACGTGTAGGCCTCACGGCCTCTTGTAGCTTCCTTATTTTCTTATGTTCTTATTTACTTTCTGCTTTATTGGGTCTGGTAGCTAGCGGGCAATATTTTAATATTTTTTGCCCTAAGCCAGTCCTTCGTTATGAAATAAAATAAACAAAAAACATAAGCAGTTCTTAAGTTATACGAGTTAAAGCATACCATTACTTTAAGCAAATATATTTATACTCATACAATTACTTTAAGCATACATACTATTCATTTATTTTGCCTTATAAGTGAGTCCCACATGATGCAAAAAAACATGCGCATCTATATTTATACAAGTTAAGGTATACACTACGTAATATATGCGTTGTTACGTTACCGCACAGTTACTCGAGAGACACAGAGTAAGAGGCGATCTGATAGAAGTTTTAAAGTGGATAAAGGGATATAATAAAGGCGATGTAGGAAAAATTCTCACGACTAGTAACCAGGGTAGAACAAGAAGTAACGGAATCAAGCTGGAAAAGCGTAGATTTAAATAAGAATAGGGAAAGCCTGGTTCACATATAGGGTGGTAAATGATTGGAATGGACTCAGTAGACAGGTAGTTAGTGCGGAGTCATTAGAGAGCTTTAAAAGGAGGCTGGATAAATTCATGGATGGGGATGAAAGGTGGATGTAGGTAATGTTAAGTAACAGAAACTACCTCGTGTAGGTCTCCCAGCCTCTTGTAGCTTCCTTATTTTCTTATGTTCTTATGTTCTGATGGCGACGTCAGCCAACTTGTATACGTATATCGAGGGTAAAATAGCCTTCTCTTGGGACACCCTAGCCGAGCGGGGCATAATTCTCCTGGGTTTCCCCCAGGTATTCATTTATCGACCGAGGAAGAGAGAGGAGGAGGTTACAGGGAGTTTCGTACACAAGTTGTTTCGTACCCAGGTTTTGTTAGTTGTTTCGTACATTGATTTTGAGTTTTGTAGTACATACTGTAGTACCGGCTGTCGTTTCGTAGCTCTAGTAATCATCAAGTTCAACTCTGAGCTGAGTGTACGAAACGACTATGGTTTCATATAGACTACGATACAACTTTTTGGTTTACGAATCTACTGGTGTACGAAACAACTTGTGTACGAACTGACTGCACCCCGAGGGGGATAAGTTGGGAGGAGCGAGCATCAAATCCCCAAAGCCAGACTAAATCCCCGGCAGCGTTAAGGTGGAGGGCCCACCAACCACTGCATCACGGCCCGTAATTCTGCACGATCGTAATGGCATTCCCCGCACCTGCGCACCTGTTTTGTTACATCGCACCTGACTTGGAAAAGTCGAAGGACCTTAAGGTAAAGTTGGACGCACACACTATGCTGCGCGTGACCTCGGTGCTCATCTCCGTGGCATTAGCCCTTTGAGCCGGTGGTGGATGAGGACCCGTTACCCCGGGACAAAGGGCTAGTGTGACATCCGGGTTACCACAGTTACCTTCCCCAGGTTTCCCAGGTACCCATTTATCAACCCCGAAAGGGAGGAAGAACAGCTGCTTTTGGCTGGTCGCCGACTTGCCCTGGCCCGGATTCGAACCAGGGCCCGCAGATTCTTGGCCAGGAACGCTAGCCACTACACCACGGAGGCGAAAATGAGGCGGCAATGGACTTATTGTCGCTGCACGTTAAGTTGGCGAAAATGTGGCCCCTTCACTCCCCCCTTCCGAACGCACGGGATTGGCTGAAGTGTTGGGTGTTGGGTGAGAATGCCTTACTCCAAGTTCCGCCCTTAAGCCCCAACACTCAAGGCAATCCCGTGCGTTCGGAAGGTGGGAGTGAGGGGCCCCATTTTCGCCAACTTAACGTGCTATACTTTGCACTTATTTTTCCACCTTCCTACGACTTAATTGTTTTCAAGAGATGAGTGACAAGACACCTCCCCGAACTAAATTGGACCACCCCCATTTCTTTATTCTCTTACTGTCTTCTTTATAGGGACTGGCAACTAAGCGGGTATTTTATTACCTCTTTATTTTTTACCCTTGGGCGGTCCTTTGTGATGTTAAAAAGTAATGTCGATCTCAAGTTTTTAGTGTATTTTACCTGAGTGGTTCTATTTTTTGGGTTTATACACGTTTAGCACAACACACAACGTTTTGAATTTAACACAAAGAACACTGAGCAGGTATCCAACGAATTCAACAAAGCATAACTGAGTGGCTTCACATAAAAAAAATCGCCAAAGCTATTAGTCTTAAAAAAAATATTTGATCGGCATTCAAATAACCGTCATTTCTATTCCATGTCTCCATTTATGTACGTAGTGAACTGTTAATGTATATTTGTTAGTGTTAGTGTTTACATGTAGTGTGTACTAACATGTAAACATGAAAGTTCATTATAAAACATTATAACAATGGGCATATAGGTATATATACGGAGATGGATTTTGTATATATACGGAGATGGATTTTGTATATATACGGAGATGGATTTTGTATATATACGGAGATGGATTTTGTATATATACGGAGATGGATTTCATGCCACGGGAAATATGAAACAAACGTCAACCTTGGCGCGTGCAATCAGTGGCAGCAGCGTCAGAAATACTGCGCTGAGAAAGGTCACAGTTGGCACACACACAAAAAATAATTGTGAAGTGACTTTTGTGGAAGAGCTCAAGGGTCAATCTTCATCAGAACAACGTGAAGAGAATTGGAGGTAAAAGGAAAAATATTTCAAATGTGTACCCTAGACAGTGACGCAAAACGAGTCTACAACGTAAGGGTTTGTTAAGGGTCTGACAGTATATGTTTACGTGTGCTATATTATGGTGACCTGCTTCCAGTGTTACACCCTGGGGGGAGGCCAAGGGGGCCATGCCTCCCACCTCCCCTGAAATTTCCTTCCTTGTAAGAAGTCAGGATACACTAACAGTCGGTTATAAAAAATACTACAGGTTCTCGCGATGTGACCGCGTCACCTGCCCGTGTAGCTATACCTACTTTGCTTTGGTGGCACTTATGCTTCACGTAATGCCTTGGACAGGCCTCTAACACAGACAAAACTATTGTTTCAGCAGCAGAAATAAGAAATAAGGACCGAAAAGGGAATCAGCTGATGGCGGAAAAATTTACCATCCAGCGGCTAGAGAGAAATCTGGCGGCTTTACTAGAATGGCTGGCGAAAAAAATTTGGCCCCCCCCCGAAAAAAATTCCTGGGTGCGCCCCTGCTTGGTTCTAACACGAGCTTTGGGATCGTTTGTTTCCCACAACTATTTCAAATATTTCAGTTTTCTTATTCTCTTCTCAATAAGTTTATTGTTTAAGAGTCCGTGGCCATTCTTGTAGCACTGTTTGTTCCCTATTTCATGGCGAGTCATTTGTTGAGGATCTATTTGTATTGTGAAAATTATGAAAATGTGTGTGAGTGAACGGTGCATCGAATTGGAGCAGAAGTAACTTGGGAGATATTTATTTCCAGCGTTTTTTATAGCTGACTGATTGACAGATAAGCATATTTTTTCTTATTCGTTTATTTATCATTATGATATTTTTATTACAAAGATTTATCAGATTCCTTTCACCTTTGCCCTTTAACTCCTTCACGCCCAAATCTTTCTTTTGCTATATAAAATGTCTGTTGTTAGCCATAAAATTACGAAAAGTAACTAAATATACCAAATTAGCTAGTGAACAAGGATACTAAACAGGTCATATCTATTAAAATATTGCTTATATACATAACTAGCCGCAAAGCCGCCCTCCGGGCGACTTTTTTGGCTAGCTCCTGCGGAGGGCTATTGGTGGGCCTTCGGCCCACCACCTGTGTTTGGTGGGCCAAAGGCCCACCAAACACAGACTCTCCAGATAGCCCCTTCTAACTTTCCTGAAATCATGGATGTAGAAATGTATGTATTGACGCCAACCCATTCACATCATAGCCCCTTCTAACTTTCCTGAAAGCAAAGCCGCCCTCCTGGCGGACTTTTTGGCTAGCTCCTGCGGAGGGCTATTGGTGGGCCTTCGGCCCACCAAACACAGACTCTCCAGATAGCCCCTTCTAACTTTCCTGAAATGTATGTATTCCCTGCACCCATTCACTCACCCATTACCCATCACCCCCCACCCATTCACTCACCCATTACCCATCACCACACACCCATTCACTCACCCATTACCCATCACCCCCCACCTATTCCCTCACTCATCACCATCACCCCCACCCATTCACTCACCCATCACCCCACACCCATTACCCATCACCCCACCCATTCACTCACCTATTACCCATCACCCTACATCAAGGTTTCCTCAATTCTCGCAACCCACTTTTTTTTTCACAGTTCTCGCTAATAGGCTGCTAAAAAAAAAAACAATGATCGATAGATCATCCTATAAGTGGGCTTAAAACCTTCCCCTGGTCAACTGATTCCAAAACTGTGACATATGATGGGATTCCGCCACAGGGGGCGGCACCTATCGCGGACACACACACAACACACAACCACACAACACCACAACACACAACACACACACCACAACACACACACACAACACACACACACACACACACCACACACACACACACACACACACACACAACCACACACACACACACCACACACACACCACACACACACACACACACACACACACACACACACACAACACACACACAAACACACACACACACACACACAACACACACACACAACACACAACACCACACACACCAACACACACACACACACACAACACACACACACACACACACACACAACACACACACACACAACACACAACACACACACACCACACACACCACACCACACACACACACACACCACAAACTCTTCGCTTATATTAGTATAGATAATTGCCTAATGGTATCCAAATTAAAATGGAAATTACGTTGTGGGCCTAAAGGTGTTAAGGAGAAAAGCTGTGGTTGAAAGGACGGGCGCGTCGGCGATCGATGGTTTGTGAATTACAGAACACGGAATGTTATCATCTGGAACAACCCGGCGGCCAATAATTAACTAAGTCACCTCCAAAGGCAATATATTGAACATCAGATAAGTTGTTGAGTCTAGCAGAAACACAATCGAGGAATATGAACCAGAGAAATACTACGGACAAATAATTAAACTACAATGTTTCTGTACTAAAGCATTCTTTTACCATATATGTTTTCTATGGACTTCGGAGTCACACACGTCAAGAACATATAGTCGCCACGCATAAGTCGCAGGACTAAATATACGAATTTAGCATCATACAATGTATGTGCTACTAAGAAGACATATTAACTTTGTGATCCTCTTTAGTGGCACATAAATTCTGTAGGAGTCAATTCCGTAATAACTATAGTCGCCACTGGCGACCAAAAGTGACAGTGCAACTATTAGTGTTGTGACGGTAAAAGAAAGTCACTCAAGCAAAACACGATGTATCGTGTACGTTTTAGTAAAGTGAAGCAGCGTCAAAACAATCACCTCGATGCTCACTCCTGAACGTGTTTTGAACTAAACTATTTGACACCCGGGAAGCATAACTAACTTAAATTTTGTTTGTTAATCCCTCGGCACAACACACATTGTTAAGTATTATGTATTTGCTTGCGGCGGTTTAGGTGGCTAATTATGAACATGCCATTCAGCTGTGAGCGTATTAGAGGGCAAGGACACAGCCAGCCAGACTCCTGATGAATAAACGATTTCATAGCTCAGTTCCTCTATTTCTCATCACTATATCTGACCAGTGTGTTGTCTAATCAATAGACTCGTAGATTAATTATTATTATTTATTCTTTTACATCACAAGGAAGCTGGCCAAGGGCAAAAGAAAAAAAGTAACAAAACTCCGCTTAGTTGCCAATCCCTATAAAGAAGACAGTAAGAGAATTAAGAAAGGGGGGTGGGTCAATTAGTACGGGAGGTGTCTTGTTGCTCTTCTCTTGAAAAGATTTAAGTCGTAGGAAGGTGGATATTAGAAACAGGAAAAACAATTCCAGAGTTTACCAGTTAAAGGGATGAAAGAGTTAAAATACTTATTAACTCTTGCATTAGGAAGATGGACAGAATAGGAATGAGAATGAGTAGAAAGTCTTGTGCAGCAGGCCGCGGGAGGGGGAGGCATGCAGTTAGCAAGTTCAGAAGAGCAGTGAGCATGAAAATAACAGGTAGAAGATAGCAAGAGAAGCAACATTGCGGCGGTGATTTAAAGATTGAAGACAGTCAGTCAGAGGAGGAGAGTTGATTTGACAAAAAGCTTTTGACTCCACCCTTTTTAAGAGAGCTGTATGAGTGGATCCCCCCCAAACATGAGAGACATACTCCATACATGGGATAACGCCCCTGTACATAGCAAATAACCTCTGTGATCGTCGTCGTTAACGACGACGACGTCGCAGAACAAGAAGAGCAGCTTCCTCTTCAGAGTCCATGATGAAACTGTCGTGGACGCTTCGCTTACTTACACCCGGGCGACTTGTGGCGCCACTGAGTCGCGCTACGAAGTCGCGTGTATTCGCGACTCTGTTCACAATGTACATCCCACATTCGGTGAATTATAATTAGTAAACATTCATGAAAATAATAACAATAATATTAATTACAACAACAAAAAATAAGCTCAACACAAATGCATTCCATCCAAACAGCGGCAGCCAACAGGATCTCTTCCCGACACACAGTCCCCCCCCTGCCTGTCCTAGCCCTTGCGACTGGGTCAACTCAAACCTTCAATAATAATAATAATGATAATGATTACTCACCTGTAGATAGGCACAGTGGGCTGCGATCCTTGTACCACAGCGCCAATAGCGGCTTGTCGTGGGGGTCTGTGGGCCGCGGCACCAGGCAGGGCAGCTCCGCCTGACCCCGCACCACCGTCCACTCCGAGAACCACGCTGCGGGGACACACAAGGGAGGGGGAATTAGGTACAGGTACAATTAGATAGGCGTCAGGATTTTTAAAGGGTACATGTTCGATTATTATTACCATTGTATTATTGATTATTATTATGCTGCGGGGCACACAGGGAGGGTGAATTAGGTATATGTACAATTAGATGGATAATAATTACGGATTCAAACTGGAAAAGAGTAGATATAAACAGGAAATAGGAATAAACTGGTTCACAAATAGGGTGGTGGATGATTGGAACGGACTCAGTCGTCAGGTAGTTAGTGCGGAGTCAATAGGGAGTTTTAAAAGAAGACTGAACATCTCTATGGATGGGGATGAAAGGTGGATGTAGGTAGTGTTAATTAACAGGAACTACCACGTGTAGGTTTCGCGGCCTCTTGTAGCTTCCCTATTTTCTTATGTTCTTAAGATAGTGCAGGGTTTGAAAAAGGTACATGTTCGATTATTATTACCATGTAGATGTTAATAAGTTCAAAAATGCCCAAAAAAATGCCTGCTGGATAAAATAGAGACCGTAAAGAGCGGGTATGTACAGTCTAAGACAAAAGTCGTGTCACGGTTTTGTCCGAATATGAAATGTAACTCGTAAAACATTATGAAAACCCTAACGCAGTTACATGCTCGTGGTTGGCAAGCCTGAATCCCTTAAGCTACTGTTCAGATAAGGGTTCAACAGCTTCATATATGCCACCGATGAGACAATGTCTAAAACAAACCAAGGGTATTTCAAAGGTTCAATAGATTTACTGTGTTGAGGTTTCATATTATTCGATGTGGAAATGCGAAGTATATTCAGCCCAGCAATGATCGTCAGGACATTTCATCTTACACCTGAGGCATTGAACACATACGGTAACTGCCACATACATCACCGGCAGGAGTATGGAGAGAGCTAGTCACATGCATGCAAGAATAAAAAAAAATATATATATATGAACAAAAAACAAAACAAAAATTCAAGAAAAATTGCTTCAAAATCTCAATAGTATATTTGGATAATAATAAGACCAAATTCCATTTTAATCTATGTTCAAAATTTAAGAAAAATTGCCTCAAAATTCAAGAGAATATTTGGATAATAATATGAAGGAAGGAAGGACTCAGAAGCAGTGGCGTATATGATTCCTTAAAAAGAAAGGGAAATACAGGGTGAATCCAGGATTGTTATAAAGGGGGCGGGGGGTTGTGCGAAGCGAGCCTCAACAGCTGAGGGAGTTTACAATAATAGCAAAATTGCAATGTGTTTCGGAGGGCCTCAGCCGAACCCCTGAGACAATAGCGTAAAAGTAAGACACGGTTATTTTTTTCTACATAATATCCCAGTAGTAAGAGGTAATTTGGTCTCCGGACCCATGTTCAATCACTGCTTTATAATTATCTCAGCACTTCTTCTTTTAACACTCCTGGTAATGAATCCTAAAACAATTACTCGTGAGGATACGAACTATTATGACGTATGACGTATGACGTATGAGTTGAGTTGTGTGAGATCGAAGCACTTATGACAGTGCTACCAACCGTTCGTATGACATACGGCAGACAACACCGAAAGGTTAGCTATTTACCAGATGTCTTAACCAAAATTCATGACACGACTTTTGACTGACTGACTCACATCAAATTTTACATTGTCCATATTGCCTATTTTTCATTCCCTATCCAGTTCTTCTGTTTCCTTGCATCGTCCAAAAGCTTTTTTGTACACAGAGCCTTCATACTGCAATTATTATAGGCTATTTAAAGTTTTTTTGTCTCAAGATTTATTCATCATATCGCTTCGTCTATTCATTTCTGCTAAACTCTGCTGCTGCTGCAAAACTAATAGTTATTATCAAAATCCTACGACTTTCTAAAATAGTTGGAGTATAAGGTTATTTATTCATGGAGATACAATTTTCTGCCGTAATTATATCTTTTCGACTTTGTTGTTTTTGTTTTTAAAAGTTTTCAAAAGTTTTTTTACCGGAATTAACGAGCAATCTGCGTGTTTTTTTGACATACATGTCTTAACCTACATTTTTGCCTAAATGTGTGTGTGTGTGTGTGTGTGTGTGTGTGTGTGTGTGTGTGTGTGTGTGTGTGTGTGTGTGTGTGTGTGTGTGTGTGTGTGTGTGTGTGTGTGTGTGTGTGTGTGTGTGTGTGTGTGTGTGTGTGTGTGTGTGTTTTACATTTGTGCCTCTAGCGCGTGTAGGCAGTGAGCTCCAGGGGTGAGATGGTAGGCCCTGGAGGCACACTTGAGGGTTGTGATGGTTGACCCTCGCCCGTGGTGGCGCAGGCAGGATTGTTATAGTGACGCCTGTGATTAGAGGCTCATGCCGCCTCCCTGTGTCCTCCGATGCACTCTCAATCGAAGGTAGAGTTAATGGGCAGCATGTGGGTGTTCTTAGGCCACTCGACTGGTGCAAAAAGATTTTAAGTGGATATTTGCCCACATCGGGGATCTAACTCGGGTCACGTTAGGTTACGGTTAGGTTAGGTCAGGATAGTTACCAATGGTAACTTTGTTTGGGAATCACAATGTGGGTATTTTCAAGAAAATACTGTGGTTAGTTTCGGACCTACAATTAATCAATCATTGAGGGCATACGTTGGGGGGCGCGTCGCCTCGCCCACCCTACGATCGCCACTCCCGAGGGTTACCACGCGCGAGTCCCCATGCAGGCTCCTTTCCCATACCAAGCAGCTCTCGACAAGAAGCATCAACTTGCCCCAGCCACGAGACTTGTGGGCGTCCCCTTGGCCTCCTCCACGCCTGATTGTCTCTTACAGATACAACCCGATGGGAAAGATCGGTTTCAGGGTAGCGTGCCAATGCCCATATAGCCAAAGTTGGCGCTGATGGACTATGCAGGTAATAGGCCTCGATTCAGTCTCACGGTGCAATCGCTGATTTGACACGTAATCATCCAAGCGATACCCATGATTCTGCGAAGACACTTATTACCAAAGGCATCGATTCGTCTCTTCAAGTCGCTATTTAGTGTCCATGTCTCACAACCATAGAGTAAGACAGGGATCACAAGCGACTTGAAGATCCGGATCTTTGTCCTCCTGCACAGGTACCGACAACGCCAAATACTCTTGCTGAGCGAGTCTATAACACCGTGGGCTATGCCAATCCGCCGTAAGACTTCTCGACGTGACCCGCCGTCATTATGGACTGCGCTACCAAGCAAGGTATGTAAAATTTTCCAAGATCTCAATGTCCTCGCCGCACACATGAACAGACGGTACTGTTTCATCTAGTAAGCCTTCAAACACCTGGACCTTGGTCTTAAGCCAGGAGACCTCAAGTCCCAAAGGCTTTGCCTCCCCGTGCAGCGCCTCGAGAGCCATCACCAAGCCAAACGTAAACACCAG
>JACEEZ010005024.1:190000-192500 GCA_016584305.1 Chionoecetes opilio
AAATTCATACAAATCGAAATAAGCCAACTGCACTCCCAGTAATGTTACTAAAGAATATTAATTTATAGACGGTCTGATGCATCCCTTCTGCAGGTATTTTTATACATAGAGAACAGGGGAAGGCAGAGAGGCAAGATATATATTTTCATGCCATCAATCCCCCAATTTTGCTACGTAGGTACTATTTCCCAATTCCTATATTACTTTATTTGCTTCCTTTTCGTTTACCAGCCAAAAACCATCTTTATTTCGATGACGGAATTCTACTCATCACTTTTTTTACTTTTAACGTTGGAGCCTATAGCGCCTGTAGGCTATTATCTTCCTTCCTTTGGTTTTATCTTCCAAATTATATCCTTATATACGTAAGTTCTATCTTATATTATGTACTTGCCAGACACACCCGAGGAGGAAATTCCACTCATCCTTCTTTACGCGGTGCAAACAACTGGTGCAAAATATGCTGTTTCAACCCGGGTGTTTGAGCGGTAATTTATGGCAGCCCTCGTGTTTCCCTCGCCGTGAAAGTAAGTGTAATTTCCCGTGTGGTGAAAAGCCTCTTTACACTTTCCCGGTGTTGGCCTCTTCGTCTTGTAGGATATTAATGCTGTGTATCATTGGGGCTCAACGCGGAAGGGAGTTGGTGGTGGGAACGGGGCAGGGGGTTAGTAGGGGGTTGGAGGGGTGGGGAACGGGGCAGGGGGTTAGAGGGGGGTTGGAGGGGGGAGGGAAACTAGGCAGGGTTGCATATTCCCGTTCTCTATGCCAGTCTGTGGTTTCCGAGTGAAGACGCTTGGCTGTAGCTCCGAAACTAACCATATAGGAACTTCTCGAAAATACCCTCATTGTGATTCCCACTCAAAGTGCTCATGTAATAATCAGGAAATCCTAATCTATATACCCTGTCCGTAACCTAACGTAACCTAACCCGATGTGTTCACGAGTAAACGCCACATACTCTTCCAGAAAACGGGAATATGTGGCCGGGGGATAGTGCGGTAGGATATTGTCTTTTGTGCGGCGGAACATTATGTTTGTGAGGCCTCGTGTTTTAGGGATGAGGGAATACACAGGGTGGGAGATGTTTGTGTGTTTTCCTAGTTGTAGCGTAACAAAGCCTGAACTCTATTCATGTGGGTCCCGTCTCCGTAGCCTGATTAAATATTTTCTTTGAACTGTGTGTGTGTGTGTGTGTGTGTGTGTGTGTGTGTGTGTGTGTGTGTGTGTGTGTGTGTGTGTGTGTTGTTGTGTTGTGTGTGTGTGTGTGTGTGTTGTGTGTGTGTGTGTGTGTGTGTGTGTGTGTGTGTGTGTGTGTGTGTGTGTGTGGGGTTGTGTGTGTAGTGTGTGTTATTCATCCATGGTCTTGTCCACGCGAGCTGGCTCGCGATCGCCAGTTTTCACCCTCTCAGTGCGAGCTTGGAGCTCATTATTACCGATCTTTGGGTAATCCTGGGACCTCACACACCACACATACCCACCCCCTTGCTCAAGGGGGACAGTACCGCCCGAATTTGTCACTGAAAAATCCCTGGGAGCGCGAGGGTTCGAACCGCCTACCCATAGAGTGGGAGACCAGCACGTTACAACCTGACCATCGCGCGGATGGTCAACCACACAACAGTGTGTGTGTGTGTGTGTGTGTGTGTGTTGTGTGTGTGTGTGTGTGTGTGTGTGTGTGTGGGTGGTGGTTGGTGGTGGGTGGGTGGGTGGTGGTGGGTGGTGGTGGGGTGGTGGGTGGGTGGTGGTGGGTGGGTGGTGGGTAGGGTGGGTGTGGTGGGTGGGTGGTGGTGGGTGTGGGTGTGTTGTGTGGTGGGTGGGTGGTGGTGTGTGTGTGTGTGTGGTGGTGTGTGGTGTGTGGTGTGTGGTGTGTGTGTGTGGTGTGTGTGGTGTGTGTGTGTGTGGTGGTGTGTGTGTGGTGTGTGTGTGTGTGTGTGTGTGTGTGTGTGTGTGTGTGTGTGTGTGTGTGTGTGTGGTGTGTGTGTGTGTGTGTGTGTGTGTGTGTGTGTTTCGACAAATTGTTGGTGTCACAGAAAGAATTTGTGTTACAATCAGCAGCAAAAACAGATGAATGAAAACTTGTGTTATTAAAGAGGATTTTTTCTTCTGTAATTGGAACTGTAGGGAGTCCTACAGATATGCTATAGTCTCTTGTTTAGGCTTTGTCCAAAAGAATGTTACATGGTCAATATTATTACATTTTTGCCTGGTCAATAAGTGTAGGGTATAAAATGCTGTGTAATGGCATTCTAGAGAGACCATTGCCGTAAACTTGCCACTAATGGAAGTGCAGTACTAATGGACCGTACATTTCGCCAGGTAATAGGAGGGAGACTGCAGGAGGCTGAAATCTTTGTCGGAATTCAATGTTTGTGAAATAACGGGGAAATGGTATCATACAGCATAGAAAACAAAAAATGCCAAGGAAATTCCGTACAACAGCTTCTACCATGAGACAGCAGCTGGCATGCCCCTGGTAACCCTGACTGCAGCCTAAATCCTA
>JACEEZ010005024.1:197500-222500 GCA_016584305.1 Chionoecetes opilio
ATGAAGAAACCACCCCAAGCTGCGCTGCATCCATGGGAGTGGCCAGGACAACCCTGGTACAGACTGCACGTGGATTATGCCGGACCTTTCGAAGGCAAAATGATACTGGTAATGGTGGACGCACACAGTAAGTATATTGAGGCTCATATAGTACACTCTAGCACCACTTCAGAAACTCTAGCAAAATTCAGACAAACCTTTGCTACACATGGTATTCCGGGGATCATTGTGTCTGACAACGGAAGTACTTTTACTAGTCAAGAATTCAAGATTTTTTGCAAAACAAATGGTATTAAACATGTATGCAGCAGTCCTTATCATCCTGCAAGTAACGGCCTAGCAGAGAAATCTGTTCAGACATTAAAAGATGGACTGCGTAAGAAGCAAGGAGGATATTTAGAATCCAGGATGTACAACTATCTTGCTAGGTATCGTTTGACACCACATTCTACTACTGGACAGACACCAGCTGAGCTTTTGATGAAGAGGAAACTACGGTCAAGATTAGACTTGGTGTGTCCCTGGGTAGAGGGGAATGTATTGAAAAAGCAGGCTGCCGCAGTCGATTATGGTGGTACAATAAGGCAGTTTTATGAGGGTGATCCTGTTTGGGCAATGAATTTTGCAGGTTGCCCCAAGTGGGTGGCAGGCGTTCTCCAGCACCAGTTGGGTCCTGTGTCCTTCATGGTCGGCCTCACGGACGGACGGCTGTGGAAGAGACACGTGGATCACATACGTCAGCGGCGACTACACCTGTCAAGACACAAGGACCGGCGGAGCCTCTCCCGTCCCCGCCCCATGCAGTTCCACCGAGAGACGCACAACCACAACAGGAGACTGGTACCCCTCCACGTGTACCTTCAGCATCCGCAGTCTCACCATCATCACCGGGAGAGAAGGAATTGATACCACCCGCTGCATCCACTACCAATCGCTCGCCGCTTCGAAGCTCAACAAGGAAGGCTCCAGTTAATGCTGCTGCTCCAGCACCAACGATGAAAGTGGTGTCGGGACAACCCGCTGCATGCAACCCGCCGCTTCGAAGGTCGACGAGGATCAGAAAAGCTCCGGATAGGTTAGGAATTTAAAATGTCTTTAATCAATTATGCTCCAGTGCTTGTTTCATGTTTGCAATATAGTTATGATGGGTTTGGGTAGTAAAATCTTTAAGGTGGAGGAATGTTATGTATTTATGATAGTTTGGGTATTCAATTATTTAGCCTCGAACGTTACTTCAGTATTTCGAAGCTTGTTCAGACCCCTATAGGCAATATACGAGGTATTGTTAACACTTCACGACTATTGTACAGCAGTCCAGAGCTAGAGTAAACCTAAGCAACACTCTGCCTGTCTCTATCCCCTACACCCGCAATACTACAATGTGCTCTGCGCCTCTCAGTGGTAATCAGCGGATGAACACCTGATGAAACCTCCCGCTATACCCTTACCCTCACCCCTTATAGGCCCGAGCCGAGGTGTGGTGACTGCAGGACTGGGGAAGCGGGGGTGGATGTTGGTGGTGGGAAAGCGGGGGTGGATGTTGGTGGTGGGGAAGCGGGGGTGGATGTTGGTGGTGGGGAAGCGGGGGTGGATGTTGGTGGTGGGGAAGCGGGGGTGGATGTTGGTGGTGGGGAAGCGGGGGTGGATGTTGGTGGTGGGGAAGCAGGGGGGTGGATGTTGGTGGTGGGGAAGCGGGGGTGGATGTTGGTGGTGAGAAGGCGGGGGTGGATGTTGGTGGTGGGGAAGTGGGGATGAATGTTGGTGGTAGGGAAGCGGGGGTGGATGTTGGTGGCGGGGAAGCGAGGGTGGATGTTGGTGGTGGGGAAGCGGGGATGAATGTTGGTGGTGGGGAAGCGGGGATGAATGTTGGTGGTGGGGAAGCGGGGGTGGATGTTGGTGGTGGGGAAGCGGAGGTGGGTGTTGGAGTGTGTGTGCGCCGGCCATACGAATTAAGTGGTGGAGGTTTTGGAAGAGTGGTGTCCTATTTTGAGGGAAAACTGCTCCGATTCTTAACCCCTTCACGCCCATATCTTTCCTTTGCTATAAAAAATCGTCTATTGCTAGCCATAAAATTACGAAAAGTGACTGAATATACCACATTAACTAGTCGACAAGGATACTAAATAGGTCATATCTATAAAATATTGCTTATATTCACAAAAAAATCGTTAATGGTACCCAAATTACAACGGAGGTGTGGAGGTTCTAGGCCTGAAGGGGTTAAGGAAAATTATTATGTTGTAGCATTGAATTACTATAGCACACTTGTTATTTAAAACCTTTGAAACATTGGTAACATTTATTAATAGCCGCAAAAATACAGTATTGTTTGTTTGTAGCAGTAATGTTTGTTTACAAAAGGATGGATGGATGATATAAAAAAAAAACGTGCTCTGTTACTGAAAATGAAGTTAAAGGGAATAAATGTAGCGTCAGTTGGTAAATCATGCATGATTAGTGGATGTTGTAACTGCTAAACACATTATTGTGCAAAAAAACAATCATGTTGTAATTTTTACATATTTCAATAATTAAACTATTTACTGTATACGGGTAAAATACTCGTGAAAAAAAAGTTGCCTTCCCTTCCCAGACCCTCATTTCCCTTCCCTTCCCTTCCCTTCTCTTCCTTCCTTTCCCTCCTCTTCCTTTCCCTTTCTTTTCCTTACCTTCCCTTCTCTTCTCTTCCCTTCCATTCTTTTCCCTTCCCTCCCTTCCCTTTCCTCCCCTCCCTTCCATTCCCTTCCTTCTCTTCCCTTCTCTTATCTTCCCTTCCCTTCCCTTCCTTTCCCTTTTCTTCCATTTCCTTCCATTTCCTTCCCTTCCCTTCCCTTCCCTACCTTTCCCATTTCTTCCCTTTCCTTCCCTTCCTTTCCCTTCCCTTCTCTCACCTTCCCTTATCTTCGCTTCTCTTCCCTTCTCTTCCTTTCTCTTCCTTTCTCTTCACTTCCCTTACCTTTCCTTTCTTTTTCTTCCCATCCCTTACAGTTTGTACGTAATAGCATGGCAGCACCTACAGTACCACACACACCTGACCAAACCGCAAACCAAAATGAACAGCCTCACCTCCAAACACTCAACACAACACAAGCAAAACAAGTACAACACAAACCCCCTCAAACACAACGACCAGCCTCACCACCAAACCTCCAATACAACGACCAGCCTCACCACCAAACCTCAAACACAACGACAGCCTCACCACCAAACCTCCAATACAACGACCAGCCTCACCACCAAACCTCCAACACAACGACAGCCTCACCACCAAACCTTCAATACAATGACCAGCCTCACCACCAAACCTCCAATACAACAACCAGCCTCACCACCAAACCTCCAATACAACGACCAGCCTCACCACCGAACCTCCAATACAACAACCAGCCTCACCACCAAACCTCAAACACAACGACAGCCTCACCACCAAACCTCCAATACAACGACCAGCCTCACCACCGAACCTCCAATACAACAACCAGCCTCACCACCAAACCTCCAACACAACGACAGCCTCACCACCAAACCTCCAATACAACGACCAGCCTCACCACCAAACCTCCAATACAACAACCAGCCTCACCACCAAACCTCCAATACAACGACCAGCCTCACCACCGAACCTCCAATACAACAACCAGCCTCACCACCAAACCTCCAATACAACGACCAGCCTCACCTACAAACCTCCATCACAACGACCAGCCTCACCACCAAACCTCCAACACAACGACCAGCCTCACCACCAAACCTCCAATACAACGACCAGCCTCACCACCAAACCTCCAATACAACGACCAGCCTCACCACCAAACCTCCAATACAACGACCAGCCTCACCTACAAACCTCCAACACAACGACCAGCCTCACCTACAAACCTCCAACACAACGACCAGCCTCACCACCAAACCTCCAATACAACGACCAGCCTCACCACCAAACCTCCAATACAACGACCAGCCTCACCACCAAACCTCCAATACAACGACCAGCCTCACCTACAAACCTCCAACACAACGACCAGCCTCACCCCCGAACCTACAACACAACGACCAGCCTCACCCCCGAACCTACAACACAACGACCAGCCTCACCAACAAACCTCTGACACAACGACCAACAAACACCACCAAAGCGTGCATCCCAAGCCGACTTAACGACACACGCCAAGACAAACCAGACAACACCGACTTTAAGCTTCATTAGTACATTTTCATAAGAGGATTTAGTTCATAATTGTGTTTCCTCTGATTTACCGAGCACAGTAATAAATGGCGCGTCCACTCTTAGACATTACGAATGATTCATCTGTACACACACACACACCACACACACACACCACACACACACACACACACACACACACACCACACACACACACACACACACACACACACACACACACACACACACACACACCCACACACAACCACACACACACACACACACACACACACACACACACACACACACACACACACACACACACACACACACACACACACACCACACACACACACACACACACACACACACACACACACACACACACACACACACACACACACACACACACACACACACCACACACACACACACACACACACACACACACACACACACACACACACACACACACACACACACACACACACACACACACACACACACACACACACACACACACACACACACACACACACACACACACACACACACACACACACACACACACACACACACACACACACACACACATCACTCCACTTCCCACCTGTTACGTGGTTAGTGTTACATGGGTACAGTATTACGTGGTTACAGTGTTACGTGGGTACAATGCTACGTGGGTACAGTGTTACGTGGTTACAGTGTTACGTGGTTAGTGTTACATGGTTACAGAATTACAGTGTTACATGGGTACAGTGTTACAGAATTACAGTGTTACATGGGTACAGTGTTACATGGTTACAGTGTTACGTGGTTACAGTATTACACGAGTACAGTGTTACGTGGGTACAGTGTTACGTGGTTACAATGTTACGTGGTTACAATGTTACGTGGTTACAGTGTTATGTGGGTACAGTGTTACGTGGGTACAGTGTCACGTGGTTACAATGTTACGTGGTTACAATGTTACGTGGTTACAGTGTTACGTGGTTACAGTGTTACGTGGGTACAGTGTTACGTGGGTACAGTGTTACGTGGGTACAGTGTCACGTGGTTACAGTGTTACGTGGTTACAGTGTTACGTGGTTACAGTGTTACGTGGGTACAGTGTTACGTGGGTACAGTGTCACGTGGTTACAGTGTTACGTGGGTACAGTGTTACGTGGGTACAGTGCTACGTGGTTACAGTGTTACGTGGGTACAGTGTTACGTGGTTACAGTGTTACGTGGTTGCAGTGTTATGTGGTTACCGTTTTACGTGGGTACCGTGTTACGTGGTTACAGTGTTACGTGGTTAATGGGATCACTCTGGCTGCATCCACGGAAAAACGAAACTCAGGACTGACCAACAAATTCATAATAAAGCAGCGAGTGAAAAAAAACCCATGAACACAGTCCAATGCATATATAAAAACTAGGGGGGGGGGGGGGCACTCAGTAGAGCGCATAC
Organism: Chionoecetes opilio; assembly: GCA_016584305.1. Classification (NCBI taxonomy): domain Eukaryota; kingdom Metazoa; phylum Arthropoda; class Malacostraca; order Decapoda; family Majidae; genus Chionoecetes; species Chionoecetes opilio. The sequence goes on from JACEEZ010005024.1 coordinate 203,119, forward strand.
CTCCGCCCGAATATTTCATCAATTGGTTGCTATGGCAACAGTTGTGATTATATATATATATATATATATATATATATATATATAATATATATATATATATATATATATGCACTCAGTATGAGCGCATACCTCCGGCCGAATATTTCATCAATTGGTTGCCATGGCAACAGTTGTCAATAGATATCATCCAAAATTAAATCAGTTCTTCCTTATACCAAATAGACTTGGTATACTGAGTTTGGTCCAAATCTATTGGTAACTTTTCGAGATATCCTGTACACTAACAAACAGACAGACAGACAGACAGATCGGGGTGAAAACATAACCCCTCCAACCTCGTTGGCGGAGGTAAAAATGCAACAACATTGCTGGGGGTTTTTTGTACGCATTTGTTTGTATTTTTTTGTACGCGAATATACACTCTGGCATGACATATCGCGTTTTATAACCAAAGTGATTTCCCATTATTGATATTTATTGCGACTCACTGAAACATTTATTAGTTTTCATATCTTCAGTTTTGAGGAAGCATTTTGAATTAAAAAAAAGGGGATGCTGGGAAATTCTAAGGAGTTTGAAAGTTTTTCCAGTCTTCTCAAAAGTTAGGTGTCCTGTGGCAACATTTTGTCAATTTTTTTCTCCCTCCCAGCTGCTTGCTCTGTATATACTAACGCCTTATCCGCCCATGCATGGAGTATGTCTCACATGTTTTGGGAAGATCCATGCATACAGCTCTCCTTAACAGGGTTGAGTCAAAAGCTTTTCTTCTCATCAACTCCCCTCCTCTGACTGACTGTCTTCAATCTTTAAATCACCGCCGCAATGTTGCTTCTCTTGCTATCTTCTACCGTTATTTTCATGCTCATTGCTATTCTGAACTTGCTAACTGCATGCCTCGCCCCTTCCCACGGCCTCGCTGCAGAAGACTTTCTAGTCATTCTCATCCCTATTCTGTCCATCTTTCTAATGCAAGAGTTAATCAGTATCTTCACTCTTTCATCCCTTACAATGGTAAACTCTGGAACTCTCTTCACGTTTCTATTTCTCCACTTTCCCACGACTTAAATTTTTTTTTCAGGAGAAGAATAACAAGACACCTCCCGAACTAAATTGGCCCACCCCCTTTTTTACAATCTCGTACTTGCTGCTATATAGGGCCTGCGCCGGCCTGGCAGATAGCGGGCTTTTTGTTACTTAGTTTTTGTCCTCGGCCACTCCATTGTGATGTAAAGAAAAAAAGGAGGCAAGTCTATTTTAAGATCTATTAATTATCAAATACATTTAGAAGTCAAAAACATTTAAGTAAGTTTAAGTACCTGAATACGCCCGTGAAAGTTAGGACCCAATTATGATAATCCCATTGAATTATGTGGTTCTGGGTTCATTTACATTATACTCAGTACTACATACTGCGGATACTATGCATTCATAGTACAAGCCAACATACAAGCCAAAGTGGCGGGAAACACGGTAATACAATTGCAGTTACGAGCAGCATCTTGGCCACAGAATAATATCGTGGTCGACGATACGTGATGTAACATATCCTTCTTAACATTATTATTATTTACACTAAGACAATGTTATTATGTTGCATATTAACTCCTTCACGCCCAGATCTTTCCTTTGCTATATAAAATCGTCTTTGTTAGCTATAAAATAAAATAAAATAGCTTAATATATCAAATTAGCTCATGGACAATGATACTAAACAGGTCATCTAATATACTATAGGAGTAGCCGTGTGTCTGTGTGTGTGTGTCTGTCTGTCTGTCTGTCTGTCTGTTTTGGGTAGCCGAAACTGTAAATTCAATTTTGATGAGAGTAGGCTCAAAAAATCGCAAATAAATCGTAGGTGGTAAGCGGCTTGGTCACATGTCGATTGAATAATTTTGAAGGGGGGTTTTGGGCTAAAAACACTTAGGAGTATTAGATTACAGGAAAAACTCTGCGGTAACGACTTGCCACATTCCACAAACTCAGTAGACTCATGGACTTATGTTTGTGTGCGTGTGTGAGTGTGTGTTGGAATCACACGAAACACAAAGGGTTGGAATCACACGGAGCGTGGTCTACCCCGAGGCACTTTGACCAGTGACCAACGACAGCAACAGCACGATTGGAGTTTGCACTCACATTATTGTTTAAAATATACTACTACTACAAACATCAATACATGGGTCCGAAGGGCACACACGCACTTGTATTATCTATAACACATTGTTTATAGTATTCATTAAAATCGTCTAATGGTGGCCAAATTATAATGACAATTATAGTGTGGGTCTCAATAGGTTAAAAGCTCTTAGATTATCATATGCAGTCAAAAGCTAGTAATCAACTTTCCATATAAATAAGTAGCACCATAAAAGGAGCCATTATTACATTATAAAAAAAACTGCCATTGTTTCCCCAATGTACTCCGCCGCTTTAATAAATCACGTATATTGCACATCATTTCTGTGTTGGTAATAACAAGTCAGGGCGATTTTTGTGGCGTGTTGCTGGGACGTTGTACTTGAGGCTACATTTTTCACACCGAAAACTAAATTCATACCAGATATAAATATAGTGTTAGGAGGATATACGGTATGAATATGTTAGGAATATAGTGTTAGACATTAGGAGCCTCGAGCGTCAAGGAAGGAATGTACAATACAACTTTTTTTCACATCTAATATACTATAGGAGTAGCCGTGTGTCTGTCTGTCTGTTGTGGGTCACCGAAACTGTAAATTCAATTTTGATGAGAGTAGACTAAAAAAATCGCAAATAAATCGTAGGTGGTAAGCGGCTTGGTCCCATGTCGATGGAATTATTTTGAAGGGGGATTTTGGGCTAAAAACACTAAAGAGTATTAGATTACAGAAAGTAACTCTGCGGTAACGTCTTGTCGCATTTCACTAACTACGTAGACTCATGGACTTACCGTTTGTGTGTGTGTGTGTGTGTGTGTGTGTGTGTGTGTGTGTGTGTGTGTGTGTGTGTGTGTGTGTGTGTGTGTGTGTGTGCATGCATGATGTGTGTGTGTGTGTGTGTACATGTGCATGTGCGTGTGCGTGCGTGCGTGCGTGCGTGCGTGCGTGGTGTTGTGTGTGTGTGTGCGTGTGTGTGTGAGTGTGTGTGTGTGTGTGCTTGCAGGACAGGCGTGGGACTGGGGTGAGGCAGGCGTGGAGCTGTGGTGAGACAGGCGTGGGACTAGGGTGAGACAGGCGTGGGGCTGGGGTGAGCCAAGCTACGGTGGTGGTAGGTGGTCTACCCCGAGGCACTTTGACCAGTGATTGACATGATTGTAGCTTGCACTCACATTGTTGTCTAATATATACTACTACTACAAACATCAATACATGGGTCCGAAGGGCCCACAAGCACTTGCTTGTGCCTATAGCGCCTGTAGGCAGTGAGCTCCAGGGGTGGGATGGAGGTGAACTGGAGGTTCACTTGAGGGCTGTGATGGTTGGCCCTCACCCGTGGTGGCGCAGGCAGGATTGTTATAGTGAAGCCTGTGATTAGAGGCTCATGCCGCCCCCATGTGTCCTCCGATGCACTTGCAATCGAAGGTAGAGTTAATGGGCAGCATGTGGGTGTTCTTAGGCCACTCAACGGTGCAGAAAGATTTAGGTTCTCATCAGGGATCGAACTCGGGTCACTGAGAACGCCACTCGGAGACTCTAACCACTCTGCGTCTCTGCTACCGCCTCCCCAAAACAAGTACTTGTTTCTTCTAGCATATGGCATGAGTTTTCATATTTGTTTTTGTACTGAGTAGAGGGGAGTGTATAATGTAATAAGAGAGGAGTAGAGGGGAGTGTAATAGAGGGTTGTTAGCCTTAGCAGACGTGTTGCTGGGGCGGTGAAGCACATCTTGGCTGAGGTCATGTTATGAGGACTGCATGATCGTGCTCGGGAACTGTAACGGCGATGTGACACGACACACCTGGCAGTCAGGAGGCGAAGGAAAGCGAACCAGTTTCCTACGACTTAAATATTTTCAAGAGAGGAGTGACAAGACACCTCCCGAACTGAATTGGCCCACCCACCTTTTCTTATTTTCTTACTGTCTTCTTTATAGGGACTGGCAACTAAGCGGGCTTTGTGTTACCACTTTGTAATGCAACATTACATTCACAATGACTCAATCTTTATGTATATGGATATCACAATTAATTTTGCACATAGATGTCATTATAATTGATTCTGTACTCACATAAAGTAATAAGCTAATTATTCATTTTGTAAAAGCCGAACGCTACATAATTTGTTTCATTACTTATACATACATTTTTTTTTTCTCTCTCTCTCTCTCTCTCTCTCTCTCTCCTCTCTCTCTCTCTTCTCTCTCTCTCTCTCTCTCTCTCTCTCTCTCTCTCTCTCTCTCTCTCTCTCTCTCTCTCTCTCTCTCTCTCTCTCTCTCTCTCTCTCTCTCTCTCTCTCTCTCTCTCTCTCTCTCTCTCTCTCTCTCTCCTCTCTCTCTCTCTCTCTCTCTCTCTCTCTCTCTCTTATAGTAAAATAAAATGAATACGCTAACATTCAACACTGCAGTAGTCATTCTGCCTGTAAATGTGGACAGACAGAGTCACAAAATCAAGAGAATTCTCACCCCGTCACTCGCACTCACGATTCTCTTTACACTCGCCAAAACATTTTTCCTCGGGATAATCTTTCAGCCATCCGTTATTTTGCTTTCTTTCTTTACAGCTGCGATCGGTGGGGATTATAACGCGGATGGTTCTGCCACAACAAGACTCACGATATGATGCAAGGGTGTGTATGTCACCTCACAAACAATGGATATGCGAGGTGTAACATTAAAAGGCAACGAAGAACATGTCCTGACGTATACGAGAGTAATTCATAAGCTTTATATCAGTCGTTATAATGAATATAATACGCGTTATAATGCGCGAAATGTCTGTTGCGGTGCAGTGGCAGTAATGATTTATCTCTGCATAATATATACCAGTGAGATATTATTATTTTTCTTTATAAGAGTATAAGCTCGTGGCAACATCTCTCTATATAATCATATTTCAAAAGATTGTGTTTCCATCATGTCATCTACCATCCTTCCCTATACTACAAAAAAGTTCACATTAATGATGACGACCAGCATCAGAACACAATGCTTTTCAGGCTTCGTCTCTAACTTAACCAACACTGAGAGTAATAACTTAATATTAGTTGGAAGGCGGTGGGAGAGTGGTTAGCGTCTGGAAGTGGCAAGCTCGGTGTACAGAGTTCGAATCCCGCCAGGTGCCAAAATTGTTCTGCACCGTCGAGTGGCCTAAGAACACCCACATGCTACCCATTAACTTCGACGGCGAGTGCATCGGAGGACACAGGGGGGCGGCATGAGCCTCTAATCACAGGCGTAACTATAACAATCCTGCCTGCGCCACCACGGGCGAGGGCCAACCATCACAGCCCTTAAGTGAACCTCCAGGGCCTGCCATCCCACCCCTGGAGGTCACTGCCTACACGAGCTATAGGCACAAATGAAAAAAAAAAGTCCTTTTCATTTTGCTATTGGTGAAAAATGAAAAAATCGAGAATATAAAAGCGCTGCCCATCATTAATTATCTTTGAAGCCTCAATTTCATTTCCGGAGGCCCCTTGCATACATTTTTTTTGTCTATGATCCATACTGCAATTTTTTTCTTTTATAAAGTTTTCTCACACAGTGCTGCGGGGTTATCTACACAGTACTCTTACACAGTGCTGCAGTGTTATGTACCCGGTTTTCTTACATGCTTTCATTATAATGTTCCACTCGCCAAACGATATTAAGTCTTTTTTTCTTGTATAATGTTCCAATCTCCTCACGAAATTAGGTCGTTTTTCTTGTTTTTAGCCTCTATTGCCCTCTTCTATTTTTGTCTCGAGATCAGCTTCCCATTCTTAGGATACGTTGATAAAAATAAAAGGGTGCTGCTCCTTGGACAGCTCTATATAGTCTTCACTGACCTCACTCTTACAATTCATCAATCTTACAATCAATTACAATCTCTTAAATATTACAACTCTTCACCAATATGACTCTTTTAACAATCCGGTCTTCTATACCTATCATCTGTCACTGCTCCCTCTATACAATGCTTTTCCCCTCTTTTGATCCTCACACCTGTATTATAAGCGACGCCTGCAATACCTTGATCCCTGACACCTCCCTTTCACTCTATTATCATGTTTCACAACCATGTCACCAAATGTTGCCTCGGAATTCTTCTTTGATAAGGATACAGTCTGCCTTTGAGAAATGTTCGTGTTTATCATTGATTTCTTTCCCCGAAGTCATCTTGTCTGTATTCGGCGCACCATTATTTTTGTCTTTCCAGAAATAATTTTCCCAGTACTCGGCCCTCCATCTTACTGCTAATACATAATTGATCTCTGATATACTATCTACTCCTTGCTTTATATAATTTTTGAACGCTTTTTAAACTTTTTTCACACAGGCCAAGATACCCGATTCTTTTCTGTCGCATACTGAACCATTATTCATACTTCGGGAAAATTCCTGCTATTCCTACGATGTCACATGTAAATCACAAGCAATCTGATCTATGTATATATGACGATAATTAAGCTACACAAGTCCACACATTAGGAAATTAAGCTTTGTGGGGAAGGTGACATAGATCTATAGGTAAAATGTGTTAACATTAAAAGTAATATGTTAGTGGGAAAGACTAACCTATTTCTATTTTGATTGTATTATTTAACGTCTCTAATTTATTTTAGATCTAAGCTCTTACAAACCTCTTCCTGTTTTGTAAAGTTCACTGACGTAACTGTTTACTTTTCACATTGTATTTCAGGCTGTTAGATGGAAGGCTTCAGAGTTCAATTTAAAGATATCAGGATTCCAAACAAAATATTTTACTTTCCACCCTTCCCTCTCTTTGTGCCGAGGCAGCCAATCCATATGGAGGGGAGCCGAGGCAAAGGATGATAATTTTTCATTGCATTTACTCAGCCTTTTTCAATGTGTAGACGTAGCCTTCCAATAAAGCTTATGAAGGTAGGAGAATGGGGATCTTTTAAAGCTAACGCCACCAGATGTCTCTAGCGGTGTCACTTCTTTTGCACTTTGACGAAACTACACTTAACACTAAACTACATTTATATTAATAACTTTTTTAGTTATTGTATTGAAACGTAATTCTGAAATGCCCCGAAGAAGCACAGGGAATTTTTGGTAATTGATAGATCATTCAGGCTTAACCCCTTCACGCCCAGATCTTTCCTTCGCTATATAAAATCGTCTGTTGTTAGCCATAACATTACGAAAACTAACTTAATATACCAAATTAGCTAGTGGACAAGGATACTAAACAGGTCATATCTAGAAAATATTGTTTACATTAATTAAAATCGTCTAATGGTAGTCAAATTTACAATGAAAATTACGTTATGGGTCTTAAGGAGTTAAAGTGCAAAAGAAGTGACAGCGCTAGAGACATCTGGTGGCGTTAGCTTTTCAGAAAGTTCCCCATTGAAATTTTGTTCCCGTAGTTCACCTCCAGGTGTCTATACTGTGCACTGCAAGGGCCTGTTTCTCTTCGTACAGAGGCCTGGCAGAGATGGAGTTTTGTGTGTCAAGGTGTCGCCAGCAGACAGAAGAAACACGCATTGAGGAAGGAGAAACGAGGCGCAGGCTGGCAGGCACGCACTCAATCTGCATGAAAAGTATGTGGAGCTTGCAAGGGCCTGGACGTCCGCTATTCACACCGACTACCTTGTATATGTCTTACAAAAGTGTTCCTCTTCAGAAAAACACATTCGTAGATAGATAGATAGATAGATAGATAGATAGATAGATAGATAGATAGATAGATAGATAGATAGATAGATGATAGAGAGATAGATAGATAGATAGATAGATAGATAGATAGATAGATAGATAGATAGATAGATAGAAGATAGATAGATAGATAGATAGAGTAGTAGAGAGTAGATAGATAGATAGATAGATAGATAGAGAGATAGATAGATAGATAGATAGATAGATAGATAGATAGATAGAGATAGATAGAAGATAGATAGATAGATAGATGAGATAGATGAAGTAGATAGATAGATAGATAGATAGATAGAGTAGATAGATAGATAGATAGATAGATAGATGATAGATAGATAGATAGATAGATAGATAGTAGATAGATAGATAGATAGATAGATAGATAGAAGATAGATAGATAGAAGATAGATAGATAGATAGATAGATGATAGATAGATAGATAGATGATAGATAGATAGATAGATAGATAGATAGATAGATAGATAGATAGATGAGATAGATGATAGATAGATAGATAGATAGATAGATAGATAGATGATAGATAGATAAGAGTAGATAGATAGAGATAGATAGATAGTAGATAGAGAGAAGAGAGAGAGAGAGAGAAAAGGAGAGAGAGAGAGAGAGAGAGAGAGAGAGAGAGAGAGAGAGAGAGAGAGAGAGAGAGAGAGAGAGAGAGAGAGAGAGAGGAGAGAGAGAGAGAGAGAGAGAGAGAGAGAGAGAGAGGGAGAGAGAGAGAGAGAGAGAGAGAGAGAGAGAGAGAGAGAGAGAGAGAGAGAGAGAGAGGAGAGAGAGAGAGAGAGGAGAGAGAGAGAGAGAGAATTTATCGTACTAGAATAGACCAATGTTGTAAGATTCAACATTACTGCACTTGTTACTAGTTTCATTTTCTTGAATCAGAGGCCAGAGTTATTTTGGTTAAACGCCGAAATATTTTGTCACGTTCATATTAAATGTATTCTTAAGAAGCTTTCTGATTTATGATTTACAGGAACTACCTCGTGTAGGTCTCACGGCCTTTTGTAGCTTCCTTATTTTCTTATGTTCTTATAAGACGATAATGCCATCACCACAGGCAGACAACATACCTATGTACACACTTTCCTCTTCCCGAGTCTAATAAGTGTATTGTGGTATATCGTGTCGCCCCTGAACCTTTTAAACAGTGGTTCCCAACTTTTATTCTAATGTTTCAACCAGTTTAACCATCCGGGTTTCCCCCTTCATGTGGACAATGAAAAAAGTAGCCAAACACAAAAATTACTTGCTTAATACGCAAGTATATAGACACTATCCTCTATATCTATATATACTTGAAGAAAAGTCAACAGCCACATTCTAAGACATTTGTTTTTCTTTCGACTAAATGCTAGTAATTTAGATGTCCATCAGGATAAATTTCTCCCCATGTTACAAAATGCTGCTCTAAAATGTGATGAACAGCTTTACCAATAACCTACATTACTATATCTTCCCACATACATCCCTTTATACTTCCCTATATGAACCTTTGTAAATAGCCTCCAGGTCACACATTGTCTCATTCCCTGTTCCCTTCCTCTCATCTACTGATTAATTATTCTACCTCCATAGTCGAGTGAGGAACTGTCTCATCATATTAGCTTTTCCCTTTACCCTTGTGTCAACTCAAATCAGATTGGCAGATTAGCACCTTATTCCCCTGTTGTGTGTGAAGCATGTCGCGATAGCTCAGCGACACACCCGCCAGCGCTCAAGTCGTTTTATATTTAGTAACTTCATCCTCAAAGCTTTCTATTTTGATCAATTTTCGTCTAATTACTTCAGTGTCAGTATAGGTTTTCCTCACTGCCTTATTTTCAGAGTATCTTGTTCTTTGTTATTTTCATTTCACAATAACTTACTCCACAATATCTCTTTCATACCAACCTTTTTAACACTACCTTTCTTTTACAGCAACATACTCCACACACCTTTCTTTACAGCAACATACTCCACACTACCTCTCTTTTACAGCTTTATACTCCACACTACCTTTCTTTTACAGCAACATACTCCACACTACCTTTCTTTTACAGCAACATACTCCACACTACCTTTCTTTTACAGCAACATACTCCACACTACCTTTCTTTTACATCTACATACTCCACACTACCTTTCTCTCACAGTTTCTCATCACTCTCTTCTCACAGTAGAAGTAAATTTCTCTCCTCGCAGCTTTCTTTCCATAGCAACTTGATATTCATTACTTTCTTTTGACAGTAACTTTCTCTCACTGCTTTCTTTTTCACAATAACCTGCTCCATACTTCTTCTTTTTTTCATTGCAACTTGTTCCTCTAGCTACCTTGTAACTTTACCTAACGCCTGATTTTCTTTCAATATAGTTTAATACAAAATCAAATCATATTTTTCAATTACCTTTTTTCAATCAGGTCTAGAAATTCATCATCTATTTCAATAAAAAAAAATTGTTTCCACCACGAGCTGTGTCATTTATTATATTCATGCACTAATTCAGAGGCCTGAAAATGATCAATTATTCAAATTAGCTTAATACCAGACAGCGACCCTTCACGCCCAGATCTTTCCTTAACTATAAAAAATCGTATGTTGTTAGCCATAATATTACGATAAGTAACTAAATATACCAAATGAGCTAGTCGACGAGGATACTAAATAGGTCACATCTATAAAATATTGCTTATACTCACTAAAAATCGTCTAATGGTACCCAAATTACTATGGAAACTACGTTCTGGGTCTCAAAGGGCTAATACCAGACAGCGACTCTCACCTCGCACCTACTTTGTTACATATTTCCATCAATTTACATCAATTAAGTGTACAAATAAAAGTTTAACAGACAAATACCTCGGTCCTAAAAATTAACTTTTCCTTCTCCCATTATCACGTTTTCTCATTAGAATTCTTAATTAAATTTGTGAGCTAATTCTTCGTGGATCGCTAGGGGGGACGATACATGAACGCGTCAACACCTTACGTATCATATAAAGGTTGTCAGCACAACGCTCTAGTTCAAAATCTTGCCCGAATAATGAGTGCTTTGCCCCCACCTGCGCCCCTTCCATCATAAATATTACTAGAGTATTAATAGAAATCTTTAAAAGAATAAAAATTTTCCTTTTAATTTCAGGGGGTTTACAATTTTTTTTTGTTTTTCATAAATGGAAAAATCCCCTGCTAGATTTTTTTCCTTTTTTCCGTTTTCATCTCCTATTTATTCCATTATTTTTTTGGAGCTTTTCCCTGCAAAAATTTAAGACCCTTATGTTCCCAATAGAGTGAAAAAGAAATCACAGCAATCGTTCTTTTTTGGTCGTTTTTCTATTTTCCTTTTTCTAGACTTAAATCTTTTCAAGAGGGGAGTGACACGACACCTTCGAAAAAATTTGCCCATCCCTTTCTTTATTTTTTACTGCCCTTTTTTTTAGGACTGGAATAAGTGAGGCATTTCTAATGCAGCCCCCCGTCCCCCGGCCTCGCTGCACAAGAATTTTATCGTTCTCCCTATTCTGCCCATCTTTCCCAAGCAAGAGTTAATCAGTACTTTACTCTTTATCCCTTTTCCTGGTAAATCTGGAACTTCTTCCTGTTTTTTTTTTTCCCCTTTTTTAGACTTTTAAAACTTTAAAAAAGAGAACAAGACACCTCCGAACTAAATTGGCTTACCCTTGTTTGTATTTTATTCTCTATCTTCTTTTTTAGGAACTGGAAAATTTAAGCAGGCTTTGTGTTACCCATTTTGTTGTGCCTTTGCCAGTCCTTGGATGTTTAAAAAAAAAAAAAAAAAAAAAAAAAAAAAAAAAAAAAAAAAAAAAAAAAAAAAAAAAAAAAAAAAAAAAAAAGTGGGCCTTTTTTTTTTACCTCTTTTTTTTTTGTCTTGGCCAGTCCTTTTGATGTAAAAAATCAACAACAAAACAAAAAAAAACCTCTTGGTGGTGTAGTCAGAACCCCTGGTATCTTGCCCCACCCTTTCCCCCGGGAAAATCGTTAATGTATTTTTGAACAAAGGGGCTGCGACGCTCCCCTTCATCCCCCCCTAAAGGAAATTGAAGTGGAAAATCGGGTGAACAAAGGTGTTGTTTCCCGGTTATAAGACAATAAGTGACGGGATGGGAAAGAAAAATACAAATACAAAAAAATTCTTCAATAAAAATATATTTGGGTAAAATCACTCATAATGATGTTAATGTTTTTTTGCCTTATTTTCCCCCATCGTGGGAATTTTTTCCAGAAAGAGGCAGTCAAATGATACAACCTCGAGGGTGAATACTATGCATGATTTGCTGTGAATCCGCCGACGAGTGAACTAAACTAATCTGTGCTGTATATCTCTCACCTAACTCCTCTGACTATGTAAAATTCTTCGACTATTTAACATCAAAAGTGGAGCACATCTCATCTCATTTTCCTTTAGCTGAAATTTCCATTCTTGGGGACTTCAATGTTCACCACCAGCTTTGGCTATCATCTTCTTTCACTGACCAACCTGGTGAACAAGCCTACATCTTTTCTATCCTCCAAGACCTAGAGCAGCTGGTGCAGCACCCTACCCGTATTCCTGACCGCCTTGGAGACACGACCAACATTCTTGATCTTTTCCTAACTACTAACCCTTCTGCTTACTCTGTGAAACTATTCTCTCCGTTGGGTTCCTCCGATCACAATCTTGCTTCTGTAACCTGTCCTATCGCTCCGGTACCATCTCGGGACCCATCTAAGCGGAGGTGCTTCTGGCACTTCAACTCAGCTAAGTGGGAAGACCTAAGGCAGTACTACTCTGATTTTCCATGGAATGATTACTGCTTCCATGTCAAAGACCCATCTCTTTGTGCAGAGCGCATAACTGAGGTCATAGTCTCTGGCATGGAGGCGTACATTCCACATACTTTCTCTAATCCTAAAGCCCGTCAACCTTGGTTTAACTCTGCTTGTTCTCATGCTGTCCGAGATAGAGAGGTGGCTCACAAACGGTACCGTAAGCATCCATCTCCTGAAACTCATGCCCTTTATATTTCTGCCCGTAATCATGCCAAATCTTTACTTCAACTTACCAAAAACTCTTTCATTCATAGAAAATGTCAAAATCTTTCTGAATCAAATTCCTCTCGTGACTTCTGACATCTAGCTAATAACATCTCTAACAATTTTTCTTCTGCATCTTTCCCTCCTGGGCTTCACCCAGATGGCTCCACAGCTGTCTCATCTACTTCTAAAGCTGAACTCTTCGCTCAAACCTTTGCTAAAAATTCCACTCTGGTTGATGAAGGGCTTGTTCTTCCTTCTCCTCCACCCTCTGACTATATTATGCCTGTCATTAAGATCCTTCGGAATGATGTTTTCTTTGCCCTTTCTGGCCTAGATCCTCGGAAGGCTTACGGTCCTGACGGAGTCCCTCCTATTGTTCTCAAAAACTGTGCTTCTGTGCTTGCATCCTGCCTGGTCAAACTTTTCCGTCTTTGTCTATCTACTTCCACCTTTCCTTCTTGTTGGAAGTTTGCTCACATCCAACCTGTTCCTAAGAAGGGTGACCGTTCTAATCCTTTAAACTACCGTCCTATAGCTTTGACTTCCTGCCTTTCTAAAGTTTTTGAATCTATACCTAATAAGAAGATTCTTAAGCATCTATCTGCTCACAATCTTCTATCTGATCGTCAGTACGGTTTCCGTATAGGGCGATCTACTGGCGATCTTCTAGCTTTCCTAACTGAATCTTGGTCATCCTCCTTTAGGGATTTTGGTGAAACTTTTGCTGTTGCCCTTGACATATCAAAAGCTTTTGATAGAGTCTGGCACAAATCTTTAATTTCCAAACTACCCTCATTCGGTTTCTATCCTTCTCTCTGTACCTTCATTTTAAGTTTCCTTTCAAACCGTTCTATTGCAGCTGCTGTAGACGGACATTGTTCTTCTCCTAAATCTATCAATCAATGTTCCCCAGGGTTCTGTCCTATCACCCACTAACTTTCTATTATTTATTAATGATCTTCTAAGTCTAACTCAAAGTCCTATCCACTCCTACGCTGATGATTCTACCCTGCATTTTTCAACGTCGTTTATTAGACGTCAAACTCAACAGGAACTAAGTGATTCACGGAGAGATGCCACCGAACGCCTAACTTCTGATCTTTCTATAATTTCTGATTGGGGCAAAGCAAACCTTGTTTTGTTCAATGCCTCAAAAACCCAATTTCTTCACCTATCTACTCGACAAAACCTACCAAATAACTATCCCCTCTTCTTCAATGACACTCAACTGTCTCCTTCTTTTACAATGAACATTCTAGGACTATCCTTTACTAAAAATCTGAACTGGAAATCTCACATCTCATCTCTTGCTAAAACAGCTTCTAAGAAGTTATGTGTGGTGTGGCGTCTGCGTCCTTTTTTTTCTCCCTCCCAATTGCTTGCTCTCTACAGGGGCCTTATCCGCCCATGTATGGAGTATGTCTCACATGTTTGGGGAGGATCCACTCATACAGCTCTCCTAAACAGGGTTGAGTCAAAGCTTTTCGTCTCATCAACTCCTCTCCTCTGACTGACTGTCTTCAATCATTAAATCACCGCCGCAATGTTGCTTCTCTTGCTCTCTTCTACCGTTATTTTCATGCTCACTGCTCTACTGAACTTGCTAACTGCATGCCTCCCCCACTCCCGCGGCCTCGCTGCACAAGACTTTCTACTCATTTCATCCCTATTCTGTCCATCTTCCTAATGCAAGAGTTAATCAGTATCTTTCTTTACTCTTTCATCCCTTTCACTGGTAAACTCTGGAACTCTCTTCCTGTTTCTATTTTTCCACTTTCCTATGATTTAAATCTTTTCAAAAGAAGAGTAACAAGACACCTCCCGAACTAAATTGGCCTACCCCTCTGTTTTTATTTTATTCTCTTACTGTCTTCTTTATAGGGACTGGCAACTAAGCGGGCTTTGTGTTACCCATTTTTGTTGTGCCCTTGGCCAGTTCCTTGTGATGTAAAAAAACAGAGACACGTTCTGTGTCTCAAGGGGTTAAAACGATAAAGATATGAATGATGATAAAATAATCATCATTATTATTATTACTATTATTATTTCCTTTATAGCAATTATCAATACAACTTTACTATTATTGTTGTTATCTTTATTACTATTATTATCATTATTATTTTGAATACAATTATTATTATTATCATCTAATATACTATAGGAGTAGCCGTGTGTCTGTGTGCGTGTGTGTGTGTGTGTCTGTTTGTCTGTCTGCTTTGGGTAGCCGAAACTGTAAATTCAATTTTGATGAGTAGGTTAAAAAAAATCGCAAATAAATCATAGGTGGTAAACGGCTTGGTCCCATGTCGATTGAATAATTTTGAAATGGGGTTTTGGGCTAAAAACACTTTTCATAGATCAGATTACAGGAATGAACCCTGCGGTAACATCTTTCCGCATTTCACTAATTCCGTAGACTCATGGACTTACCGTTTGTGTGTGTGTGTGTGTGTGTGTGTGTGTGTGTGTGTGTGTGTGTGTGTGTGTGTGTGTGTGTGTGTGTGTGTGTGTGTGTGTGTGTGTGTCGCGCGCGCGCGCGTGCTTGCTTGCAGGACAGGCGTGGGGCTGGGGTGAGACAGGCGTGGGGCTGGGGTGAGGCAGGCTATGGTGGTGGTAGGTGTTCTACCCCGAGGCACTTTGACCAGTGACCAACGACAGCAACAACACGATTGGAGTTTGCACTCACATTGTTGTTTAAAATATACTACTACTACAAACATCAATACATGGGTCCGAAGGGCCCACAAGCACTTGTTACTATTATCGTTATTATCATCATTAACATTATCAATGATATTATTATATAATTATTATTATTATTATTATTATTATCATCAGCACTATAACTATTATTATTATTATCATTAATAGTATTATCATAATTATCATGATCCATATATTTTTTGTTATAATGTTATCATTACCAATAATATTGTTATGCATGTGGATTCAGCGGGGAGGTTATGTGGACTTAGTGTGGAGGTGGTTATGTGGATTCAAGCGTGGAGGTTATGTGGACTCTAGTGTGGTGGTTAACTGGATTCACCTGGAGGCGGAATGCAGGGCAGGGATGCTGGAAACGTGAGGTGGCTGTTAGTTGTATGTCTGAGTGAACTGTGTGTGTGTGTGTTTGTGTGTTTAAGTAACGGTCACTGGGTGTGTGTGTGCGTATGTGTGTACACAATGATGCCGTCTTGGTGTCGAAGTTATAGTATTGTGATTGACTGAGGGGTTGTGGCGCCAAGAATTGGGGCGGGGCTTCGGCATCAATGTCCTGAGGGATGCTTGCCTCCACAGTCTAGCTGAAGCTCCCTTGGAGTATACACCTGCGTTCAGAGTGCTTCCGCCCTCCCCCCTCCTCCCTAGCCAGCCGCGTTCCTATTCCACTCACGTCCACCTCCTTAATTAGCAAGTGTTGAAACTAGTGTCCGATTCTAACTCCCAGCCTGTATCGTGTTGTATACTAATTTGGACTCAGTAAATGCCCCAAAGGAACTAGTGGCGTCTATCTCTCCACTGTGATTCGCTTAATCGCTCTACTTATCGCTCGCCGCTTTGGCACCACGTCCGAGGCCATGGCCTGAGTAGATGGTTGCCCTGTGAGTAAAGTGTTGCCTGAGAAAGTGTGGCCTGAGTGGTGAAGGCCATGTGAGGGAAAAAGAGGGCAAGTAAGGCAGTGTGTAACATGTCTCACTAGAAAAGGGGAACAGCATAACCTATTTCCGTTACAATATCATCATTATCATTGCTATCATTGTTGGTAAGGTCGAGGATGAACCATGGGACCTCGCCAGCATCTCCTGTACATAGTTATGAGGCACAATGAGGTGAGGTTTGGGGGTGTAGCAGCGTCGTGGGGTACAAGTGGACGGTGGTCGGGGCGCATATTCCCGTTTTCTGGAAGAGTATGTGGCGTTTACTCATGAACCCGTCAGGTTAGGTTACGTTAGGTTACGGATAGGGTACATACCGTACATTAAGTTATCCTTGTCTATACATAGTAGCTTTGCGTGGGAATCACAATGAGGGTATTTCCGAGAAAATCCTATGGTTAGTTTTGGAGCTACAGCCAAGCGTCTTCACTCGGAAACCACATACTCGCATAGAGAACGGAAATATGCGACCGCGGCAGCACCACACATATACAGGTGCAGGGCATGGGCAGGGCAGGGCAGGGCGTGGGGACGGCCCGGTAACTCTCTACACGATAACTACCGTCAACAAGACTATAGTCACCACTGCACTATATAACGTCGCCAGGCGCCATATATTGCGAATTTTAGCATCACTACAGACTTGTATGTGCCACTAGAGACAGGTACATAATATAAGCTACTGTGCATGTCTCTTCAGTGGCACATACAAGTCTGAAGTGATGCTAACATTCCAAATATATGGCCCTGGCGACATTAGTGCATTGGCGACTATAGTGTTGTTGACGGTAGGTAAGGGCGGGGAGGGGGGTATGCGGCAGCAATGGTCGAAGTGACAGGAACCACCTGGTGTGAATTGGACCTGATTAACACACAAACGTACGTACTTCAGATGCCTGCCTCAAAATGCCTTTCATGCCCACTTTTTCCTCAACTATAAACAATTGTCAGTTGCTAGCCATAAAATCACGAAAAACAACTTAATATACGAAATTAACGCGTGGACAAGTACAGTAAACAAGTCATATCTATAAAATATTACTTGTAATAATTAAAATCGTCTAATGGTAGCCAAATTACAATGGAAATTACGTTATGGGCCTCAAGGGGGGTTAACATAACTGTACGCAGGATATTCCAGACGCCTCAGAAGTTAAATAGTTTAGAGAATTGAAAAAGAAGTAATGCAGAAAGTCGTTACTGGATTTCCACTCACGTAATTACCTGGATAATTACATCAAGCTCTGTCGTAAAGCAGGAAATTACTTGCCTCACACGCCGCCTAAGTTAATTAAATATACGGAAAACACTTTTTTTTGTCGCTGTGACCCACTTATTTCAGGTATGTTTGGAAGGCAACACCCCTTCCTTCCTTCCCTAGTTTGCCTGACAACACTAATCTTATAGTCTATTTTTTTTAGCGAGGCAAAAATTCCATTCTATCTTAAGTTCTCATGCATAAAGTTACGCCTATGTTTACCTGATAATATTGTTAACTATGATCAAATAAATATAGCTAAAATTTAGAAGAACCGTAGTATTCCCTTCTCCTGGCATCAAATATCAGTCAGTAAGCAGCAAGGGGGCAGAATGTTTTGCCTCGTAAAAAAAAACAGAGTATAGGTTCTTGCTGCCACTAATGCATTGCTTCATTACTTCTGACGTACTCATGGAAAAAGTTAAATTATAAGAACATAAGAAGAACATAAGGAAGCTACAAGAGGCCGCGAGACCTACACGTGGTAGTTCCAGTTACTTAACACTACCTACATCCACCTTTCATCCCCATCCATGAATTTATATAGCCTCCTTTGAAACCTCCCTATTGACTCCGCACTGACCATCTGACGACTGAGTCCAATTCCAATAACTTACCACCCTATTTGTGAACCAGTTTTTTTCCTATTTCGCAAAAGCAATAAAAATGTGAACGTTTGTTTATTATTTTGTATGAATTACGAACTGAGATTTTTTATTTTCTTATTTTCATTGATCTATCTTTTTTTTTAACGTGTGTACCTATAGCGCCTGCAGGCTTTCTCTCCATGGAAGATTGATGGTTTAACCCTCTAGGTCAGGATCATTAATATTGAGGGCTGTGATGGTGGCCCACGCCTGTGGTGGCGCAGGCAGAATTTTTATAGTGACGCCTGTTCAAGCTCATGCCGCCCCCCTGTGTCCTCCGATGCACTTACTGGCCGTCGAAGGTAGGTTTGATGGGCGACATGTGGGCTGACATCGGCCACTCGACGATGGATAAAAAAAACTGAGCTCGGCGGGACTCGAACTCGGGACGGCGAGCTCATCATTTGTAGAAAAGACTTAAACCTTGCGCGACTTATCCCCTTGAGGCCCAGAACGTAATTTCCATTGTAATTTGGGTACCATTAGACAATTTTTTGTGCATATAAGAATATAATATTTCATAGATATGACCTGTGTAGTATCCTTGTCTACTAATAAATTTAGTATACTCGGTTATTTTTCGTAATTTTATGGCTCAACAACACATTTTTTTTTATAGCAAAGAAAAGATCTGGGGGTGAAGGACTTATGCTCGTGAAGCCGAGTTTACCACTGCCAGGCGCTGACCATATTCCTCGACCACCCTTCTGTGTGCGAGGGTAGTGAGGTGCAATGAAACAAACATTTACGCATTGCCATAGTTTCTGTCCAGCTTTTCTTTTCTTTTTTCATCAGTGATCTTATAAAGTGTTCACTACGAGTTTCCACATTGCCTATAAGTCTTATAAAGTTTTCACTACGAGTTTCCACATTGCCTATAAGTCTTATAAAGTTTTCACTACGAGTTTCCACATTGCCTATAAGTCTTATAAAGTTTTCACTACGAGTTTCCACATTGCCTATAAGTCTTATAAAGTTTTCACTACGAGT
>JACEEZ010005024.1:227500-260000 GCA_016584305.1 Chionoecetes opilio
CTCTTCCTCCTCTTCCTCCACTTCCTCCTCCTTTTCCTCCTCCTCCTCCTCCTCGTTCTCCTATCAGTAATACGAGACAATGTGGTAAAATTCTTAGAAGAAAATAATCTGATCAAAAACTCCCAGCACGGCTTTCGTAATAAACGTTCTTGCCTCACAAATCTGCTAGACTTTTTTAATGATGTATACAACACGTTCGATAAGACGAAAGCAGTAGATGTGATTTATCTTGACTCACAAAAAGCGTTTGACAAAGGCCCCAAAAAGCGTTTACTGAAGAAATTAAAGACTCACGGCATAACTAGAGATATCTTAAATAGGCTTGAAGACTGGCTTTGTGAGAGAAAGCAGCGCGTCGTATTTAATGGAAAAGCATCTAGTTGGCAAGATGTTTTAAGTGATGTACCGCAGAGATCTTTACTAGGTCCTGTAATATTCTTAATTTATGTAAACGATATTGACGAAGGCCTCACCTGTAGAAAGATATCAAAGTTTGCGGACGATACTAAAATAACGAATAAAGTAATCACAACTGCCGATAAGATGCAATTGCAATCTGACCTTGATCGCTGAGTTAGTTGGTCAAATAAGTGGCAGATGAAATTTAATACCGATAAGTGTTAGGTTTTGCATATAGGAAGTAATAACGATCAAATTAACTACTCAATGGATGGACATGAACTTTCCAATGTTACCGAAGAAAAAGACTTGGGGATTATTATAAGCAACGACCTCAAGCCAGTAAACATTGTTAAGAGGGCTAACAAATTAACTGGTTTCATAGGAAGAACTTTCGAATATAAGTCTGAAAAAGTCATTCTTACACTTTTCAATGCGATCGTACGTCCTCATCTTGAATATTGCGTTCAGTTCTGGTCACCCTACTATAGAAAAGATATAATCAAGCTGGAGAGAGTACAAAGAAAAGTTACTAAAATGATTCCGCGCTTGCGAAGCAAGCCATACGAAGAGCGATTGAAGGAACTTAACTTGTTCAGTTTGTCAAAACGTAGATTGCGAGGAGACTTAATAGAATTGTTTAAAATGTTCCATGGCTTCGATAATGTTAACATAAACGACTATTTGAATATTGATTGGACAAGTAGTAATGGATACAAGATCATTGGTAAGCGATTTCGATCACATGAAGCCAAGCACTTTTTCTTTAATAGAGTTGTTAATATATGGAACTCTCTTCCAGCACAAGTAGTTAATAGTAACACGGTTGAGGCGTTTAAGAGCAAACTAGATAAATACTTAGCATCAACTGCCACACTCGATTACTTCGGCCCTACGTAAACTCTTTTTTATTTTTGTAGCGTTAGCTTTAGTTTAGATTATGTCTCTCCTTCAATCTTTTCTATAAAATTCCATGGCAGTTTTTTTATACTGTATGGTGGTTTTTTTCTCTTTTTTTTTTTTCCTGCCGGCCTCGGCCGGAGGGAGAGGTGGGTGGGGAGGAGCCTTCAACTTTACTATTCTTTTACCTCTAACACGTAGAAACTAAAGTGGTAGAAAATAGTCACACAGACAGCCTCGTTTGGCCCAGTAGGGCTGTTGCTGTCTGTTCTTCCTTTGTATTCCTTTGTATTCCTTTGTATTCCTCCTCCTCCTCCTCCTCTTATTCTTCCTCCTCTCCTGCTCCTCATTTTCTTTGTGAACTCGACTGTACTTCTTGTAAATAAGAAACGGCCCCGTAGGAACACGACATAAAAACATAAGAACATAAAGAAGCTACAAGTGGCTGGCAGACCTACACGAGGTAGTTCCTGCTACTTAACACTACCTGCATCTACCTTTCATCCCCATCCATAAAAGCTATCCAGCCTCCTTTTAAAACTACCTATTGACTCCCCACTAACTACACGACGACTACGTCCATTCCAATAATTTAATCCCTATTTGTGAACCAGTTTCTCCCTATTTCTTTTCTAAATCCAGGAACCGAGTCTGTTTGTTTCTCCCTCTGTATTCCTTTGTATTCTTCCTCTTACATCTTCTATAATATCATATCCTCACAATTACGGGTTTATGGCTGAGTATGAGCTGATATTTTCTATAACATCAATGTATTTCTTGTAAATTAGAACCAGTCTCATAGGAACCAAGAGCTGTGTTTGCTATTTGCTTATTCCTTTGTATTCCTGTGTATTCTTCCTCTGTTTGTTTATCCCTCTGTATTCCTTTGTATTCCTCTTCCTACATCTTCTATAATCATATCCTCACAATCACGGGGTTATGGTTTGAGTAAGAGCTGATATTTTCTAAAACCTAAATGGCCCGAATAAGCGCTCTTCAGTTGGCAAAAACACGATAGAGTTACCAATGGCGTGCTTTAAAACTCCCCTTCCCACACGCACACAGGCCCCACTACTACTGCTAACGACCTGTGACGGGCTGTGGAAAGTAAAAGAACGTAGTATTTGGTGACCATTATTGTGAAGTCAAATATCGTAGTATTTGGTGACCATTATTGTAGAAAGTCAAGGAACGCAGTATTTGGTGACCATTATTGTAGAAAAGTCAAAGAATGTAGTATTTGGTGACCATTATTGTGAAGTCAAATAACGTAGTATTTGGTGACCATTATTGGGACTCTGGGAGGTACTGTACTAAGGGTAACCTGTGTACAATGGGAGATGGTTCTAATGGAAGTGGTGTATGATATTTTTTTTTTTTTACATCCCAAAGGACCGGCCAAGGGCTAAGAAAGAGGTAACAAAATGCCCGCTTAGTTGCCAGTCCCTATAGGGATGTTAGTAGTAAGAGAATAAAGAAAGGAGGGTGGGCCAATTTAGTTCGGGAGGTGTCTTGTCACTCCTCTCTTGAAAAAATTCAAGTCGTAGGAAGGTGGAAAAATAGACTTGATAATATACTTGACAAGAACATATAATTATATCACAAGGCAGGGCTGCAGCAAGGCCTCTACACATTCACACTGTCAGCTGCACTACATATTGCTGTATGTACTGACAAGCGGTGTTGACGTTCGCCATTAGAGGCCGTTCAAAAATTATGTAACGTCTTAAGGAGAAGGGTATGGTGAGGTGTTATGAGTGTGGTAGTGGGGAGGAGAGGCTTGCAGATACGTGTTAATATTTTCCGATATTTCTAAGAAAAATTTTAAGAAAATAATTTCTAAGCATATAGGCTACTTGTATTATTTTATTTGAAAAAAAATAATTGAAACCTACTAATTTATAGGGGGGAGGGGTACTTAGCTAGTATTATATAACTTTCTAGGGAGGGTCTGGACATGTGTTACAAGGCGTGACAAGGTGGGGGGGCCAAAAATGACAAAAAAACAAGCGTTACGTAATTTTTTATTGGCCCCTTACAGTTCTCTACTATTGTTGGCTGTGGTTTATCAAGCCTTCGTGTGTGTGATCATCTTTGGGGTTCAAGGTATCAAGGTTCACTGAGGCAAGATGTATTTGTCACTATCTGAACACCGTACGACGCCTAATAAGTATAAATAGTACAGTAATACAGAGAATCCAGACTGTACGTTACCCAATAAGAATAATTTGTACAGTAATACAGAAAATCTAAGGAAACTGGGTCCTGACTGACTTCTACCTCCCTCTAGAGTGCTAAATAAATGTGTAGATACCTATATACGCTATCCATACAAAGCATTACTATACATTATACTACACTTGTACTACTACTATATAATACTATACTTGTACTATACAATACATTACTATACATTACTATAATAAATTACTTATAATACACCAAATATTGAAACACTTCCTTCCATAAACTATAATACCCATTCTCATTTATAGTTTTCACTTACATGTCAAATTCCACCTTACTTTTTTTCATTGATTTCTGCTAATACTTCTTTTCCGGCCAGTTATACGATGGGTGGATGGGGATAACTTTTATACTGTACTATACTATCCCTAGCAAGGACCTGAATGGCTTGTCCTGCATGTAAAGCCTTAGTAATCCTCTGTAATCCTCTGCCTTATATTCGCCTTTCCCCTCCTGTTCATCTTTTTTACCTGCTCCTCGCTGTACACTTCCATCTTATCCTGTTGTTAGCCACTCTATTTTTCCCCTCCTTCTCATCAACAGCTCTTTCGTACATCGTTCTCCTGCTATCTCTTCTCATCATCCTTATCCCTACATTTCTTTTCCCCCCGTTATAATTATCTCTGTTTCCTCTTTATTCCTTTATTCATTAGTTTCATTCTTATTTTCCTACATCTCTGTATATCCTTCACTTCATGTTACAATTTTCAAGTTTAAAGTTCATGTTACAATTTCAAGTTTCAATTTACAATTTTCATTCTTCAAGATAAATTTTGACTTAGTTTTATCTATAATTTATTTATACACTTCTATATTTTGCGCCCGTCAAGGTGACAAGGTTGGTAGAGACGTGAGTTCCCAATGTGCAGCGTCCCTGTGCATTCGGTCAGCCGTTCGAGTCCGCCTAGTTCATGCTGACGTGGCGGCGCTTTGTATAGTCAATAACCTTGTAGTTGGTACTTGCAAAGTATCTAGATAGGATGAAAATCT
Organism: Chionoecetes opilio; assembly: GCA_016584305.1. Classification (NCBI taxonomy): domain Eukaryota; kingdom Metazoa; phylum Arthropoda; class Malacostraca; order Decapoda; family Majidae; genus Chionoecetes; species Chionoecetes opilio. The sequence continues at coordinate 232,037 of JACEEZ010005024.1, forward strand.
TATCTTATCTTATCTATATTTTGCAATTTTTTATGCCTTTAAATTTCCCTAATATATCGATTAAATGAAATGAAGATTAATTTTTAAATAGTTATATTTTTCATCAATAATTATTTATTTTATCCTCCTGCATCTCTTTCCTCTGTTATCTCTTCCTTCTTCATTCCTTTATTCTTCAGTTTCCTCTCCAAAATTCTTCAACCATAAGCCATTTTCTCATCATCTTTATCCCTACATCTCTCTTTCTCTGTTATCTCTTCCCTCTTTATTCCTTTCTTCTTTAGTTTCATCTTCAAAGTTCTTCAATCATACGTCATGTTTACATCATCCTTATCCCTGCATCTCTTTTTCCCCCGTTATCTCTCCCTTCTGTATTCCTTTCTTCTTTAGTTTCATTCTTATCTTCCTGCATCTCTGTATATCCTTCACTTCATGTTACAATTTCAATTCTTCTAGAAAAATATTTACTTAGTTTTTTATCTATAATTTATTTCTACACATCCATATTTTGCAATTTTGTATGCCTTAAAATTTTCCTTATATATCGATTACAATATTCTGGAATGAAGACAAATTTTTATAAGGTTATAGTTTTTATCAATAATTTTTTTTTTATCCTCCTGCATCTCTTTCTCTGTTATCTCTCCCCTTCTTTATTCCTTTCTTCTTTAACTCCCTATCCTCTTCTCATCTCTCTTTCCTGTTATCTCTCCCTTTCTCCTTCTTCCTGTTTCTTACTTCTTTTAGCTCTCCTTTATTTTCTACTTCCTTATCCTATTTCTCTTTCCTCTTATCTCTCATCTTATCTATTTCTTCTTTATTTCATTTTCTTCTTCTTAGTTTCATTTTTTTCTTCATCATCCTTATCTCTACATATTATCTTCTTGTTATCTCTTCCCTCTTTATCTTCGTCTTAGTTTTCTCTTCCATTCTTCAGCATTCTTCTTTAGCTTCTCTTATCTCTTTATAATCTCCGCATCTCTCGCCTCTTCCTCTTCCCTTCATTTTTTTCAGCCTCTCTCCTCTTCCTCTTCCTTCTCTTTTTTCCATGCCTCTCTTATCTCACTATCTACGTTTCCATCTATGAATATATCTACTCTCTCGTCTCATCTCCTCTCTCTCTCTCTCTCTCTCTCTCCCCTCTCTCTCTTCTCTCTCTCTCTCTTCTCCTCTCTCTCTCTCTCTCTCTCTCCTCTCTCTCTCTCTCTCTCTCTCCTCTCTCTCTCTCTCTCTCTCTCTCTCCCCTCTCCTCTTCTCCTCGTCGTTTCCTATAATCCGTTTCTCATCCCTTCCTCTCCTTCACCTCCCCTATTCCCCTTAATTCTCTCTCTCTCTCTCTCTCTCTCTCTCTCTCTCTCGTCTCTTCCTCATCTATCTTCTCTCGTTTTCCTCATCTCCCTTCTCTCTCCTTCGACGCTCTCCTTCTAATCTCTCTCCTCTGCTTCTCTCTCTCTCTCTCTCTCTCTCTCTTCCCCTTTAATCATCGGTCTCCTCCTCTTCCTCTTTCACATTTGTCCCCAATTTTAAGCTTCGAGTCGTCCTCGTCCTCCTCCTCGTCCTCCTCCTCGTCCTCGTCCTCCTCCTCGTCCTCCTCCTCGTCCTCCTCCTCGTCCTCCTCCCGTCCTCCTCCTCGTCCTCCCGTCCTCCTCCTCGTCCTCCTCCTCGTCCTCCTCTCGTCCTCCTCCTCGTCCTCCTCGTCCCGTCCTGTCCGTCTCTCCTCATCCTCCTCCTCCTCCTCCTCCCTTTCTTCATCACTAGGTCCTTCCTTCCTTCACTGTCTCTTCTTTCTCCTTATTTTTGTCGTTGTTTCTTTTCAAGTTTCTTTTAATCTTTGTCTTTTCACCTTCCTTTCCTTTTTCACCCTCCACTTTTTTCGTCAATATTTTTTCTTCCTCTTCATACTGTCTCCTCTTCAACTTTTTTTTCTTTTCGTGTTAATTTTTTTCTTCTTCAATCTCTTTTTTCTCAATGTTTTTTCTTCATTGTCTTTTTCTTCTTCAACTTTTCCCTTTATTTTTACCTTTTTTTTTCTTCTTTCCACTTGTCTGATAACTCAACCTTCCTTTCCTTTCATGCATTTTTCTTCTGCTTCAATATTTAGTTTCTCCCATTGCCTTTCCTTAACTTCCATTCCCCATTGTCTTGCATCTCTATCTTATCCTACCTTTAATATTTCTTATCTTCTAATTTCCTCTCATTGACAGCTTCCATAAGAACATAAGAAAATAAGGAAGCTACAAGAGGCCGTGACACCTACACGTGTTAGTTCATGTTACTTAACACTACCTACATCCACCTTTCATCCCCATTCATAACACTGTCCAGCCTCCTTTTAAAACTCCCTAATGACTCCGCACTACTTACCTGACGACTGAGTCCATGCCAGTCATTCACCACCCTATTTGTGAACCAGTTTTTCCTTATTTCCTTTTAAAATCTACGCTTTTCCAGTTTGAATTCGTTACTTTCCTCCTTCTCTGACTTACTTCAGAGAAGGAGGAAAACATTACTTTATTACTCTACATTACTTCGTTACTCTTCCAAAAGTAATTAAGAACCTCAATCATCCTTCCTTTCTCTCCTTCTCATAATATCTTTGCTCAAATTTTCCCGCTCAGTTTCTTCACATATAAGCCTCTAACAACTCAACTTTTTTACTCTTTTTCCTCTATTGTCACTTTAAATCTTCCTTCAGCCTTTTCCTGCCCGCTTTTTTCCTTCTAGTATTACACTTTCAATTTCCTCCCGTCTCTGCCTCCTCCTTTTCTCTCACCTCCCCCAAACCAATACTCAAATAGCACTTATAATTTCGGTGTGCCTCGCAATAGGAGAATTGAGTCAATATTTCCTTCGACAACAGTCCCGTTTTGTCGCAGCGCGAGGACAAGACCTACTTCTGGCTGCCTTTATACTTGCCTTCGCCTCCCAAAACCTCGTCCTTTTGGAGTTGAAGATAAATATTTGTTGGAATGGGCATTTAACGGTGTGCTGCCTTGATTCAATTATAATGCATCATACACACTAAGAAAAAAATTGCAAAATGTGTCACAAATTTTGCACCTTCAATAAGGGTGCAAAGTTGCACCCATAAGGGTGCATAGTTGCACCCCTAAGGGGGGTTGCACCTTACGAGGTGCAACTATGCACCCTTATGGGTGCAACTTTGCACCCTTAATTAAAGGTGAAAAATCTGTGACACATTTTGTACCTTTAAATGTGCAAAGTTGCACCTTTTTTTCTTAGTGTGTATATATATCTCCTCTTCCTTTCCTTTCCTTTCCTTTCATTTCATTTCCTTTCCTTTCATTTCATTTATCTGAAAACTAAATATATCAATGGAAAGCTAATAACATTCCGCTTTTATTGATATGTTTCATGTAAACAGTTTTCACGCAAAATATTAAATGGTGAAGAGTTAAGTTAAGTTCATGCATATTTCTTCAGTCTCATAATGGCATTTCTTTAGTGTATTTCAGTTTTTTATTTGATAATATTATAAAACAAACATTTACGAAGATAACAGTGTATCATTTATACTGATAAACCATAGTCTACTGTATTCATGGAACACTTTTCTACTTGCCGATCAGATTGATGATGTTATATTTTTAGTTGACGCTAATTTATGCATAGTTCTAATTCATTTATCAGAAAACTAAATATATCAATGGAAAGCTAATACAAATCTGCTTTTATTGCTATGTTTCATGTAAAATGTTTTCGCGCAAAATATTAAATGGCGAAGAGTTTAAGTTCATGCATATTTCTTCACTCTCTCATAATCTCATAATGACATTTTTTAATGTATTTACTGTTTTTTATTTGATAATATTATAGAACAAACATTTACGAAGATAACAGTATATCATTTATATTGATAAACCATAGGAAGGGAAATGGGAGTGATGTTCGAAACACTTGTTTTACCTTGCCGATCGGCCTCCACTGGTCATGGGCGGGTTGGCGCCGGGCATGAGTAGCAAGTCCAGTATACAGTAGTCTTTGCCACAGCATTAAAAATTACACATAATATCATTGATAAAATAGACAATACACATAATGTCTACAAATTAAACTTTCCCACAATTTGAGTAACAAACTGCAGTCCAACAAAAAAACTTCCATAAACTACTACACACACACACACACACACACACACACACACACACACACACACACACACACACACACACACACACACACATACACATACACACACACACACACACATACACACAGACACACACACACACACACATTGATATGGAACCGTCACACACAATGACTCTGGAAGAAACATTTTGACAAACACCGCCATAAGTCACACACAAACGCACGCACCTCTCGGGCATCCGGGAATAACTCTTCACCATTACAATTACGTTCATCGTTTTGCAAGAGCACTTCTGTCTCTCCTCTGTTTCCTTTCACCAAATGAATTATCTTAATAGTGACGGAAGTTCTTTATCATATTCTTACCAAACAAGTAAGTATTATTATGAAAAAGTATTAGGGTCGTCCCATAAGTCGTATGTAAGTCATCGGTGGAGTGGTTACGCGCAGAGACGTTTAATCAGTCATGAGTCAACAAGCCACCCTCCAGCGGTCATCACCCTAATGACTTAAATGACTTACCATCGCCGGCAGGAGTCTGTGGAAAAAACTCACACATTTCTATGTTGCAGCTTTGTTATTTAGACAGAGTGTGAACGGTCTACTGGTCTGTCTCTTTGTCTATCTATCTGTCTACCGTATATGTATTTCTGTCTATCTGTCTGTCTGTCTGATTGGTTAACTATCTTTTTGTCTGTCTGTCTACCGTATATGTATTTCTGTCTGTCTGTCTGTATGTCTGTCTATCTGTCTATGTCTTTCTTTCTGTTTGCCTGATTGGTTAACTGTCTTTCTGTATGTCTATTAATTTGTTTTGTCTATTTATCTGTTTATAAGTCTTTCAGTCTGTCTGTCTGCCTATTTATCTGTCTATATATCTTTCTGTCTGTCTTTTTGTCTATCTAGATGTCTATATATCTTTCAGTCTGTCTTTTTGTCTATCTATCTGCCTATATTTCCGTCTGTCTGTCTGTCTATATGTCTTTCCGTCTGTCTGCCTATTTGTCTGAATGGTTAGCTGCCTATATGTAAGTCTTTTCATCTGTTTCTTTGTCTATCAAACTGTCTATATGTAAGTGTATTAACCTTTTTCTTTGTCTATCTCTCTATCTATATGTATTTCTGTCTGTCTGTCTGATTCCTTAACTGTCTGTCCTTTACAATGCTATGTTCAATAAATTCACGTATTTTCTGTGTAACGCCAATAACAACGCCTTGCCCGGTAAGACACAAGGGTGAGGATCGCCCGGCAACTTTTATTATTGTTTCAGTTATGATCTTTTTCTGTATCTTTTGTTTACTTGCCTCCCACCCTTCTTTGTAATTTCCTCCCCCTTTTCTTAACCCTTTCTCGCCCAGATCTTTCCTTTGCTATATAAATCGTCTGTTGTCGAGCCATACAATTACGAAAACTAACCTAATATACTAAATTAACTAGTGGACAATGATACTAAACAAGTCATATCTATAAAATATTGCTTATATTCATTAAAATTGTCTAATGGTAGTCAAATTACAATGAAAATTACGTTCTGGGACTCAAGGGATTAATACATTTGTAAACTTGGAAACTTGTAAGGGAGCATGCATGGGGCCGGTGTGCATGGAGGCGGTGATACAAGCCAAGAGCCGCGAAGATTAGCAAGAGGAGGATAATGCCTTAGACATGGCTTGTGTGGTGGTTGGGGGAGTCTGGGAACAAGATAATGAGGAGCTGAGGTGGAGTTCCGGAAAGCAAGAGGCAGAGAATGGAGGGAGGGAAGGATTTAATAAAGAGTAATGAGTGGGGAGCAGAAACTATAGAGTGCAGGAATATAGTCTATTCTATTTAACGAGGTGAAAATTCCATTCTATCTTAAGGTCTCATGCTTAAAATTATGCCTATGTTTACCTGATAATAGGGTTAACTATGATAAAATACAACTGAAATTTAGAAGAAGCGTAGTATTCCCTTCTCCTGGCATCAAATATCAGTCAGTAGGCAGCAAGGGGTCAGGATTTTTCGCCTCGTTAAAAAAACAGAGTAAGGTTAAGGTTAGGTTAGGTTAGGTTAGGTTAGGTTAGGTTAGGTTAGGTTTGGTTACGTTAGGTTAGGTAAGGTTAGGTTAGGTTTACTGATCAGTGGGGAGTACGGGTGGTGGAAAGGAGAAGTGAGCACAGGAGAAGGGATCGATGAAAGAACAAAAAGGAATAGAGAGGAGGCGAGGGAGGTTGGGAGTAAAGGTCAAGGAGTTTGAAGAGAGGGAAGGTGAGAGGAGTAGGGGAGTAGGGAGAAGAAAGGTGGGAAGACGCCCTCCATTACAAGCCTCTCCACATCCTGACTATGTATTATTCCAAAGCAGGTTCCGACACTTCACATAAAGATCCGGTTCCTTGATGAAACCCAGATAAAATAGAAGGAAATGTTACCTTTTTTCACTTCCCTTTTGACGCCGTGATACCATAACATGAGCCTGGCCCGGACGTATATTGCCGTTCTCTGGAATAATATAGCCTGGCCCGGACGTATATTGCCGTTCTCTGGAATAATATAGCCTGGCCCGGATGTAATTTGCCGTTCTCTGGAATAATATAGCCTGGCCCTGACGTAGTTTGCCGTTCTCTGGAATAATATAGCCTGGCCCGGACGTAGTTTGCCGTTCTCTGGAATAATATAGCCTGGCCCGGACGTAGTTTGCCGTTCTCTGAAATAATATAGCCTGGCCCTGACGCATATTCCCCAACCATAGACCACTATATACCTGGACTGCGCACGGAATATCGGCCTGTCGCGCAAGGGCCCGAAGTCGGAGGGCCGCTCGGATTCATATATATATATACGGATCATATAGACTGGTTTATCAGTATATATGATATACTGTAATCTTCGTAAATGTTTGTTCTATAATATTATCAAATAAAAAACAGTAAAACACGCTAAAGAAATGCCATTACGAGACTATGAAGAAATATGCATGAACTTAATATTCACTTCAACTCTTCGCCATTTAAGACTTTGCGAGTCAACTTTTATCATGAAGGGTATCAATAGAAGCGCAATTTTATTAGCTTTCCATTGCTATATTTCGTTATCTGATAAATTAATTAGAACCATGCATAAATTAGCGTTAACTAAATAAATAAAATCATCAATCGGGTAATTTTCCCGATTGATGAGGTTATTTATTTAGGCAACGCTAATTCATACATGGTACTAATTCATTTATCAGAAAACGAAATATATAAGTGAATAAATAACATCATCAATCGGGAAAATTACCCGATTGATGATTTTATTTTTTTATTTAACGCTAATTTATGCATGGTTCTAATTAATTTACCAGATAACGAAATACATCAATGGAAAGCTAATAAAATTGCGCTTCTATTGATACCCTTCATGATAAAAGTGGACTCGCAAAGTTTTAAATGGCGAAGAGTTAAGTGAATATTAAGTTCATGCATATTTCTTCATAGTCGCGTAATGGCATTTCTTTAGCGTGTTTTACTGTTTTTTATTTGATAATATTATAGAACAAACCTTTACGAAGATTACAGTATATCATATATACTGATAAACCAGTCTATATGATAGTCCATAGACCACTATATCTCTTTGTCGGGCGCCCCGCGGCCCCCTATGCAGCCCCGCAATTCAAAACATTGTCGCGTGAACAGTCCAGGTATACAGTGGTCTATGTCCCCAACTCTATGTGGGTATGTGGTTTCCGAGTGAAGACGCTTGGCTGTGGCTCCGAAACTAACCATAGGATTTTCTCGAAAATACCCTCATTGTGATTCCCACACTACAAAGTTACTGTTAAAGGACCAGGAAACCTAACCGTAACCTAACCGTAACATAACGTAACCTAACCTGACGTGTTAAAGAGTAAACGCCACATACTCTTCCAGAAAACGGGAATATGCGGCCCGGACGCATATTCCCCTGGTCAGGAAAGGTTCGCCTTCTTGACTATTGAACACGTCAGGTTAGGTTACGTTAGGCTACGGTTAGGATAGGTTTCCTCACCATTATTGAAGTAACTTTGTATGGGAATCACAATGAGGGTATTCTCGAGAAAATCCTATGGATAGTTTCGGAGCTACAGCCAAACGTCTTCACTTGGAAACCACATACTCCCATAGAGTTGGGGAATATGCTGCCCGGACCACCTTCATCAGTGTGTGTGTAACGTCCGCTGTGTCTCATCACTCATCATCAGCCTATGACAGGACACCCACTCTGTTCCTCACCGCTACCACATGTCGCCTCAACTTAATTTTGTTCCCAACTCTCCATCTGAAGTGTATACGTGACGCCTACTCATATGTATTATTGCCGTCAAGAATAATTTGCGTGATGCCTGTTATGTGCCGTTGGTGTCCAGATATGTTGTAACACCCAAACTATGACTACATTAGGGTGGGTCGAAAAAAGAGAATTTTTGAGTATCGAATTCTAATAGTGCGGAAAAGTTGCGTATTAGAATGCTAATAAACGGAAAAATATTGAAAAATTCCTATGTTTAATCTTCAGTTCGCGCAAATGGCCTAAAGTTTGAAAAAAATTACATAAAACACCAAATATTACCTTAACGCTCAAATTTTACAGATTACGTTTTTCGTCTTCTAATAGCGTGAAAGTACTTCATTTTAATTGCCTGATAATAGAAAAAATATTAAAAAAATCGCGCGCTACATTTTGAGTTCGCGCATAAAGCCTAAAGTTTGCGAATTTGGGTGAAAAATTGACATTTTTACAGTTTTACAAACAGACGCACTGTTGTACTAAGCACAAGATATGAGATAATCATTGCGTGTTATTTGTATTAGTAATCCTAAATCGCAATGAAACATGCTTATTGAAGTTATTCTGATCGTGCTGTGATCTACTGAGCGAGCTTCACATCAAACAGACCTGTCGCGACACGTTGTCGTCTGTGAGTGTGTGTGAGTTAGCGAGTCACCCCCTCCCCCCAGCGCTATGACTTCTGTCTGATCACTCCCAGTGATCAGTTGCTACTCGGCTTGCCGCGTGATAACATCTCGTCGCAGCGTTACTAGTGTGTCTAAGCTGGTACCTTACATACAGTGTTGTGACAAATCAAGCTTGGTTTCGCTACATTTGAGTGTTTTTCTTGTGACGTTGGTAGTGGTTGTGAGATGGCGACTCAGAAAAGTGTTGGTGACAAGACAATCGCACTGCTGTCCTCTGTTCGGTTTGCCCAAAGAACTAAGTGGAAGAAACCTACCGACAGTCGAGGACGTGCTACTGTGTTGCTTCGAAGAAAGCAATAAACTTTCAGTATCATCGGATTCAAAGAAAAGAAAATGCATTTTCAACAATAGCCGATTGTGTTGCTACTCAAATAGAGATGATATATCGTAAAGCCTCCATTCCAGTAGTGACTCATACTCGGGTTGTGCAAATGATAAAAGCGTACCATGATGCATATTATAATTTAAGAAAATCGTACAACCGAGACCACGAAAAAGACAGTTATGAGAAAAAAATTGAGGGATTCATAGCTGAAGCGAAATCAAAACTATTTGATATTGCAGTGTGTAAGTGTGCTATGACATTTTCTTGTGTATGTGGGAAAAAGGCAAGTGCCTGTGACTGTCCTGTAGTTGTAGAATGTAAGTGTGAAAAAGATAAAAAGATCCAGACCATTGAGAGAAAGTTTATATACGAATAGCGAACAACCAGGATCGGCTGCATTGGCAGTTTGGATAGAAAAGAAACAGAGAAACTTAAGAAAAGGGACGAAAGAAAACAACTACAATTGTTGCGATAAACTGTTGCGCCTGACTGTGACACATATGACACGAAGCTACTCGGATATCTTCGCACGAAAGAAGCAGTGAAATCGATTTGTCTTCAGTTCCTTCTACATCTCAAATGAGGTTGGAATTGACGTCTACTGCCTTAGTTACTACTGCCTTAGTAAGCGAAGATTTAGTGTTTCCGACAGAGCCACCGCTGCTATCGCTTCTAGTGTTTTGAAAAGATTTGTCACTAGTGATCGACAAAAGCAAGATAAGAATAGAAAAAAAGAAGACACGAGAGGCTGTAGTACAAGAAATGCACCGGCTTACAGTAACAAAGGGAATATACTTTGATGGTAGAAAAGATAATACTATCGTTCAAGAAAAAATAGGAGCTAAAATGTACCGCAGAGTAAGGAAAGAGGAACACATTAGCGTGATTCGTGAGCCTGGTGGGCAATATATCGGCCACGTTACACCGGCAAATGGAACTGGAAGTGAAATAGCCAAGTGCATCCTAAACTACCTAATAAATAATGATTTCGACATTAATAAACTGGAAACGATCGGTTGCGATGGCACAGCGACAAACACAGGGTGGAAAAATGGTGCAATTCGCAATATCGAGGTCAACATTCATCGCCCATTGCACTGGTTCATTTGCTTACTTCACTTCAACGAGCTGCCCTTCAGACATTTGTTTGAGTACTTGGACGGAGAGACGACGGACCGTGGTACTCAGAGCACAGCTCATACTGTGGGGAAATCGGCAAACAACTGCCTGGCTGTGAGAAATTACCTGTAGTACATTTCGAAACAATCGAATCCGAGGAAATCAATATAACAAAAACTGATCTCAGGAAAGACCAACAGTACCTTCTGGACATTGTCAGGGCAATCCAGACAGGAGACTGTGCTCCAGATCTGGCTGTAAAAGATCCTGGACCTCTCAGTCATTCCCGATGGTTGACATGTGCAAACCGGGTCTTACGATTGTTCATTTCCCAAACGAGTCCTACGAACGAACTGAAGATACTTGCCAGTTACATTATGAAGACGTATGCTCCTGTCTGGTTCGACGTTAAGAGATACCACTCAGTAAAATACGGTCCTAAGCATATCTTTAAGGTCGTACAAGCAACGAGACATTTGCCGGACAACATAAAAAAAATCATCGATCCTGTGATTCAGAGAAACGCGTTCTTCTGTCATCCAGAGAACATGTTGTTGGCTATGATAGTGGATGAGAGACAACACATACGAGAGTTGGGTTACAGGAGGATACTGAAAGCAAGAAATCAACAGCCGAAGGGGGAATCTGTTAGAACTTTTATGCCTCCCTCAATAAATTTTGATGACACGGACTACAGTGAGCTGACTGAGTGGACGAAATGTAAGCTGTCGCCCCCTCCAATGATGGAAAGCTTGACAACAGAGAATATTTCATCATTTCTGCAAAATAAAACTCTGTCTGAGTTTGAATTTTTAAACTTTCCCTGCCATAACCAAGCAGTTGAAAGATGCGTAAAACTTGTGACACAGTCCGCCGGAAAAGTGTGCGGACAAGATAACAGAGATGGCTACATTCGAGCAACTTTGCACTCAAGATCTTCGATGCCAAAATTCGACCAAAAATCCAATTTCAAGATAACGCCCTTGACTGATAGTGGCGAACCAACATAATTTACCACGCCCTGAATGGTTGGATGGTTGGTAGGGTGTGGGTGGAACTCGAATTGCAGCCACCTCCACGTGGTGAGTTCTGGGTCATTTCAGCAAATATAATTTTGCGAAATGGGCGAAGAGCTGCAAGGTGTATTCGGATCAAATTGAATATATAAAATAACTCATAGGATCAAATTAGTAAAAAAAATGGCCTTGTATATATTTCTAATACAACAGTGCGTCTGTTTGTAAAACTGTAAAATATAAATTTTTCACCAAAATTCGCAAACTTAGGCCTCATGCGCGAACTCAAAATGTAGCGCGCAATTTTTTTTAAATATTTTTTCTATTATCAGGCACTAAAATGAAGTACTTTCACGCGTATTAGAAGACGAAAAACGTAATCTGTAAAATTTGAGCGTTAAGGTAATATTTGGTGTTTTTTGTCATTTTTTTTCAAAATTTAGGCCCTTTGCGTGAACTGAAGATTAAACATAGGAATTTTTTCAATATTTTTCCGTTTATTAGCATTATAATACGCAACTTTTCCGTACTATTAGAATTCGATACTCAAAAATCCGATTTTTTTCGACCCACCCTACTCTACATCAGCACGAGTCTTTGAAAAAATAGTTTAGTGCCTCCTCCAACATCAGGAGTCTGTGCATCAGCTCTGTTCATCACCACCGTCAGAATGTTGTGACATATACGTTGTGCCTCAACCGCCGTCAAAAGTGTATACGTACGTAATCTGTGCCTCACCTACTCTCAGGGATCTGTGCAACACTTGTTATGTGTCTCCCCAGCGCCAGAAGTCTGGTTAGCACTTGGTATGTGCCTCAGCGTCGTTAGGGGTCTGTTCAGCACTCGATATGTGTCTCAACGTCGTCAGGAGTCTGTTTAGCACTTGGTATGTGCCTCAGCGTCGTCAGGAGTCTTTTCAGCACTCGATATGTGTTTCAACGTCGTCCAGTAGTCTGTTCAGCACTCGATATGTGTCTCAACGTCGTCAGGAGTCTGTTTAGCACTCGATATGTGTCTCAGCGTCGTCAGGAGTCAGTTCAGCACTCGTTCTGTGTCCCAGCGTCGTCAGGAGTCGGTTTTAGCACTGACCTGTGTTCTCAGCGTCGTCAGAAGTCGTTCAAGCACTCGTCAGTGTATACAGCACCGTCAGGAGTCGTCAGCACATCGCTGTTACTCACGTCGTCAGAAGTCGTTCAGCACTCGTTCTGTGTACTAACAGCGTCGTCAGGAGTCGGTTCAGCACATCTTTACATAAACATAAGAATAGGAAGCTACAACAGGCCATGAGCTACACTTGGTAGTTCCTGTTAACCTACACTAAACTACTGGACATCCACCTTTCATCCCCATCCAGAACTATCCAGCCCCTCTTCAAAGTCTTCCCCAATGACTCGCACACTACTACTAACGAGTCCATTCAGGTATTATTCGGACCCATTGTCGTGTCTTCAGCATCGTCAGGAGTCTTTCACCACTCGGTATGTGTCTCACTCGTCAGGAGTCGTTCACCACTCGTTCTTTGTCCACGTCGTCAGGTGTCGTACACACTGGTCTGTTCAGTCGTCAGGATTACGTTACAGCACTCGTTCTGTGCCTCAGCGTCGTCAGGAGTCTACTTAACACCCATCGTCAGGAGTCTACTTAACACCCGTCGTCAGGAGTCTACTTAAAACCCGTCGTCAGGAGTCTACTTAACACCCGTAGTCAGGAGTCTACTTAACACCCATCGTCAGGAGTCTACTTAACACCTCGTCAGAGTCTACTTAACACCCGTCGTCAGGAGTGTACTTAACACCCGTCGTCAGGAGTGTACTTAACACCCTCGTCAGGAGTCTACTACTAACACCCTCGTCAGGTCTACGTACTCCATCGCAGGAGTCTACTTAACACCCATCGTCAGGAGTCTACTTAACACCCATCGTCAGGAGTCTACTTAACACCCATCGTCAGGAGTCTACTTGACACCCATCGTCAGGAGTCTACTTAACACCCGTCGTCAGGAGTCTACTTAACACTCGTCGTCAGGAGTTTACTTAACACCCGTCGTCAGGAGTCTACTTAACACCCGTCGTCAGGAGTCTACTAAACACCCGTCGTCAGGAGTCTACTTAACACCCGTCGTCAGGAGTCTACTTAAAACCCGTCATCAGGAGTCTTTGTAGCATCGGTTCTGTGCCTCGTCAACGCCAACAGTTTATGTACCATCCATTCTTAGCCTCACAGTCGTCAGGTGGAGGAGGTGGCCGAGTGGTTAGCGTCTTGAGTGGTGAACTCAATGTTCCGAGTTCAAATACTGCCGGGGGCAACTCTTTCAAGAGCCTGGTAGGGGAGAAGAAGGTCCCGAGCTCAAGTCCCACCAAGGAGCAACTGTCAAATCCATCGTCGAGTGGCTGAAAGAAACCCGCATGCAGCAATTACCTGGTCTTCGATTGCGAGTGTGACGGAGAAACCTCTAGGGGCTGCATGATCCTGACTGAAGATCCGAACATCATTGAAAACGCGATCTTCATCTAAGACCACAGGTGTCACTATAAAAATATAGCCTGCGCCACTAACGGGCGAGATCGACCAACATCAAGACTCTCCATAAGCCTACAGGCGCTATAGGCTCCAATATAAATATGAAAGAAAAAAAAAGGTGTCTGTCTGTGTAGTACCCATTCTGTTCTTCACGGCAGCAGAGAATATGTTACACTCATTCTATGCCTTACTGTAATCATGAGTATAGAACACCTGGTCTTTGCCTCTCTGTTGTCAGGAGTCTGTCTAACACCAGATCTGTACCTCACCGGCATCAGGTATCTATACAACACTAACTCTGCGGCACTCTAGAGACTGTCTCTGTCTCTCTGTCTCTCTGTCTCTCTGTCTCTCTGTCTCTCTCTCTCTCTCTCTCTCTCTCTCTCTCTCTCTCTCTCTCTCTCTCCTCTCTCTCTCTCTCTCTCTCTCTCTCTCTCTCTCTCTCCTCTCTCTCTCTCTCTCTCTCTCTCTCTCTCTCTCTCTCTCTCTCTCTCTCTCTCTCTCTCTCTCATGCAATCGCGTGCCTCTCCCCTTAATTCTCCATCCTTTTTCTACTGTATTGTTTCCTTCTTTAATCATATCCCTTATCAGCATTCCTCCTCTTGCCTTTCTCTTCCCTTCCCTTCACCTTTTACTCCTTCCTTGCACTTTACATGCTACCAGCCAGTGGTGCACCCAGGGGGGGGGGGGGGGGGAGCTACAGGCCATGCCCCCCCTTCTTCCTTCCTTCCTTTTTCTTCTTCACCTCATATATAAGGAAGAATATGGCCGATTAATAATGTAAATAAAAAACTGTCCCAAACCAAGACCCAAAAACAATGAAATCGACTCACGAAGCCTATAATCAGTAATGGAAACGATACGAAAAAAAATGAAACATATTGAAACATAAAAATCACTCGTAACTTGATGTAGAAATAATATAACTATTATGTAAAGGATAAACAGATGACATTACTATATGTATAAATAGGTATTTTTTTCAATAAATTACCATAATAGCTCAAAAAACATAAATAAATACAGAAAACATTTTTTTATGAATAAAAAAACCAACCTCAGAAATAGTGTAATTAATAGGAGATAATATTATGAAATAAGATCGGATTTCTATTCAAATTCTATTATAATTTTCTATAAAAATTTATATTAAGAAAATATGGTTCGGTAATACCTAACCCAGGCTCAAGTAAAAACTCAGAGTGGTTTTTCTTCTCTACAAGACTGAAATACTGATGGTGTTTTTTCTAGCCACAATTTCCATTTTTATGACCCTCCCGAAAAATATATTCCTGGTGCGCCCTGCTTCCTTCCCTATACACCTTCCTCTCTTCCTTTGTCCCCTGGCTCACTCTTATCTTCTCTCCAATCTACATATCTGTCTGCCCTTTTCTCCCCACCATTTCCCACTTCCATTTCCTCTTCCATTCCTTCACCTTTTCTCTTCTCACAAGGCCTCTCTCCTCTCTACAAGGCTGTTCTTACCCTATTTTCTTATCCTTATCGTTTTTCTTTCTTGCTTACCACTTATCTGCCTAACTCCTTCACGCCCAAATCTTTCCTTTGTTATAAAAAATTGTATGTTGTCGAACCATAAAATAACGAAAAGTAGCTGAATATACCAAATTAGCTAGTGGACAAGGATACTAAACAGGTCATATCTGTAAAATATTGCTTATATTCACTAAAAATCGTCTGACATTATCCAAATTACGATGGAAAATACGTTATGTGTCTAAAGGGGTTGAAATAATCCCTTGTACGATGAAATAACACATTCTTCTACACGTACACAACTCATATACTTTCTATATTTGTTTTACTCTCGTCTCTATAGGGTCTGTAGGTATTTTTCTACCACTGAAGGCTTTAATGTTTAGCCCTCTCGGTCCATATGATGGGTATGATGGTTGGCCCGTGGTGGCGCAGGCAGGATTTACGTGTATAGTGAGTGATGCCTGTAAAAGCTCCTGCCGCCCCCCGATGTCCTCCGATGCACTCCCCGACGAAGGTATAATATAGGGCTAATGGGCATGTGGGTAGACTTCACCTACTTGACGATAGAGGAAAGAATTACACCCGGCGGGACTCGAACCTAGGGCGCCGAGCTCACCCACCACATCTGAGCCCTAATCACTCGACCACCGCCTTCCAAAAATAGTTAATTCTATAAAATGTCATAACACAATTTCAATGTTTTTGCCGCCAAGCCACACTCAGTAATGCTATGGACGTCGTATATGGATATGGTCATGGATAATACGAGTATATACACTATTTTATGGACCATCACAACACATTGAACTATTACCACTCCATTTACGTTTTTGTCTCCCATTTCAGCCCTTTGATGTGATTCCCCAAGACGTTCTCTCTCTTTCTCTCGCACGCACGCACGCACGCACGCACGCACGCACGCACGCACGCACGCACGCGCGCGCGCGCGCACGCGCACGCACACGCACACACATTTCTTCCCTTGTCTATTTCACCTGGGATGCTAAAACATTATCATTAGTTTTCGGTCCTTATACTGTCAATCTCCTAAGAAGAAAAAACTATGGTGTCAATCTCTAAAGAAAAAAACTCTGGTGTCAATCTCTAAAGAAAAAAACTCTGGTGTCAATCTCTAAAGAAAAAAACTCTGGTGTCAATCTCCTCAGAATAAAAAAAACCTCTGGTGTCAATCTCCTCAGAATAAAAAAACCTCTGGTGTCAATCTCCTCAGAATAAAAAAAACTCTGGTGTCAATCTCCTCAGAATAAAAAAAGCTCTGATGTCAAACTCCTCAGAGAAAAAACTATGTTGTCAATCTCCTCGGAAGAAAAAGCTCTGGTGTCAAACTCCTCAGAAGAAAAAATTATGGTGTCAATCTCTGAAGAAAAAAACTCTGGTGTCAATCTCCTCAAGAAAAAAAAACCTCTAAAGTCAAACTCCTCAGAAGAAAAAACTATGTTGTCAATCTCCTCAGAACACAAAAGCTCTGGTGTCAATCTCCTCAGGAAAAAAAACTCTGGTGTCAATCTCCTCAGAATAAAAAAGCTCTGGTGTCAATCTCCTCAGAATAAAAAAAAGCTCTGGTGTCAATCTCCTCAAGAAAAAAAAACCTCTGGTGTCAATCTCCTCAAAAGAAAAAAGCCTCTGGTGTCAATCTGTGAAGAAGAAAAAACGCTGGTGTCAATCTCCTCAGGAAAAAAAACTGGTGTCAAAATCCTAAGAAAAAAAACTGCCGTGACAGGCCTATAACGCGAAACTTATTACTGTGTAAATGTATCAAACTATTTCCAGCAGTGAAGTTCAGCATCATATTACAAGCAAAAACGCAGCAATTTGTACACGTGCTTCATATACGTACTACAGGGCAAAACTATAGTCTATTTTTTTACGAGGCGAAAAATCCTGACCCCTTGCTGTTTACTAACTAATATTTGATGCCAGGAGAAGGGAATACTACGCTTCTTCTTAATTTCAGCTGTATTTGATCATAATTAACCATATTATCATGTATACATAAGCATAATTTTAGTGGAATTTTCACCTCGTAAAAAAAAATAGACTATAGGTCACGCTCTCCATAACACAGGCTGGCGATCTGGTAATGGACTTTGCACCCCCCTTACTCTATCCTTCCTCTAAGCCTTGATATTCACACGACAGATTCAGAGCTTATGGATCAGGCATTCAAAACCGAATATAATGTTGTGTGTGCCGCTCCAACACAAACCATTCACACCAACACGAAAAAAAAACAATTTCTATGTGGTCTCTGTACCGATTTTAGCCTTTAACTATTTCGAAAGGGTACAGAAAAAAAAAACCATTGGCCATCATGCATTCCTCTCATGATGAAGTGCACATTTAGGCTTTGCAACGTGGGGTTTTCTTTGTAAGACTTTCGAAAGACTGTTCTGAATTATACTGCAATATCATTTAATCAATAATATTCCCTTGTCAATAGCATCAGGAGGAGGTTTTCACATGTATACACACCATCAGCACAGCCAAGCGTCGCGGTCCTATCACGCACCACTACAGCCACACCATTACCACCACGGAGCTACTGCATTCCCTCCTCACTCGCCGCCCTGAGTCCGGAGCCAACCAGGAGGATCCAATAAAATCAATAAAAACACCAATTTTAGTCCTAAACCAACCAGGAGGAACCAATAGAGTCAATAAAAACACCAATTCTAGTACTGAACCAACCAGGAGGAACCAATAAAGCAATAAAAACACCAATTCTAGTCCTGAACCAACCAGGAGGAACCAATAAAATAATTTAAAAAAACAATAAAATGTATACAAAACGTAAGAAAAGCCTTTAATCTGGGAAATGGAAGAAACTGACCATCTCGATATATCAAGCAATGAAGGAGGAACCGATAAAATCAATAAAAACCCCAATAAAATGTAAACAAAAGGTAGGAAAAGCCTTGAATCCGGGAAATGAGTAGAAACCGACCACCTCATGTATCGAGCAATCAGGCAGCTCTGAGATGCAATACGTATTAGTCCATGGGCCAGAAACCGAAAAGGTGCCCCCCCCCCCTTCCTTATACCTGCCACCATTTTTTCAGTTACTTTGATGTCTAAGCTTCAAAAAACAATTGTATCAAGGATTAGGTAACTAGACCGTGAATTATCGTAAATTCCGTAGTTCCATGGCAGCTCTGTGGTTTTATGGTACCAAATCTTCTATGGTCTTGTCTTATATTAACTTCGGCAAAAGCATGTAGTGTGGCGTTAGGTCTACAGTACACCGGCGTAATCGAGCCCTGTACTACCTGTATTATCCTATATTCCACTTTCAAGTCACCAGTATGTCAGGGTTTATTTAGAATGTTTTGACGATGTACACACCATCGGCACGTACGAACCCTTATATTACACTTCAGCACATATTTACGCCAACAACCACCACACGTACACACGCCACCACCCACACCCACACGCCACCACACGCATCACCACACGCCACACACGTCACCACACACGCTACACACGCCACCACACGCCATCACACGCCACCACACGCCATCACACGCCACCACACGCCACCAAACGTCATCACACGCCCCCACACGCCATCACACGCCACCATATCGTTTACCACACCCCACCACACGCCACCACCCACCACCACACGCTACAGCACCCACCCACGCCCACTCTCTACATCACTCAGGCAAACTGTGACCATGCAATGCACTATAGTCTTTCCATTTTACAGTCCCCTTGCGGAAATTATAATTCAACCACCCACCCTCTCAATTAGTAGAATGGTATTTTTGGCCCCCCCCTTATGAAGGAGGGATTTTTTCGCTCACCATAGGGAGAGAGTAGGAATGTATATATACATATATATATATACTATTAAAATATATATAATATACATATATATATATATATATATATATACATATATATTACATATATATATACATATATATATACATATATATATATATACATTATATATCATATACTATATATAAAATACATATATAATTTTGCATATATATATGCTATATATATATATATACATATATATATACATAATATTATATAATATACATATATTTTATACATATATATATACATATATATAATACATAATATATACATAATATATATATAAAATATACATATATATTATATATTATACATATATATATATATTAATATATATATACATATATATATATATATATATATATATACATATATATTTTACATATATATATACATATTACATATATATATATATACATTATACATATATATATATACATATAACTATATATATTTAATAATATATATATCATAATATATAAAACATTATAAAATAAAATA
The DNA here is from genome assembly GCA_016584305.1 of Chionoecetes opilio. Lineage (NCBI taxonomy): Eukaryota > Metazoa > Arthropoda > Malacostraca > Decapoda > Majidae > Chionoecetes > Chionoecetes opilio. The sequence goes on from JACEEZ010005024.1 coordinate 251,960, forward strand.
CAATATATATCAAAATATATATACATATATATAATATATATATACACATATATATACAACATATATATTACATATATATATTCATATTTTATATATACATATATATATATACATATATATATATATACTATATATATATACATTATATATATACATATATATATATACATATATATATACTATATATATACACATATATACTATATATATCTATATATATATATATATATATAATATATATTATATACATATATATACATTAAAAATATTTTATATAACACATATATATATATTTTATATATAATACATATTATACACATATATATATATATATACATATCTATAAAATATATATATACATATACTTTATATATACATATACATATATATTTTGTATATATATACATATATATATACATATATATATATATCATATATATACATATACATATATATATATATATATTATACATATATATACATATCATATATATATACATATAAAATATTATATATATTTACATATTATAATATATATATTATATTTATATATATATATACATATATTTTAATATAATATTACATATATATATTAATATATATATATTATATATATTATATATATCATATATATATATATTATATAATATTTTATATATATATACTATATAAAATTATATATATACATATATATTATTATACATATACATATATACATATATATATACATATATATTATACATATATATATACATAATATATATACATATACATATACATATATATATATGTATAATTATACATATAATATACATATACAATATGATATAATATATACATATATATATATATATATATATATGTATATACATATACTATACATATACATATATACATATATATATATATATATATATATACATATATATATATAACATATACATATATACTATATATATATATATATAATATATACATTATATACATATATATATATATATATACATATACAATATATATATATATATATATATAAAATATATATACATATAATATAACATATACATATATATATAATATATATATATATATATATATATATATACATATATATATACATATACATATACATATATATATAAATATATATATATATACATATATATATATACATATACATATATATATATATATTTATATATATATATATATATATATATACATATATATATATATATCATATATATATATATAATTATAATGGTAATGGGTAGAAATTAAAGCGATTAAAGTGACTTGATACATTGGAAAGACTACAGCCACCTCGCCAGCCACACATCCAAGTCACAGGGCCACCCAAGATACAGTGCTTCTCACTAATTGTATTGCACCGCACAAACACACACCGCCGCAGACAACACACACCGCCACACACACACACACACACACACACACACACACACAGATAGATAGAGTTATTGACTACAGTTTTATAACACAAAACTCTCACACACACACACACACACACACACACACACACACACACACACTCACGCACACGCACACGCACACACACAAATACACACACATACACAGAGATACAGACATACACACACACACGCAGTCTAATAAAGCCACACTCGTTGCCTTGATAGGGACACATTCACCACCACACCAATACACACTCTCATCACCACACTGCCTTTCTCAGTTCCCCAAACCAGTGAATAGCTATACGAGACCCATTTGTCTATGTTTGCCTCAACAAATTGACAAAATCAGGTATCTTAACTATATCTACTGCCAGTCAGATTTATCCTCTTCATGGGATAGTAGAGGTAGAAAGTGTATCATCGCTACACAAACACGTCAGAACCGCAAATACGTACATTATAAGATACGAAAGACTCTCAATAATCTACTAGTATACCACTAATGACATGACTTTTACTTTATATTATTCTACTTATTTATTTACTTCCTATTATTTTACTTCCTTTTATACTTATTATACTTCCATTATTCCTTCACTATTACTTCTAACTGTTCATTTCAATAAGCCATGCACCTCGGACGTTAGAGTAAAAATCATTGTAGCCAAACTGCTTCGAACCTACAAAGTTCTTTTCTTCGCTTTTATTTCAAAGATTTCCCTTTTCTTCACGAGATTCATGTCAAATCTACACCGCGTCCAAGAATTTCTGGTCCACTCAGCAAACCAGGCCGCATATTGCCGTTCTCTGGAATAGGTGTGGTATGGGAATGTCTCTAGCCAATCACCGCTGTCCAAGCTCGTGACGTCACATTGGGGTGGAGCCTACGTGATTGCTGGGCTATAATATGGATGTTTGATGTAAGATAAAACTCATTATATTGTTTAATTTAACCTAACCTAACGATATTTTAACCTATGACTTCAATATTTTCAAGAGAGGAGAAACAAGACACCTCCCGAATTAAATTGGCCCACCCCCCCTCGTTATATTCTTTTACTGTCTTCTATAAAAGGACTGGCAACTAACCAGACTTAGTTTACTTCTTTTTTTTGCCCTTGGCCAGTCCTTTGTGATGTAAAAGCTAATAATAATAAGGCTGTGAAGGAAAAAGTCCCGAGGTTCGCCCACAGCAGCAGCGAGACGGACACAAAGAGGTTAAAAGAACAAAGATCTCATCAAGTCTCGGCTCCTCGGGTCTCCTTTACACTTTATATATGACAACTCTATCAGGAGGGAGGCATTAGGGGACCTCATAAACTAAACTGCTCTTTGTGGTGGCTGAAATTCTCTCTCTCTCTCCCTCTCTCTCCTCTCTCTCTCTCTCTCTTCTCTTTCTCTTCTCTCTCTCTCTCTCTCTCTCTCTCTCTCTCTCTTCTCTCTCTCTCTCTCTCTCTCTCTCTCTCTCTCTCTCTCTCTCTCTCTCTCTCTCTCTCTCTCTCTCTCTCTCTCTCTCTCTCTCTCTCTCTCCTCTCTCTCTCTCTCTCTCTCTCTCTCTCTCTCTCTCCTCTCTCTCTCTCTCTCTCTCTCTCTCTCTCTCCTCTCTCTCTCTCTCTCTCTCTCTCTCTCTGAAATAGATTGTCCTGCATTTACATTAATTTCGTCTGTCTCTCTCTTTCACTATTGGTTGGCTTTTGTATGCGAGTCTCTCTCTCTCTCTCTCTCTCTCTCTCTCTCTCTCTCCTCTCTCTCTCTCTCTCTCTCTCTCTCTCCTCTCTCTCTCTCTCTCTCTCTCTCTCTCTCTCCTCTCTGGCACAATTTTGCATATCTGTGTTTTTAGTCCTTCACTCTTTCCATTCCATGTATATAAACGTTCAGTTTTTCCCGTTTATGCACAGTAACACAGCAATGGAAAGCAATCACGTGCAACAAAAACATGATGTTTGTTGTATAAAAGTTTTCAGTCAAAATATCGGAGCGTCATTCACGGTTGCATAAGTTGTGTTGTTATACAGCCCGCTAATGTATCGGGACGGGGTTGGAGTCAAAGAGAGGTTGCTATAGAGGGGTTGCTACTAACAACAGGCCTCTGTTTCTGCAACCTGTTCAAAAATGATAGTCAAAGACGAGGCTTCGCAGTGGCGTTCTAGGGTTGCTTTCAATGAAATGATACTCTCATTTAATAAACATAAGAACATAAAAACATAAGGAAGCTACAAGAGGCCGTGAGACCTATACACGTGGTAGTTCCTGTTACTTAACACTACCTACATCCACCTTTCATCCCCATCCATTAAATTGTCCAGCTTCCTTTTTAAAGCTCCCTATTGACTCCGCACTAACTACCTGACGACTGAGTCCATATAATATCCTGCCCAAAACACACACCAAATGGCAACAGGTTAACGAAATTGTACCTAGATGCTCAAATATCAGGCCACACGAGGCATCTTTTCAACACGTTTAGAACAGTAACCTGAAAATCAGTTGTTCCATGATTAAAAATGTTCAGTTATTACAACTAAAAAAAATACACTTCATGATAAACCAATGAGTAACAATGGGAGGAAATATACGCATGAATGGCAGGAAAGTATCATGAGTACCTCTCTCTGTCCCTTACACGAGAAGGAAGCAGCAGGGCGAGACTGCAGAAACTTAGTGATGGCCACCGTAACTTTGTTCCTCTGTACTGAATCATCATGTGGCTCAGCTTTATGATATATACACCAAATACATGAGAACACACTCCTACAACGCATGAACACATTACCTTTTCTCGATGATGGATCTAGCCACCGATATTTCTTGATACATTTCCTCCTACCCACCGTACTTATTTCTGTCACACGGCACTAATTTCTGTCACTCCGCACGCGCACCTGAGAGCAATGCAGGGCGCCGGGAACTGAGTCATGTGCAACCCAAGCATCAGATTTGATTTTAGAAAAGTATATGACTTGTGGGCCGCAGGCCCACAAGTCATATACTTTTCTTATATCCTGCTCTTTACTATTACTAATGTGTGACATCCCCGCGTCATTACAACTATGAATTAACGCAGAATTTCCTCTCGCACGCCACAGCAAGGTTATGTATTAGGCGCACATCAGGAAACTACGTCGCCGCGCCCTTCCTACGCTGCTCTCGCCTCGCTGCACCACTCTCGCTACCCTTGCTATAAGGGTATGATTTAATCTTTGCCCTAGCTCGTAAATTATCACCTACCTATATATCTAATCACTGTAACTTAATGTTTACATCATAATATGTACTGGCCGTCTGTCTGCCATATGTACTGTCACTACTGGGCGTCTGTCTGTCTACCTTGCCGGAGCCATGCGTGGTGCTGTCTGGCATCGCCACTGCGGTGAGAGTCGGGCTGTCGCAGTCACCACTCATGCATGGCACATCACATTACAAAAACACCACAAGCGCCTGGGTTTGTTTTATGACCTAGTTTCGTTTGTATTTTTTTATTTTGTTTTACATCTTTGCCTATAGCGCGTGTAGGCAATGAGCTCCAGGGGTGGGATAGTAGGCCCTGGAGGCTCACTTGAGGGCTGTGATGGTTGGCCCTTTGCCCGTGGTTGCAGGCAGGATTTTTATAGTGATGACTGTAATTAGAGGCTCATGCCGCCCCTCTGTGTCCTCCGATGCACTCGCAATCGAAGGTAGAGTTAATGGGCAGAGCATGTGGGTGTTTTTAGGCCACTCGACGGGGCAGAAAGATTTTAAGTGGATTTATGGGTCTCACTCGGGATCGAACTCGGGTCTTCGAGAACGCCACCCGGTGACGCTAACCACTCTGCTACCGCCTCCCCGTATACTTACTTGCCCTATTGAATTCTTGAGTCAGAAAACATCAAATATACTCAATTCATGAAGGTTTTTAAGATGATTGCTATCGTAACACCACCTTAGAGGCAGTTGTTAGCTGGGTATTGCTTGAACGTATCAATCTCCGCTTTGACTACCAAAACATATGGTGGATGTTGATAAGCTAGTAACCTATAGTCTATTTTATTTAATATGGTCATAATGCACTAAGGAGGCCACACCCCCTGCCTTCCCCCCCATTTTCTACGGGGCAGCTGATTGGTGCACTCAACACCAACAGTTCAACATGTGTACATATTACTCGTATCATCCTCACTGCCAAACACACCATCCTCACTACATAACAGCACGTGACCACTGGGCATTTTGAACATATTAAATATAATAGACTATAGGTTGTACACTGCTTTGACTGAGTCTCACCCCAGAAGTTACAACTGGCTGCCTGGAAGTAAACAACACCGGCTTTCTGTCTGTCTCTCCCACTATGAGTCAGTACCAGTTCCTCCTGTCGGCCATCTGTACTGCAGTAATAAATACAATACAGCAATAAGTAGATAATCCACTTTCTTTATTATCTTAATGTCTTTCACCCCTTTCTCCATTCCTCTATATAGGGACTGGCAACTAAGCGTCCTTTTTGTTACTTTTTTTTTGCCCTCGACCAGTCCTTTGTGATACAAAATAAAAAGCAAAAAAAAGGGAAGCTGAAAAACATTAATGAAAAAGTGTATTCATCATATCTAACAATATTTTGTTTGTCTTTTTATGGCAAAGGCAATATCAATAATCTAATTTATGTACATATCATGAATGTCAGGCTTCATTCAGGTGCAACTGACATGCCTCATGAAACAACAAAACTCTGATAGTCTCCAGTCCATTAAATTACCTGCTCAAATCCTTACTGCAACAAATAAATGAACACAAAAGACCGTGACTGCAGATTTTTTTTCAATTTTTTTTTTTTTTTTTTTTTTACGTTGGAGCCTATAGCGCCTGTAGGCTATTCTTCTTTTTCCTTGAGGGCTCAGGTGGCTGGTCCTGCACATTCTGGAGAGTCGTGATGGTTGGCCCTCGCCCGTGGTGGCGCAGATTGGATTTTTATAGTGACACTGTGATGGTTTTCTGTGATGGTTTGACCTGAGGCTCATGCTGCCCCCTGGTGCCCTCCACCGCACGTGTAGTCGCAGTCGAAAGGTGAGGTTCAGGCAGCATGCGGGTGTCTTCGGCCACTCGACGATGGAAGAAACAGTTGTTCCTGGCGGGACTTGAACTCGGGACCTTGTGCTCACAACTACCAGGCTTATCCACCGCGTTAAAGATGGTTGAAAGAGTTGCCCCCGGCAGGATTCGAACTCGGGACATCGAGCTCACCACTCCAAGACACTAACCACTCGGCCACCGCCTGCCCAAATAGCATGTCTGTTTACACTGTCGCACAGGAGACTCAATAAAGCTGTCTGTTCCCTCCCTTCCCCTCTTCCACTCCCATTCTTTTCCTTCACAGTTTCCCTCAATTTATACACACAGCAGATTGAGTCCCAAATTAGATCCCTGCCTCAGCGAACTCGCCTCCGCACACACGCACACGCGCACGCGCACGCGCACGCGCACGCGCACGCACACGCACACGCACACGCACACGCACACGCACACGCACACACGCGCACGCGCACGCGCACGCGCACGCACACACGCACACCGCACACGCACACCACACGCACGCGCACGCGCACAGCGCACACGCACACGCACACGCACACGCACCGCACACGCACACGCACACGCACACGCACACGCACACGCACACGCACACGACACGCACGCACACGCACACGCACACGCACACGCACACGCACACGCACACACACACACCACACCACACACACAACACACACACAAACACAAACACAAACACAACACACACACCACACACCACACAACACCACACAACACACACACACCACACACAACAATACACATACATACACATACACATACACATACACATACCATACACATACACATCACAAACAGACGCAGACACACACACACACCACACACACACACACACACACACACACACACACACACACACACACACACACACACACACACACACACACCACACACACACACACACACACACACTCACACACACAAACACACGCACACACACACACACACACACAGCCACGATGGTCAAGTAGATAAGAACGTTGGCCTGCCATTCTGTGGTACTCGGTTCGAATCCTCACTGCTCCCGGGGATTTTTCACTGACAAATTCGGGCGGTTACTGTCCCCCTTGAGCAAGGGGATGGGTGTGTGTGGTTTGTGAGGTCCCATCAGTACCAAAAGATCGGTAATAATGAGCTCCAAGCTCGCACCGGGAGGGTGAAACTGGCGATCGTGAGTCCGACTCGCGTGGACTAGACCATGGGTGAATGACACACAAACACACTAAAAAAATTATAACCGTAAAAATATGATGGCAATCAGTCTGTAGCTCCTTTAACTTCTGGTAACTGAAAATGCTCTCTCTCTCTCTCTCTTTCTCTTTCTCTTTCTCTTTCTCTTTCTTTCTTCTTCTCTCTCTCTCTCTCTCTCTCTCTCTCTCTCTCTCTCTCTCTCTGTCCTTTCCTCTATCCTCTTTTCCTTCGTTCTCTCTCTCTCTCTCTCTCTCTCTCTCTCTCTCTCTCTCTCTCTCTCTCTCTCTCTCTCTCTCTCTCTCTCTCTCTCTCTCTCTCTCTCTCTCCCTTCCCTT
>JACEEZ010005024.1:262500-265000 GCA_016584305.1 Chionoecetes opilio
TACACACACACGCCCCTACACACACACGCCCCTACACACACACGCCCTACACATGCCTCCCATCCGCGCGCTGCCACATCGTCTGTTCACTTTGGCCTTCCATAAGATATACATTTAAGGTACTGATTATATTAGTACCCTATTATATTTCCTTCTTGCCATAACATTAAGAATAAACTCCTCAAGCACTTCTTCACTTTACGGTTGCACATATATGCAAAAAAGAAAGAAAATAATCGGAAGAGGAAGATTCGTGAAGCAAAAGAGAGAAGTGAGTTAGGGAGCAAAAGTATGATGATGAGGGTTGCAGTTAAGAAATATAGGTAAGTAGTTATAGGTACGCAATATATATATATATCTATATATATAATATATAATATATATATATATATATATATATATATATATAATATATATATATATATAATATATATATATATATGAGACAGGAGTTATACAGGTGTGTACGTTGCTGAGCGGTATTGGGTATATTCATAAGACTGATCAACAGCCCTCAATTATTTTCTGTATGATTCCAATTATGTATATTGTAATGAAATCCTTACAAAAAATTACAAAGTATCATTAGTACCTGAAATGTATATCTTATGGAAGGCCAAAGTGAACAGACGATGTGGCAGCGCGGGATGGGAGGCGTGTGTAGGGTGTGTGTGTAGGGGCGTGTGTGTGTAGGGGCGAGTGTGTGTAGGGGGCGTGTGTAGGGCGTGTGTGTGTAGGGGCGTGTGTGTGTAGGGCGTGTGTGTGTAGGGGCGTGTGTGTGTAGTGGCGTGTGTGTGTAGGGGCGTGGGTGTGTGTAGGGGCGTGTGTGTGTGTAGGTGTGTGTGTGTGTAGGGGCGTGGGTGTGTAGGGCGTGTGTGTTGTAGGGGCGTGTGTGTGTAGGGCGTGGGTGTGTAGGGGCGTGCGTGTGTGTAGGGGCGTGTGGGTGTAGGAGCGTGTGTGTGTGTAGGGGCGTGTGTGTGTAGGGCGTGTGTGTGTAGGGGGTGTGTGTGGTAGGGGCGTGGGCGTTGTAGGGTTGTGTGTGTGTAGGGGAGTGTGTGTGTAGGCGTGGGTGTGTAGGGTGTGGGTGTGTAGGGGCGTGGGTGTGTAGGGGCGTGGGTGTGTAGTGGGCGTGGGTGTGTAGGGGCGTGGGTGTGTAGGGGCGTGGGTGTTGTGTAGGGCGTGGGTGTGTAGGGGCGTGGGTGTGTAGGGTGTGGGTGTGTAGAGGCGTGGGTGTGTAGGGGCGTGGGTGTGTAGGGGCGTGGGTGTGTAGGGTGTGGGTGTGTAGGGGCGTGGGTGTGTAGGGGCGTGGGTGTGTAGGGGCGTGGGTGTGTAGGGTGTGGGTGTGTAGGGGCGTGGGTGTGTAGGGTGTGGGTGTGTAGGAGCGTGGGTGTGTATGGGCGTGGGTGTGAGTGGGTGTGGGTGTGTAGGCGTGGGTGTGTAGGGGCGTGAGTGTGTAGGGGCGTGGGTGTGTAGGGGCGTGGGTGTGTAGGGCGTGTGTGTGTAGGGGCGTGTGTGTGTAGGGGCGTGTGGGTGTAGGAGCGTGTTGTGTGTAGGGCGTGGGTGTGTAGGGGCGTGGGTGTGTAGGGTGTGGGTGTGTGTAGGGTGGGGTGTGTAGGGCGTGAGGGTGTGGGCGTGTGTGTGTATAGGGGCGTGTGTGTGTAGGGCGTGGTGTGTAGTGGCGTTGTGTGTGTAGTGGCGTGTGTGTGTAGGGGCGTGTGTGTGTAGGGCGTGGGTGTGTGAGGGTGTGGGTGTGTAGGGGCGTGGGTGTGTAGGGTCGTGGGTGTGTAGGGGCGTGGGTGTGTAGGGCGTGGGTGTGTAGGGCGTGTGTGTGTAGGGTGTGGGTGTGTAGGGGTGGGTGTGTAGGGTGTGGGTGTGTAGGGGCGTAGGTGTGTAGGGCGTGAGGGTGTAGGGCGTGGATGTGTAGGGGCGTGGGTGTGTAGGGACGTGGGTGTGTAGGGGCGTGGGTGTGTAGGGGCGTGTTTAGGGGCGTGGGTGTGTAGGGCGTGGGTGTGTAGGGGCGTGGGTGTGTAGGGGCGTGGTGTGTAGGGTGTGGGTGTGTAGGGTGTGGGTGTGTAGGGTGTGGGTGTAGGGGCGTGGTGTGTAGGGGCGTGGTGTGTAGGGGCTGGGTGTGTAGGGGCGTGGGTGTGTAGGGTGTGAGGTGTAGGGGTGAGGGTGTAGGGCGTGGGTGTGTGAGGGGCGTGGGTGTGTTAGGGCGTGGGTGTGTAGGGCGTGGTGTGTAGGGTGTGGGTGTGTAGGGTGTGTAGGTGGGCGTGGGTGTGTAGGGGCGTGGGTGTGTAGGGGCGTGGTGGTGTAGGGCGTGGTGTGTAGGGGCGTGTGTGTGTAGGGCGTGTGTGTGTAGGGCGTGGGTGTGTAGGGGCGTGGGTGTGTAGGGGCGTGGGTGTGTAGGGGTGTGGGTGTGTAGGGGTGTGGGTGTGTAGGGATGTGGGTGTATAGGGGCGTGGGTGTGTAGGGATGTGGGTGTATAGGGGCGTGGGTATGT
>JACEEZ010005024.1:272500-275000 GCA_016584305.1 Chionoecetes opilio
ATATACGTATAGTCCTTTCCCTCTTCTTTTACCACAGACTCACCCACCACTCATTAGCTGCCTTACTCCTTCACAGAGAAAGAAAAGTTACGTGGGAAAAAATAATATAATATAATATAATCCTTCCCCTCCCTCTGCACTACTACCTTTCTCCATCTCCCTATCTCCCTTTTTTCGCCTCCTCCTCCTCCTCCTCCTCCTCCTCAAAGCCTCTCTATTCCCTCTTCTATCTACTACACTCTTCCCTTTTTTCTGGCTCTCTATCCCCTCCCCTTTCACTGCCTCTTGGAATCTCACCACTCTTATACTCTTCCACCCTCTCGCAGTTCCATCTTACTGTCTGCCTCTTTAGATTTTTCTTACTCGCCCATCTGCCTTCCCTTTTCCTCCTCCTCCTCTTCTTCTAGTTCCTACTCTTTCTCTTCTTCTTTCTCCTCCTCCTTCCCCTCTTCTTCTTCTGGTGTCTGTTCTTTCTATATGTATTCCTCCTCCTCCTCCTCCTCCTCCTCTTCCTCTTCCTCTTCCTCTTCCTCTTCCTCCTCTTCCTCCTCCTCCTCCTCCTCCTCTCATCGGCTTCAGTGTTTTTCTTCCTCCTTTCCACCCGGCGGCTCACTCTCTAATCCATCCGCATTCTGGATAACTAGAAAATATGCTCTTTTTCATTTTCAGTCTCTTGTCCCCATAGGGTTCAAAACAAGACGCGCTCTCGCGCTCTCGAGACAAAGACAGAGACAGAGACAGAGACAGAGACAGAGACAGAGACAGAGACAGAGACAGAGACAGAGACAGAGACAGAGACAGACAGAGACAGAGACAGACAGAGACAGAGACTCTGTCTCTCTGTCTCTCTGTCTCTCTGTCTCTGCTTAAGATTCCTTCTCATTGTACCTTTCATGTGTGTTTATTAAAAAAATCAATATTCTTTCATCATGCCTCGTCTCATCTCTCTCCTGTGTTACGTGATTGCTTCTTTCTGTTATTATTATTATTATTATTATTATTATTTTGCTATTTATGTACTTGTTGCTGTGTATATATTCACATGGTGTTTTTCCACATTTCTGTATATACCGATCTGTGCAAGAGGTGTTAATATATTTATCTGGTCCCCATTTAACAGATAGGTCGCCTCTCCGCACAACGATTACCACACTACGACTTAAATTTCTTCATGAGTCCTGACAAGACACCTCCCAAACTAAATTGGCCCACCCACCTTCTTTATTCTCTTACTGTCTTCTTTATAGGGACTGGCAACTATGCGGGTTTTTGTTCCTCTTGTTTTGCCCTTGGCCAGTCCTTTGTGATGTAACAAAAAGAAAAAAATCATATAATCCATCCCTCTTAACGCCCAAATGTTCACTCAGGAACGTGTCTCTCTCTTCTCCTGCAGAATTTATATATATATATTTTTTTTTTTACATTTGTGCCTATAGTGCCTGTAGGCAGTGGTGACCCAAGGCTCGGATGGTACGCTCTGGAGGTTCACTTGAGGGCTCTGATGGTTGATCCTCGCCCGTGGTGGCGCAGGCAGGATTCTTATAGTGACGCCTGTGATTAGAGGCTCATGCCGCCCCCCTGTGTCCTCCGATGCACTCGCAGTCGAAGGTAGAGTTGATGAGCAGGGCATGTGGGTGTTCTTAGGCCACTCGACGGTGCAGAAAGGTTTCGGGTTTCTTCGGGGATCGAACTCGGGTCACCGAGAACGCCAGTCGGAGACGCTAACCACTCCGCTACCGCCTCCCCATATGATGTCATGTGCTTCTCGAAGGTTAGTCAATACGATGTATGTTATGGTTGCTTCCCTATCGTCAACAACACTATAGTTGCCACTGTACTAACGTCGCCAGGCGCCATATATTATGAATTTTAGCATCATTACAGACTTGTATGTGTCACTGAAGACACGTATATAATATAAACTACTGTGCATGCCTCTTCAGTGACACATACAAGTTTGTAGTGATGCTAAAATTCGTAATATATGGCGCCTGGCGACGTTAGTGCAATGGCGACTATAGTGTTGTTGACGGTAGCTTATACAAGAGCCCTTGAGACCTACACGAGGGAGGTTCTATTCAAGCAATAGAGAATGTGTTGAAGTGTAATGTAATGGTGAATGTTGAGAATGTGTGTCCAATGTATTTCTATAGGGTCCTCTCTCTCTCTCTCTCTCTCTCTCTCTCTCTCTCTCTCTCTCTCTCTCTCTCTCTCTCTCTCTCTCTCTCTCTCTCTCTCTCTCTCTCTCTCTCTGTTCCCTGTTCGTCATCGCTAAGTCGGAATGTGAGTGTAATTACTTCGGTCGGAATGTGGGAGTAATTAGTATTATTGCTTTGTAAGTTAAGTAAGTCTTCATCTTGCGACTAATCTTACATTCATTGTTGACTCATCTTGCAATCATCTTGAGTTCATCATGCAATTTCTCCTCTACTATGCAAATCATTATTTAACAAAAGCTGTTTATTATAATTAATCATCTCGCTAGTATTTAGTTCAGTAT
>JACEEZ010005024.1:287500-300000 GCA_016584305.1 Chionoecetes opilio
AAAGGCACATTGTCTCCGCGACTCCCATGCGGCGAGACCCACTTGACGTTACTCCAACATGTAAAAGGCTCAACACAATGTCTGCTGCCTCATTAGTGGTGCATGCAAGGTGTTTTAGCTCCTTCACGGCCAGATCTTTCCTTTACTAAAAATAATTGCATGTAGTGGAGCCATTTAAAATTACGAAAAGTGACTTAATATACCAAATTAGCTAGTGGATACGGATACTAAACAGGTCACATATATAAAATATTGCTTATAATCACTAAAAATTGTCTAATGATACCCAGATTACAATGAAAATTACGTTCTGGCTCTCAAGATGTTTTAAAAGGAGGCTAGACAGTGTTATGGATGGGGATGAATGGTAGATGTAGGTAGTGTTAAGTAACAGGGACTACCACGTGCAGGTCTCCCAGCCTCTTGTAGCTTCCTTGTGTTCTTATGTTCTTGCTACTACTACTACTACTAACTACTACTACTACTAACTACTATTCTGAATCTCCTCCTGCTATTACTACTACTGCTACTATTACTACTACTGCTACTATTACTATTATTATTAGATCATTCTTACGATAGACTGTTATGGATGGGGATGAAAGATGGATGTAGGTAGTATTAAGTAATTAAGTAACAGGACCTACCACGTGTAGGTCTCGCAGCCTCTTGTAGCTTCCTTATGTTCTTATGTGAAGCAACTTGTGGGGTGAAGGAGTGAGCAGTACAGGAGATACTTTTAGCTTCCCTCAATGAACTGACACAGACGCGATGCATAAAGGAAAATATCTCCAATTTTCTAAGGTGATAACTTTAGTGTGTGTATTTACCTAGTTGTATTTACCAAGTTGTGTTTAACAGGGCCTGAGGTACACTCGTGTGGTCCTGTCTTCGTATCTACATTTATCCAGTCTTTCTTTCAACTGGTGCACATTATGTGCCGATATCACCTCCTCCTTTAGTCCATTCCAAACTTCTACATTTCTATGAGGGAAGCTGTACTTTTTTATGTTGTTCAGGCATCTCCCTTTTCCTAGTTGTTTTGTATGTCCTCTTGTGTAGCGACCTTCTCTTTGTTTCCGAGTCAGTAGAATTGTCTGTTTCTTCCATATTAGTTTTCAGCTTAAAAATTGTTATTAAGTCTCCTCTTGCCTTTAGCAGCCCCCTCCCTTAGCCCAGCCCCTTAGCCCAGCCCCCTCCACAGCCTTGGTAACCTTACACAGCCCCCCTATCACAACATTTCCCCTGCACGCCTCCACGATCAGNTTTCTTTTCCCCAAAAGAAAGATTGCCATTTTTTTTGTTTTGAAGGTTTTTTTGTTGGTTTTTAGCAACATGGCCAGTTTGAGCTGACCCCTTGCCTTAGAAATGTGTATCCTCTCCTGGTCATTTGCGGAGCATTGTTCCACCATTTCAAAGAACATGTTTAGCTTGCCGGCGCTCTAGTTCTTCTAATTGGTACAAAATCAGATAGGGATATCCCTAGGTTTAGTGGTACACTCTCAGAAATGAGGGGTATATTAAGGGTAAAATTGTTACATCGCACCATCACTACCCTTTTTATACCCTATGTCCAGGCTGAAGGGTAGATGCTGACGTATACACCCTTCATCTACCCTTTATCTACCCTTTTTAGACGAGAAAGTTGAGAAAGGGTATATTTGTCAGCAGAAGTAGGGTTGTAAAAGGGTATAATGGTAAGGGGTAATAAAAGGGTATTATTGTCACCACTAGCTAAATCATTAAAACTATAAGTAGATGTAAATAAATGTTTGTTCTTGGTCAAATGTTGAGTATGTTTTTCTGATTACAAACTTACCGTAAATATGACTAACATGCTGCATATTTGTATAATTTATTGAAAACCAAGCGTTACTATATCAGGTGATATGTGGCAATAATTCAGGATAGGTAACGTCACCTCCCTTTTGCCGCGCTGGGGGAAGTTACGTCAATAAGAATTAAGAGGGCGAGGAGGAGGGTGAGAGTGAAAGAAAAGATGGAAGAGGAGGAGGAGGAGGAAGAGGAAGAGGAAGAGGAAGAGGAAGAGGAAGAGGAAGAGGAAGAGGATGAGGAGGAGGAGGAGGAGGAGAAGGAGGGGAAAGGGGAAAGGTTACATAGGTTACATGGAGAACGATACAGGAGCCCAGGTCCATAGCGGGGTATCTGCAAAAATAATACTCTAACTATCAACTACTTGAAAGAAAACGTTGGAAAATGTACTGCCCAAAAAGGGATAAAACATGAAATTTTCATAGTCAGAATGATGGATATAAAAAATATAACTACAATCCCATACCCTACAACAAATCGATAGGGGGGGATAGATACAAATTCGCATACAATCCCCTTACTTTCGGCGCTCAATCTGTTTTTTTTTTAGTTATTGTGTTGGCTCCGAAACTTTTGCGTAACTTATTCATCGATCAACGCCAAACATTGAAAAAATTTTTTTACGGAGATCGGGAGAAACGTACTTTATTTTTAAACCATTTTTTTTTGTTGCACTTGATTGAAAGCTCGAATAGGTCCTCTTGTTTAAATGACATAAAAAACCTTTTTTGGGTCTAAAGGTTTCTACAACCCCCCGGGTTTCTACATCCTTTAAAAAAACATTTTAAATTTTTCCCGGTCTCTCCAAAATGATTTCGCAAAAGGAATTTTTTTTGGTTCTCTTTTTTGCACTGTTAAATTGGTTTGTTTTTTACGAAACAGGGGACCAAATTGAACGGCATTTCAAGGCGGAAACCGGGGCGTTTTTAAAATTGGGGTTCTTTACTTTCGGAGTTTTATGTTCAAATTTACTTTTATAAACCCCAAAACATCATTTTTCCCTTTTTTTATGGCAGTGGGAAAGGAAACTGGTTTTAGATCTTTAGATGATGACCCCAGATTTTTTCCTCGTACTTCATAACGATTTTATTTTGCTTTTGTATTTAATTATGGGGTTATTTTGCCTATTGCATTACTTTACTTTTATCGGAATTAAATTTTAAACCCTTTATCACCCAAAATTGAATTTTGTCGGATCATTTTGTTGAGTTCAAATTTTTTCTAGTATATGCTTTACCGCCTAATTTGGTGTCTTGAAAATTTTGATATTTTAGAAAAATCCGCAGTCCAGATCGTGATATATATCAGAAAAAATAGGACCCAAGACCGACCCGGGGAAAACCCCCACTATGACATCAAACCCAATCAGATCCTCCCCTTTTATTCTACCCTTGTTTCGTTTTAAAAGAAATCCCCAAACCATGAACAAATTTTGCTCTCCTATGCCATTCCCCTTTAGTTGTCAAAGCGCTTTGTGGAAACTGTATCAAAGGGTTTTTAAAAATAAAGGGTAATTACATGGGGGAATTTTTAGCGTCCCTTTAAAAAAGCTTAAAAAAAATGGTGGGTTTTAACGGGATCCTTATTTCGAAACCTTTTTTGGGGAGTTTAGTATTGAGTTTTTTTCTCAAAAAGACACATTTTTATCCCGAAATATTTTCTCAAAAGTTTAAAAATCCGGACTTTAACAAATTGGGGCATAATTACTTGCGACTCTTTCCCCCTTTTTTGTTTGGTGTAACATTAGCAATTTCAAAAAGGGCATTTTTTCAAAAGGTTTATGAAAAATAATTTTTAAGGGGAGCGAAATTTGATGTGAATTCCAAAGTAGGGCGGCGAGATTTCGTCCACCCCAGGTTTTGGGGGGCAAGTTTCGCAAATACTTTGAATTTCGTCTACCTATCTCTCCTTTCCTCATCCCTTTCGAGCCCCTCAACTTTTAGGGTTTGGTAAGGAGTTTCGTTTTTTAAATAAATACCCCCTTAAATATCTTTGAGTACGAACGCCATCTCTTTTTAAATTCCCAAAAGTATTTTCATTTTTTTCAGGGGGCCAAATACTTTTTTTGACGTTTTTCTTACTTCGAAAGTTTTGAAAGAACCTTTCGGGTTTGTTTTGGACCCTTTTTGCAATTTTTTCTTCATACTCGCGCTTTTTAGTTAAATTAGTCCTTTGCGCGACGTTTGACGCATGTATTCTCTAGAATCGCAGCTGCTTTGATCGTTTGAAAAATTTATACGTGGGCGCTTTCTCCAAAGGGTTTGTTGGATCTCTTATTTCCAAGGGTTGTTTTTTTTCAACTTTTTCTACCTGGGAACATTTTTTTCCCCCCACCGTTTGGGAGTTTATTATGATACTTTAAAACCATGTTTCGGCGTTATTACCTTTTTAGTGTTAAATCCTTAAAACTTCGCTAGTACCCGCGTTTCGTAAAATCTGCTTTATATAATTTTGGGACTAAAACGATTTCTGGATGTCAAATTGCTTTTTAGCCGCATCGTTACCCGTGACACTGTTTGAAAAATTTCCCTATATCTAGTAAAAACAGATCAAGCGGTAGTAAAACTAAATCTAGGATATTATCCCTTGGGCTCACGGACCCCCTGATTTAAAATACTTCGTTCACCATTAAAAGAAATCGCATACCTTCTTATCAGCAAAATTATTTTTCCCAGTTTATGAGGTGGGTTAAAAATTCCCCACAAAAATTGATCGTTTTTTTGTTCCAACGACTTTTTTCCGTCAACGGGACAACTTTTCCGCATTTAGATTGGGAGGAAAAATTATTGCCCAAAATATTAAAATTTCCCGTTAGCTAATCTTTCCGGATGAGTCAAAATGATTTTTATTTACTTTTCGTTTTCGTTTGCTTCAAATTTTCTTTAATATAAAAAAGACCCCTCCCCTGCTTTATCGTGCGACAATTTGGGAATTTTAAACCCGGGGGGAAGGCTATTCGCTAAAAAATTTTTACTTTTTGTTGCCCCAATCTCAGTGAAAATGACGATATCTGGCGTTTCGGCACAAGTATCTAAAATTCGTTACGTTTTTAAAAAAATGCTTTGGGCATTTTGTAGAGAAATTTAATTCCTTGATAGTTTGGAAAACCTTGCGTGGGGGTTTTCCCGGCGGGCGTCTGGGCCCCTTTTTTCAGGGCGCTTGATTAAATTTTATTTTGTTTTAGTATTTGGGGAAACGGGAGGACCACGTTGTGTGGGTAAAAAAGGGGGTTAATGATGCTGCTACCGCCGTCGCTCGTTTTTTTTGATCGTAAGAAAAAACTTTACTTTTAGCGACGTCCAAATCGTGAGCCGAGGGGGGTGGGTGGGTCCGTCCCCCAAAAATAGGATGGAATCCCAACCGGGAGGGTCCCGTAAAAATTATCCAGAATTTTGCGAATTACATTCTCCTGTGACAAAGAGCCTCGTCGGTTATTTGCGCTGAACGCCTTATCGTAAAAACTTTGCCTACCTATTGGGGGAAAATTTTCCTGAAAAAAGATATGATTTTTTTTAGTTTTTTTTTGGGATCCTTTGCTTGCCCAAAAATTTCTTAAATCCGCTCGAAACCGTCGTTTTTTCCCTGCATGGATGACAAAGAGGTTTTTTTTGGTTTTCTTTGTGACGTCATCGCAGGCGCAGTGGTGTGGGTCTTGCTCCGGGAAAACAGAATCGCTTTTTTTTGCACTCGTGCCCTACCAAAAAACTCCACCATTTGCCCTCGGAAATTGAGTCCCCGACAATCTGGTCTCATAAACGCTTCCTTCTTTACGAAAGACCTAATCTATTGAAATTTTTGATCGTTGGGGCGCCTTGACTGCTTTTGGTCGTCGTGCTCCGCGCCTTCGGGAGAAAAAGGGGGGGGGAAGGAAAGACGAGGGGCGGGGGAGGGGAGGGGGGGGCTGGGGAGTGGAAGGGGGGGGAGGAGAGGAGGAGGGGAGGGGGAGGGGGGGAGGAGGGGGAGGTGGAGGAAGGATTTGGAGGCGGAGGAGGGGGGGGGGGAAGGAGGAGGGGGAGGGGGGGAGGGGGGGGAAGGGGGAGAGGTGGAGGGGGGAGGAGGTGGAGAAGGGGAGTAGGAGGAGGGGGGGAGGGGAGGTAGGGAGGGGGAGGGGAGGAGGTGGAGGAGGTGGAGGGTTGGATGAGATGAAGGGGATGGGGATCGGTTTTGGGCCCGGTAGATTAAGGGGGGGGGAGGATTTAAGGTATGGGGGGTGTGCGGGGGAAATCTGGGAGAGGAGGTGAGGAGGAAGGGGGGTAGAGAGGAGGTGTTACTCGAGGCGGAAAAAAGGGGGTAGAGGGGGCGATGAGGAGGCGATAGGGCGGTTTGGGGTGGGTGGAGGTAGTGGTGGAAAACAGCCTTCCGTAGACTGTCAAAAACTTCACGGAGACGTCATGACTCTTTTTTAGACTTGTACGTGCGAGGGTTTTTCTTGCTTTTTTGAAAAGACAAAAAGTCTACGGTGTGGATTTTGTGAAATTGTGGTGCGAATTTTCCACGAAAACCAACATTTGCGTAGAATGGAAGCTGTGAAAAATAAAATATTTGCGCTGGGGATTTAAATAGATGTACGGAAAACTCAAATTAAAAAAAACTGAAAATTTTAAGAAAAAGTATGCGCTTATGTTTATCTTTTGGAAAAGCGTGGCGCGCGCTCTCTCTCTCTTCTCTCTCTCTCTTCCTTCTCTCTCTCTCCTCTCTCTTCTCTCTCTCTCTTTCTCTTTTCCTCTCTCTCTCTCTCCTCCTCTCTCTTCTCCCCTCCTTCTCTCTCTCTCTCTTTTCCTCTCCCTCTCTCTCGGATGAAAAGGAGGGACACGGTTGAGCTCAAAACTAGGTTTGGTCGTCCCTAGGGAATATTTTTCTAAAAAATGAGTGGAAATACCACACCTTTGTCCCAGTTTGAAAAATGCCCGAAAGCATAGATAGAATTAAAAAAACGTTTACGTTTTTTAAAAAAAACAAGCATAAAAAAATTAAAATTAGGAATAGACCGTGCAAGTTATAGAAATTTTTTATTACCACTATCAATGCGTTTCATGTTTTTTCCGGGAGTTGGTGTGGTTAGTTTTAGTAAATACAGCCGCTGTTTAAAATAAAAATGAAGGTGTGTCGACGGGGAAAACCTAAAAAAAATTACGTTATTTAAAGACGTTGCGCAGGGAGTTTTGGGACGGCTGGAGACCTGTATTTTCACTTCCTTTCCCTGTTGGGGGCGAGAAGATGAAAGGAAAGGAAGAGGGAGGAAAAGGAAGAGGAGGAGGAGGGGGAGGAGGAGGAGGAGAGGAGGAGAGGAGGGAGGAAGGAAGAAAGGAAGAGGAAAAGGAAGAGGAAGGGAAAAGGAAAAGAATATGGGGGGCTTAGGGGTGGAGAGAGAGAGAGAAATGAGAGAAGGGGAAAAGAGAAAAAGGGGGGAAGGGGAGGGGGAGAGGAGGGAGAGAGAGAGAGGGGGAAAAGAGAGAGAGAGAGAGAGAAGAGAGAGAAAAGGGAGGAGAGGAGAGAGGAGAGAGAGAGAGAGGAGAAGAGGGGGGGAGGTGTCAGGGGGCGGTCGGCGGGAGGCCCGCGGGCCATAAAAAATTTGAACCCCCCGGTGGCGCGATTTCCCCTTGACACAGCGCAAAAAAGGGGCTATTTTCCCCGACGCCCGGGAGGGACGTTACTTCTGTTTTTCCCTTTAAATTGTTAGTACCGGTAGATCTGTAGACAGAGCTAAAATTACTCAGTCTGCTCATCATCTCAGTTTCCTTTTCCTAGTTTTTTGCGTTCGCTTTGTTTTCAAAGGTGTTACTTTTAAAAAAACAGAATTTCAAAAACAAACTAAATTAGTCTGCCAGTTTTTAAATACATGATATGGCTACACAATTTTTGTACTTTATTCCTTATTGTTACTTTATTTTTATTTATTATATAAATATTTAGTAAACCTCCATATGCAAATATATCCTATTTTTATTTTAATCTATTTTTTTAATATTTTAAATTTTTTCCTTTTAAATTGACAAAAACCTTTACAACCAAAAAAAACCTTTAAAAACATAAAAAAGATAAACAATTTCGATTGTATTATATTAAATTTTCATCATGGCAATGGCAATGGGGGTGGGGGTTGAAAAAGGGTTTAAAAAGGATATATTTGCGTTGAAAAAAGGGGAGTTTGGGTTGGAAAAGGGTAAATGCGGTGGAAAAAGGTATATTTGGGGTTTCAAAAAGGTTTTTTGCGTTTTTTAAAAAGTTTATGGGGATCCAAAAAGGGGATATTTGCGGTTTAAAGGGTATTTTGTTCTGCAAAAGGGTATTTTTCGGTTTAAAAGGGGATTTTCCGGTTTGGAATAGGGTTATTTGGGGTTAAAAAGGGTATATTTGCGCGCTCCCAAAGGTTATTTTTTGGTTTCCAAAAAGGGGATATTTTGGGTTGCAAAAAGGGTATATTTGCGTCGCTCCCAAAAAAATATAATTTGGGAGGGGGGAAAAAAGGGTTTTCAGTATTTTCCACTACAAAAACCCTTTTTCTCCCCTTTTTCTACCCTTCTTTTTTAACAGTGTAGTGGGGTACCTTTGGGTTAAACTTTACCGGAAGGGGTTGTTATTATTAATTTCTTGTTTAGAGCCTGTAGACATTTATTGATGCAATGATGTCTTTAAGATGTCAATTTCCCGTTTTCCCTGGCTTTGGGCTCTATTTCGTACCAAATTTTTCGGGTGTGGCGCCCTTTCCCTTGGGGGTTTGTTTGATCCAAATTATTAGAGGGTGGTACTGGATGTAAAAAAATTTTGTGAATGGGATTTATTTTCCCCGTTTTCTTTCAGCCACTAAAAATATTGCATATTACAAATTTTCCGTCTAAGTAGCCTTTTCCTTTTTAAAAAAAACTTACGGTTGATAAAGAAGTTCCCCAGAATATGTTGGGGAGTTTTAATTTTTTCTTCCTTAGCCCTTTTATGAGTTAACAATTTTCCTTTTAATATGCCCCTTGCCTCATTTGCCATCATTTTACACTGTCCACATCTCCACATACTCCCAAAAATAAGTGAAAAATCCTTAGGAAATTCCTGTGGTTCTTATTTTTAATTAGGGGTAAAAGGGACACCCGTGGGGGGGGCCTCAGCGTGTCTCCCTTTTCTGCTACGAGATGGCACAGTATATTTTGGGTGCCAGGGGGTAAGTCTTTCTTGTCGACGCTTACAATACGTATTAAATTTTAATCTCAGCATAATAACGGAATTTTCCATATCCTACACCTCCCTTTCCCCTCACGTCGTAGTCTCAAACTCGAGCGGACCCTTGTTTTGGAGCCTCACAGAGCGACGGGGGAAGGGGAAGGGTAAACTGGGGATTCACCTGGGAAGAGAGTCATCACTATGGCACTGCACTGGACGAAGGAAAAAGGGGCCTCGCCAATCCACGACCATAGGGAGACGCACCGAATTTCCCGGACCGGCCCGACACCCATTACAACCCCACCTGTCCAGCGGTGAATTTGGGGTCCCGAAGGCAGACATGCTGGCCAAAATTCAAAAAACCGGGAAGGGGGGGGGGGGGTTGGTGTACGAGCTGTAACTCCTTGGCCCGGGCAGTACACGGCGGCCAGTATTCAGCCTGGCCCGCCACTCCTTAGAGAAAAACTGGGGGGTGGGCGGGGAAAAAGATAAGCGGTGTCCTAGAGGATCTGGGGAGGGGGAGGGGTCTTTTACGTTTGGGGGTGTTGCAAAGTTCTAGTAGACCCCGGCGGCTCTCACTGTAAATGTTACCGGAAGGCCACCTTGAGTATGAGGGCTTCACGACTTAACTGCGGCCTGCTAGCATTTTATGGGGTATGTGGCGACTGACCACTGTCGGCCCCCCTCGTCCATGAAATTTCGGGAATCCTGGCTGGTGAATGGGGCCTCCTCTGTCATAGGGGGGAGGGGAAAACCAACTTCTCGGGAAATAGCGGCAAAAAAATTTTTGATGGTACATAGACGTCGCCCTTTACAAAGGCGACCAAGGCCACCCTGAGAGTTGGGGAACGATTTGAAAAACTTCCCTGAACCCAACAAAGAAGTCGGCCCACACGGACCAAAGGTCTGTAGGGTGGTCTACTCGAGGGGGTTTCCCTCTGCTGGCTCGCAGGAGGGCTGGCATGGCTCACAGGCTTGCAGTGTGCTAGTGATGTCAGCATTAATGCCTGGGGCCAAAAGACAGCCTGCCTCACCCGTTTTCGTCACCTCGACCCCGGTGGCTG
Source organism: Chionoecetes opilio (assembly GCA_016584305.1). Taxonomy (NCBI): domain Eukaryota; kingdom Metazoa; phylum Arthropoda; class Malacostraca; order Decapoda; family Majidae; genus Chionoecetes; species Chionoecetes opilio. Next base: position 297,550 of record JACEEZ010005024.1, read on the forward strand.
TAGCAAGGGGTCAAGGGGCGGCGGCGAAGGCGGGAGGAACCACAACCTTGTCCGAAGGACGAGGGCACCATCGGTTTAAATTTGTCCCATCTTCCAAAACGGAAGCAAGGGAATTTTGAAAGGGCGAAGCGGTTGCAGGGAATCCCCCAATCACGCAGTCGATGGGGGACGCAGGGTCGGGTCTTTTCTGCGCTCGGGGAAACATCGAGGGTTTTGTCGTCATCCTCTTCCCCTGCTTTTTGGCCCTTTACAGTTCTACGGGTTTGGGGGGGCCGCAAATTTCAAAGCATTGTCTAGGCGTGGGGGATGATAGGGGCGCGGGACAGAGCGTCAGGATGCAAGCGACTTGTTCCGCGCGCCCCCCTGTGAATCAGGCGAGATTCTCCCTTTGACGTGGGGGCGAGAGTTTTTCTACAGCGTCCAGCGTGGGGATTTAAGAATAGGAAGGAGTGGGGGGTGGTCGTCATCAAGGGAAGTTCTAAGTCCCCCCAAGTAGAACTTACACTTTGGGCATCACCCAGACCCCAGCCAACATCTCCAATTTTTAAAGGGGCATAAAAGGTTTTCGGGGTGAAGGACCGGGGCCACATTGAAAAGATGTAAATGCCTTGCCATGATCCCGCAGGAGGGCATTCCTACGCCTAGGAAAGCAAGTATCCGTCTGTAGGATATGGCAGGGCCGGATCGAATGAAGCGGAAAGGGGAGGAGAAGGGGTGTCTTCACGCGGGGGGGCCCCCTCAGGTCCAAGATCACAAGAATGCTCTCTTGGGGCTCATCAGAGCGCGTAGTGGGTGAGTAGCGGCAAATATGTCAGGGGTGAACTCAGCCAACTGATTCACCAGGCTCATAAATGACCTGACGTCCGTCAAGTTAGCTGGGGTGGGAAAGTCCCTGATTGCGCTGACTTTCTCTTGATCCGCCGCGATGCCAGCTTCTGAGAGCTTGAAACCACAGAAGTCTACCTGAGGTGCGGCGATCACACATTTGTTCCTGATGAGGGTGATCCCGAATTTGCGACACCTGGTAAGTACTTCATAGATATGGTGGAGATGTGTACTGTAGTCCACATCATATAGCAGAATGTCATAATTACTTGCATAACAACGTGGTGCATCAATGCACAATACATCAAAATATCAACTCCGGAAAAATCAAAAGTAATCATATTTGATATAAATAAAACACCTACAGAAAATTTTACTGACCTCAACATTCATCTGTAGCAGCAGCCAATGCTGCTCTCACAATATAAGTTTTAGCATCATTGTCACACTGCAACACGCTGATCTGACGTTTCCAGAATGTTGAAGAGATGAGATGGATGAGCTCACTCTTGTTATGAGTGTTGTCCATGAACTTTGCCCTTGGTGTCACATGCATCATATTTGGTCGAATCTGTAGATCACAGCAGGAGTTCTTGGTACGCCGGATGTGAGCGTGATCTTTTGGCGAGCTGCTATAGCCATCGAAGACTACAGTGATCTTCTGGGAGCGACTGCCTAGATACTACCAGGTGTAGGGCCGAGAGAGAGGAGGAGGCCAGTGCCACGTCAGGCATGATCTCATGCCTGACGTGGCACTGGCCTCCTCCTCCCTCTCGGCCCTGCACCTGGAGGACCACCGTCTCGGCCCCCTGGAGGGTCTCGAGGGCACCCAGCTGACCCTTGACCTCGGGGACAGCTCACACCACCAGGTCAGGTCATAAGGACATAGTAGTAGTAGTGGTAGTAGATGTAAAAATGTGATGTAAAAAAAGAAGAAAAAAAAAAAAAAAAAAAAAGTGGTAGTGGTGGTAGTAGGTAGTAGTAGTGGTGGTGGTAGTAGTGGTGGTAGTAGTGGTAGTGGTAGTAGTAGTGGTAGTAGTAGTGGTAGTAGTAGTAGTGGTAGTGGTGGTGGTAGTAGTGGTGGTAGTATTAGTAGTAGTAGTAGTGGTAGTGGTAGTGGTGGTGGTGGTGGTAGTAGTAGTGGTAGTGGTAGTGGTAGTGGTGGTGGTAGCAGTGGTGATAGTAGTAGTAGTGGTAGTGGTGGTGGTAGTAGTGGTAGTAGTGGTAGTAGTAGTAGTAGTAGTAGTAGTAGTAGTAGTAGTAGTGGTGGTGGTAGTAGTAGTGGCAGTGGTAGTGGTGGTGGTAGTAGTGGTGGTAGTGGTAGTAGTGGTGGTAGTAGTAGTAGTAGTGGTAGTGGTGGTAGTAGTAGTAGTAGTAGTAGTAGTGGTAGTGGTGGTGGTGGTAGTAGTAGTAGTAGTAGTAGTAGTAGTGGTAGTGGTGGTGGTAGTAGTGGTGGTGTCACTAAGAAGCATGTCAGGTCATAGGTGCTAAACGGGGTGCAGTCAGTTCGTACACAAGTTGTTTCGTACACCAGTAGATTCGTACCCCACAAAGTTGTTTCGTAGTCTATATGAAAGCATAGTCGTTTCGTACACTCATCTCAGAGTTGAACTTGACTACTAGAGT
>JACEEZ010005024.1:305000-307500 GCA_016584305.1 Chionoecetes opilio
CAAATTACAATGGAAATTACGTTCTGGGTCTCAAATTACAATGGAAATTACGTTCTGGGTCTCAAATTACAATGGAAATTACGTTCTGGTCTCAAATTACAATGGAAATAACGTTCTGGGTCTCAAATTACAATGGAAATTACGTTCTGGGTCTCAAATTACAATGGAAATTACGTTCTGGGTCTCAAATTACAATGGAAATTATGTTCTGGGTCTCAAATTACAAAGGAAATTACGTTCTGGGTCTCAAATTACAATGGAAATTACGTTCTGGGTCTCAAATTACAATGGAAATTACGTTCTGGGTCTCAAGGTGACTTTGAACCGAGAAAAAAAAAACTCCAGTATATTCACACAAAATTAAAACAATAAGATACATCATGGGACAAAATAAAAGATTAAAATATTGAAATAAAACACTCGACGGACCTGCGGAAAGCGACAGAAGTAGACAGAAATAATCAGACAGAAATGGACAGACAGACAGACAGACAGCCTGCCAATGTTTGTTTTTGAGGTGAAAATCAAAACGTAATCGTGTTTTTTTGCCGAAAGTCGTGTTTTTTTAAGCGAATTTTGATGAAACGTAAAAAAAAAACTTCGACAAATTTTTTCCAGTGAGAAAAAAATATATATTATGATTTTTAAAACGGAAGAAATGATTGAAACTGAGTCGAAAAATGCGTATTGTGATAACGCGACGAGAAAATAATATGCGTTGATTACGTTAATATACGTCAAAAATAATTATTACGTAAGGCAAAGTACGACAAATAATATTGAGTTTGTGGTGATGTTAAAAACACTTAGGTATTTTTATTATTTTTATCCAATTTTTTTTTATAGTAATTTGAATAAAGGAATAAAGGCGACACAGACACATCGGATACATTTCTATATGCACGTACTCAAAAAGGCCAAGAAAAGCCAAGATTGATACATAGATACACTAATTTTACCCAAGAAAAGCCAAGATTGATGCAAAGATACACTTATTTTACCCAAGAAAAGCCAAGATTGATACAAAGATACACTTATTTTACCCAAGAAAAGCCAAGATTGATACATAGATACACTAATTTTACCCAAGAAAAGCCAAGATTGATACAAAGATACACTTATTTTACCCAAGAAAAGCCAAGATTGATACAAAGATACACTAATTTTACCCAAGAAAAGCCAAGATTGATACAAAGATACACTTATTTTACCCAAGAAAAGCCAAGATTGATACATAGATACACTAATTCTACCCAAGAAAAGCCAAGATTGATACATAGATACACATATTTTACCCAAGAAAAGCCAAGATTGATACATAGATACACTTATTTTACCCAAGAAAAGCCAAGATTGATACAAAGATACACTTATTTTACCCAAGAAAAGCCAAGATTGATACATAGATACACTTATTTTACCCAAGAAAAGCCAAGATTGATACAAAGATACACTTATTTTACCCAAGAAAAGCCAAGATTGATACATAGATACACTTATTTTACCCAAGAAAAGCCAAGATTGATACATAGATACACTTATTTTACCCAAGAAAAGCCAAGATTGATACAAAGATACACTCATTTTACCCAAGAAAAGCCAAGATTGATACAAAGATACACTCATTTTACCCAAGAAAAGCCAAGATTGATACTAAAAATCTAGACTAAGATCACTGTGAGATTTTGACGCATTAAATAGAAAAGCCAAGATTGATACAAAGATACACTTATTTTACCCAAGAAAAGCCAAGATTGATACAAAGATACACTCATTTTACCCAAGAAAAGCCAAGATTGATACTAGAAAAGTACTAGACTAGAGATCATGGTGAGATTTTGACGGCATTAAATAAGAAAAGCCAAGATTGATACATAGATACACTTATTTTACCCAAGAAAAGCCAAGATTGATACAAAGATACACTCATTTTACCCAAGAAAAGCCAAGATTGACACTAGAAAAGTACTAGACTAGAGATCATGGTGAGATTTGACGGACATTAAATAAGAAAAGCCAAGATTGATACATAGATACACTTATTTTACCCAAGAAAAGCCAAGATTGATACAAAGATACACTCATTTTACCCAAGAAAAGCCAAGATTGATACTAGAAAAGTACTAGACTAGAGATCATGGTGAGATTTTGACGGCATTAAATCAGGAATGATGAAATGGTCTGGACGATTACTTTAAGGAAACGTAGTCGTGTATTCCGAACGACTCCATTAACGACCCAAAAAATAGTTCGTGTTTTTGCCGCGTCAAGAAAATTACGTGAAAAGTCAAGAAATACGCAAAATATTCGCCGGTTTGGTCAACGACGTATATTATATCATTTATTTCTTGATTATTTTTTATGCAAGCGTATTTTCCGCTTAACGAACGAACAAAAAATACAGTTGAGCATTTTTGCCGAGTGCCGAGTGTTTGGAATTTGTCGTTTCGTACGTTTATTGTCGTTTCGTGACGGAATTTGACCGGCGGAATATGCGAGA
>JACEEZ010005024.1:313598-366098 GCA_016584305.1 Chionoecetes opilio
GGGAGGGCAAAGACGGTACTGCAGAAGAAGCAGGATGGGGGGCATTAGACGGTACTGCGAAGGGAGACAGGATGGAGGGCATTAGCGTACTGCAGAAGAAGGCAGGAATGGAGGGCATTAACGTACTGCAGAAGGGAAGCAGAATGGGAGGGCATTAGACGGTACTGCAGAGGAAAGCGGATGGAGGGCATAGCGGTACTGCAGGGGAGACAGAGGAGGCATTGACGGACTGAGAAGGAAGGCGGAATGGGAGGGCATTAGAGGTACGCAGAGGAAGGCGAATGGGGCATTAACGGTTACTGCAGAGGGAAGCAGGAATGGGAGGGCATTGACGACTGAGAAGGAAGACAAATGGGAGGGCATTAGACGGTACTGCAGATGAAGACGGAATGGGAGGCATTAGACGGTATGCGGGAAGACAGAATGGGAACTTAGACGTACTGCAAAGGGAAGGCAGGATGGGAGGGCATTAGACGGTACTGCAGAAGGGAAGGCAGGAATGGGAGGGCATTAGACGGTACTGCAGAAGGGAAGGCAGGAATGGGAGGGCATTAGACGGTACTGCAGAAGGGAAGGCAGGAATGGGAGGGCATTAGACGGTACTGCAGAGGGAAGACAGGAATGGGAGGGCATTAGACGGTACTGCAGAAGGGAAGGCAGGAATGGGGGCATTAGACGGTATGCAGAGGGAAGCAGGAATGGAGGGCATAGACGTACTGCGAAGGGAAGGCAGGAATGGAGGGCATTAGACGGTACTGCAGAGGGAAGACAGGAATGGGAGGGCATTAGACGGTTCTGCAGAAGGGAAGACAGAAATGGGAGGGCATTAGACGGTACTGCAGAGGGAAGGCAGGAATGGCAGGGAATGAGACGGTACTGCAGAAGGAAGGCAGGAATGGAGGGCATTAGACGGTACTAGCAGAAGGGAAGGCAGAATGGGGGGGGGCATTAGACGGTGCTGCAGAGGGGAAGGCAGGAATGGGAGGGCATTAGACGGTACTGCAGAAGGGAAGGCAGGAATGGGAGGGCATTAGACGGTGCTGCAGAGGGGAAGGCAGGAATGGGAGGGCATTAGACGGTACTGCAGAAGGGAAGGCAGGAAGGGCAGGGAATGAGGCGGTAGGACATGTTAGAGAGGAGACAAGGGTTATCTAACATACTATAGCACTGTGTTGTGTGTGTGTGTGTGTGTGTGTGTGTGTGTGTGTGTGTGTGTGTAACGATTTGCATGGAGCTTAATGGAAAAATCACAAATAATTCGTAGATAGAATGGAGTAAAGTTAGTCCCATGTTGACGGTTTCATTTTGGAGACAGTAATGACTCCTCTTAATTAGCCTGGAAAGTGGTAGCGCGGAGTGTGAGGGTCTCCAAGGGTCTCCAAGGGTATCCAAGGGTCTCCAAGGGTCTCCAAGGGTATCCAATGGTCTCCAAGGGTCTGCAAGGGTCTGCAAGGGTCTCCAAGGGTCTGCAAGGGTATCCAAGGGTATCCAAGGGTCTCTTAGGGCTCCCGGGTCCTCGCAAGGGTCTCCAGGGTTCCAGGGTCTCCAGGTACCAGGTCTCCATAGGTCTGCAATGGTCTCTAGGTCTCTAGTCTCCAGGGTCTCCAAGGGTCCTCCAAGGGCTCGCTCACTTGTGTAACCACTAGGAGGTTGGAAGCTGGAGTATGGATGGAGGAAAGTGGACAAAGTAGTAAAAAGGATGAAAGAAAATATAATTAAGGGAGAAAGTTATCATTCACTGGGAAAGTTTTGTATATTTCTCTCTCTCTCTCTCTCTCTCTCCTCTCTCTCTCTCTCTCTCTCTCTCTCTCTCTCTCTCTCTCTCTCTCTGCTCTTTCTGCTCTCTCTCTCTTCTCTCTCTCTCTTTCTCTTTTCTCCCTTCTCTCTCCTCTTCTCTTCTCTCTCTCTCTCTCTCTCTCTCATCTCGTCTCATTTCTCTCCTCTCTCTCCTCTCTCTCTCTCTCTCTCTCTCTCTCTCTCTCCTCTCTCTTCCTCTCTTCTCTCTTCTCTCCTCTCTCTTTCTCTCTCTCGTCTCTCTCTCTCTCCTCTCTTCTCCTCTCTCTCTCCTCTCTCTCGTCTCTTCTCTCTCCTCTCTCTCTCTCTCCTCTCTCTCTCTCTCCTCCTCTCTCTCTCTCTCTCTCTCTCTCTCTCTCTCTCTCTCTCTCTCTCTCTCCCCCCCCCCCCCCCCCATGGTGTTGTTATGGTAGGGTAGGTTATGGGTGACCACGGTAATGTTTATGGTGATGGTGGTGGTGTACATTCGCTGCCTTGCTAATGTTGCCTTGTTTTTGTGTGTGTTTTTGGAGGGGAGCCTTAACTCGCGACCCTTCATACCCCTGCCCCTCCCCTCCCTCCCCTCCCCTCCCATCCCATCCTCTCCCCTTCCCTACCCTCATCCCCTCCCGTCCCATCCATCCCCTCCCCTTCCCTTCCCTCCATTCCCTCCCCTTCCCTCCCCTCACCCACCTGCCCCTCCCTCCCCTCCCCTCCTATCCATCCCCTTCCCTACCCTCATCCCCCTACCCCTCCTTCCCTTCACCCCCTTCCCCCCTTCCCCGACCCTTAATCCAACACGCCGCATTTGAATGGTGACCTTGTTTGTGACATAAAACACACACACACACACACACACACACCAACCACAACACACACACACACACACACACACACACACACACACACACACACACACACACACACACACACACACACACACACACGACACACACACAACACACACACACACACACACACACACACACACCCACAAAACACACACACAACCACACACACACACACACACCACACCCACCCCCCACACACACACACACACACACACACACTTACACACATACACACACATACATACATACATACATACACACACACAATTTATTTAAGTGTTTAAAAAAGTATGTAGTTGAAATTTTGGACAGGTCAAATAACGTCAAATGATAGAAGGGCAATGATTTATGAGAGAGAGAGAGAGAGAGAGAGAGAGAGAGAGAGAGAGAGAGAGAGAGAGAGAGAGAGAGAGAGAGAGAGAGAGAGAGAGAGAGAGAGAGAGAGAGAGAGAGAGAGAGAGGAGCGAGCGAGCGAGCGAGCGAGCGAGAGAGAGAGAGAGAGAGAGAGAGAGAGAGAGAGAGAGAGAGAGAGAGAGAGAGAGAGAGAGAGAGAGAGGAGAGAGAGAGAGAGAGAAGAGGGGAGAAATAGCCCCCGAAAAAAATATATGTACATCATGAAAACACGACACTTAAAAAAAATGGACAACGTGCAATATGCAAAAAATGATATATCACACGGATTACCATATTCATGTGCGGCGCCAATAAATTGTTCGCACCTGTCCAGCACAACACCTGCAGCATATACACCTGATTTATCACTCTTTATATATTGTCTTTTATTTACCTGTCAACAATAGAAAGGGTTTTGTTGCTATTCACTCTTTTTGTTTTACTTTTTATTTTTTTGTCCATTTCAAATTATATGTTAATACTTTTTTTCTCCCTACCTCCCTACCTATTTTTTGTTTCTCTCTCTCTCTCTCTCTTCTCTCTCTCTCTCTCTCTCTCTCTCTTCTTCCTCCTCTCTCTCTCTCTCTCCTCTCTCTCTCTCTCTCTCTCTCTCTCTTCCCCTCTCTCGTCTCTCTCTCCCCTCTCTCTCTCTCTCTCTCTCTCTCTGTCCTGTCTCTGTCTCTCTCCTCTCTCTCTCTCTCTCTCTCTCTCTCTCTCTCTCTCTCTCTCCCCTCTCTCTCTCTCTCTCTCTCTCTCCTCTCTCTCTCCCCTCTCTCTCTCTCTCTCTCTCTCTCTCTCCTCTCTCCTCCCTCTCTCCTTTTTATCTATTTTTGCCTTTCAAATTATGTTATTATTTTTTCTCTACACAGTTTTTCTACTCACTCCTTTTTTACCATTTTTTATCCCTGTCAAATACATAACAGCACTTTTTTCTCCCTACTCACTCTCCTTTTCACCTCTATTGTCCCTTTCAATTATATGTCAGCACTTTTGTCGCCTCCGTGGTGCAGTGGCTAGCGTGCATGGCTACGAATCTGCGGGCCCTGGTTCGATTCCGGGCCAGGGCAAGTCGGTGACCAGCCTACCCAGCTGTTCTTACTTCCTTTCGGGGTTGATAAATGGGTACCTGGGGTAACCTGGGGAAGGTAACTGTGGTAACCCGGGAGTCACACTAGCCCTGTGTCCCGGGGTAACGGGTTCTCACCCACCACAGGCTGTAAGGGCTAATGCCACGGAGATGAGCACCGCATGCCACGCGCAGCTTAGCGTATGCTCCCATCTTTACCTTATTTACTTTTTTCTCCCTACCCACTCTCCTTTTTTTTTTACCATTTTCTGTCCCTTTCAAATACATGTTAGCACTTTTTTCTCCCTACCCACTCTCCTTGTTACCTCTATTGTCCCTTTCAAATACATATTAACACTTTTTTCTCCCTAATCACTCTCCTTTTTTTTTATCTATTTTTTGTTCTTTTCAAATATAGGTTAGCACTTTTTTCTCTCTACACAAATGTTTCTACCCACTTTTTCGATCCTCTTTTCCCGCAGGTGTGTAAATATCATCACCTTTTCTTTCGTTAGATTCATCCTATTCATCTTCATACTTCTTCTATATATCTCCATCCTTTTCTGTCCTAAAGGCTCAAATTATCACCTCTTCTGTCCTAAATGTCCTAAATTATCACCTCTTCTGTCCTAAATGTCCTAAATTATCACCTCTTCTGTCCTAAATGTCCTAAATTATCACCCTTTCTGTCCTAAATGTCCTAAATTATCACCTCTTCTGTCCTAAATGTCCTAAATTATCACCTCTTCTGTCCTAAATGTCCTAAATTATCACCCTTTCTGTCCTAAATGTCCTAAATTATCACCCCAAACCNGGGGGGTCCCTCCGCGCCCCTGCTACCGAGAACACAAACACACATACCATTATGAACCGATATTCTTCATTTATTCACTTTTTTACCCACATTTTCCTTGATCTTCATAGCTCTTCCCATTATCGGGAGTAAAGATTGTCATGGTCATTTTATAGTTATTATTTAGTTGCACAACTAATGATTAATCACTACCGTAGAAAACAGTGAAGTCGCCACCTGCAGTGAAGTGCCGGGCGCCAAATATTACGAATTATAGCATCACTACTGATTTATGTGCCACTGAAGATGTTATACAGTAGTTTATATCATGGCTGTATAATCTACCCTGTTTCAGCGTTTTTTTAGCTTTGTATCTGCAAATATAACTGTTGCGCTTTTTGCTTCTCACTTTTTTTCTTCGCGCGATGACAGACAGTAAACAGTAGCTTTTCGGGCGACAAGACGCAGACTTGCCAGATCTTTCAAACTTTAATAGAATTTATTTTCACTTGGGCAGAGGAATTTTTATATACCCAAAGAAATCTTCCCCCGCTAATATATATAGAGACTTATTTTACTTTACCTCTAATTTCCCTGAATTCCCCAGAGTGGCGACTCAACTGTTGGGTTAAAATACTAGCTGGCGACTTTACTGTAGTAGGTATAGTGGGGTCGCCACTGGGTTTTTATTTTGTAATTTGTTCTTTTATAGCCCTACTATGACACAGATGAAGACACAAATGACACAGACTTTCCAGATAGACCCTTCTAACTTCCTGAAATCAGGGATGTACAAATGTAAGTATAACGCCACCACACGTCTGTAAATAACAAAGAAACGTAAAACTGGCGACTTCACTGTTATCTACGGTAGTTGATAGTTGATAGTTGACTAGTTTTTTAGTTGATAGTTGGAGAATGTGAGAGAGAGAGATCATGCATGAGTGAGAGGACAGTAGGATGTGAGAATGAGGTGGATAGATGTGTGGAAATGGGAGCCCTTCTGCCGTGGCCTCCCGTAGAGGGATGAAAGGGAAACCGCTGTTAGCGTAGACTAGAATATTATGACCAAAAAGAGAATAAATGTCTCCTCTGTTTCCATTAATTAAATGCAAGTGCTGCTGTATAGTCGTATAAGTGAGTTACTATTATATTGCTGATAGTCTGGACTCGGCGGGCGAGGAGAGATAAACAAACCCAGATTTCGTAGGGCGCCAAACGCGGTCTTTAAAAAAATATTTCAGATGCTTCATAGTCTGCAGTAGACGCATGTATACACTCATATTTTGCCAAACAGAATATTGACAATACCGTTAATTTGTCTTAGCATGGGCATTTGCATAGTATCGTAAATATCATTAGACTCAAGTGTTGGACAGGGTTCTGGGTGTCACATAACATTTCCAATACTATTCTCGTTAGTTTTAGACCAACTTAAGACTAATCCCCCCCGGAAAATGTTTAGAAAACGGAAATGCCTGTCTAAAGCCACGGTTAGTCTTAGGTTAGCCTAAGTCCACGTTTAAAGAATCGGCCGATAGATAGAGGTTTATGGACTATCATATAGACCGGTTTATCAGTATATATGATATACTGTAATCTTCGTAAATGTTTGTTATATAATATTATCAAATAAAAAACAGTAAAACACGCTAAAGAAATGACATTACGCGACTATGAAGAAATATGCATTCACTCAACTCTTTGCCATTTAAAACTTTGCGAGTCAACTTTTATCATGAAGGGTATCAATAGAAGCGCAATTTTATTAGCTTTCCATTGCTATATTTCGTTATCTGATAAATTAATTACAAACATGCATAAATTAGCGTTAAATAAATAAATAAAATCATCAATCGGGTAATTTTCCCGATTGATAAGGTTATTTATTTACTTATATATTTCGTTTTCTGATAAATGAATTAGTACCATGTATAAATTAGCGTTGACTAAATAAATAACCTCATCAATCGGGAAAATTACCCGATTGATGATTTTATTTATTTATTTAACGCTAATTTATGCATGTTTGTAATTAATTTATCAGATAACGAAATATAGCAATGGAAAGCTAATAAAATTGCGCTTCTATTGATACCCTTCATGATAAAAGTTGACTCCCAAAGTTTTAAATGGCGAAGAGTTGAAGTGAATATTAAGTTCATGCTATTTCTTCATAGTCCGCGTATCGCTTTCTTTAGCGTGTTTTACTGTTTTGTTATTTGATAATTTATAAACAAACAGTTACAAAGACTACAGTAATATCATATATACTATAAACCGTCTATATGATCTCGTATATATATATATATATATATAATATATATATATATATATATATATTATATAGTCTATATATATATATATAAAATATATATATATATATATATATTAACCGACGGCCCTCCTACTTCACACCCTTGTGCGACGGGCCGATATTCCGTGCCAGATCCCTGGTATACAGTGGTCTAGGGTTTAGGTATATTGACCTCTCACTGTCCCTCAGGTCCAAAGCTGAGACACCTGTAATATTACAACGCTGTGTGGGAATAGTAGCCACTTTTATTGGAAACACAAATCCATGGTTGTGATCATCATGCATCATAACATGTTTACCATTAACGCTACGGCCAAAAATCAATATTTTGATACTCTGAGGTACATTGACTCTCACGGTCCTCAGAGGTCCAATCTGCCTTACCTCCCGATCTGAAAGGAAGCTTATGCATGTACTAACACTGGTAGAAATTTCCATGCTTTAGTCATAATTTCACATTCTTATGATATGAGAGATTATCAGCTTTACTCTAAAAGCAACTCTCGCCAACAAACATTTACTTTGCCCCAGTCACGATCCTTGTGGAACGACCCCCTTTGGCCTCCCTCCACGCCGATTGTCTCGTACAGATACAAACAGATGGGAAGGATTGGTTTCAGGGTAATTCTGCCACATGCCATATAACTGAGTCGGTGGTGACGGACTATGAAGGTAATAGGACTTCTAATTCAGTCTCACATCCTAGGGTATTATACCCTATGGATGTGACAGGGATCACAAGCGACTTGAAGATCCTGATCTTTGTCCATCTGCACAGGTAAGCCGACAACGCCAAATACTCGTGTTGAGCGAGTCAATAACACCTATGGAGCGGTCGAGGCCAAAAAGGGGCTTATTTAAGGAGTTTACCCCTCCCACTTAGAACAGGCAAATGAAGGTATTGTTGGATTCGTTAGATGTCCCCTACTTTATGAAAAATTATTTTTACAGTCAGGATTCTAATTAAAACATGACCATTTACTCCCCATTTAACCCATACCAAATTGAGAATGTTGGAATATCTTAAAATTGTTATTTTGGCACTTACAAAGATTACTTAAGTATTACACCATCAATGGTCCGTATCACTCCGACTAAATCTCCATTTGCCACCGTCACGTAATCTCGCGGCCGATTCGCACATTCTCCACCACAGGAACAAATGTCCTGGCAGTCAATAGTCAGGGTCACTTAGGGCGGAAAAAAAGGCTTTTCTCGCTTCAACCCCCCCCCACCACCTTAGGTGAAGGAGTATTTTGAGGTCCTTATCCTGCAGCATTTTTGTGCCGCTGAATCCGAAAATCGTAGTTTGGGTCACTCGTTAGCGGTAGTTTTTCGCGCAAATTTTGCAATTTGGCAATTTGGCAATAAAATTGGCAATTACAAATTGCAGATAGAAACCAGACGTCCGTAGAGACGCTCGTTTGGACCTCAAATTGAAAAGCTTATTATAGTGTCATAAAATGTATTGAGTATCCGTGTTGTTATCTGTTCGGATTACTGATCTATAATGGAAATTAAGAGATAAAGAGTGGAAAAAAATTGGAAAAAATATAAAAGGAATAATTTTGGCCTCAAAGCCTGAGTTCTTATAATTAAAAACTAAATTTTAATTAGTAAAAAAAGTAAAATAACAAACAATTGTTCTTAGGGCAGAACATTAAGTAACGAATTTGTGCAAGGGTGGGTACAATTATTGCGTAATAACAGGGTATTTCAACTGAAACATGCTTAGGATCAGAACCCTCAAAATACTTCTTCACCTAAGGTGAAGCGAAGCCCTTTTTATTGGCTTCCGCCCGAATGACCCCGAGTATTAATCCAGACAGCCAAATTTCCAACAACGAAACCTGAGTCTCCTCCGCGTATTTTGAAAATAAACAATTATAACACAAAAAAAAATCCCTTACTTAGCGATAGCGAGCGTTCACACAGTTGAAAAAAATCAATATCTAGTCGTCCCTACGCCATCGACGTCCTCATGCCCATCTCTTCCTCGTCGTTGTGCACATCTCGGGGATCAATCCGCAAAGCTCCGAACAAGGAGTCTGCAGGCGTTGACAGCGGAGATCGATTGGTCGATCATTCGTCTTGCATCCGCACTGCATCCGCTCCATGAATACTTTGCGGGGGGCGGGAGGCAGTGTGGAATGGATAGGCGCCAGGTTTTTTGGTCCGTAGCCGTACTTGGTCGGGTCGAGAGGGTCACCACCTCTACGTCCTTCTGTTCACAGCCCCCTCACCATACCGACGGCCTGTAGCTGGGGCTTGCATAATGTGCTGGTGGGTGGCGTTGACTGTCGAGGGGCAGTGCTGCTCCCACCTTCCTTCTTTCTGAAGTGCCGTTTGATCCACCTCGCCTGCGCGAGAGCGTATATTCCGTAAATATGCTGCTCACGAAATCCGGCACAGCACTCCCGGCTCTCTTGCGTCAGCGGACGCAGACTTTCGGATTGGTAACCAAAGCGTCGAGGGTTGCCTGGTCGGGCCGCCTGGAACACAGGGCCAACTTGTGCTCAACTGCCTTTCCTGAAGAGGGCCAATGGTGTCGCAACCAGTCAGAAGCATGGAAGGACGTGATCAACATCCCGCGTGAAGCCCAGTCATGCGTGGATGAGCTGAACGTTGAAAGTTCGTCTTGTGCCAAGCTGGAGTCACGTGTTGGGGAGGTCATCTTGGGAAGTGTCGGAGGAGGAGGACGAGGACGTCAGTGTCCGGAGAAACTACGGTTGGCCTCCACATCTTTGTCGAGCATGGATAGATGATTATCATCTTAGTGTCCCCCCCGCTTAACCTCATTGTTTCTGATCGAACTTGGCTCCGTCCGTCCCAGAAGTTGCCCGGCTTTGTCGGCGCCACACGCAGACGACTCGTAACCCCCATGAATGGTGCTGGATTTTGGGAGGCAATGAGAGAGGTCATAGCAAGTCTTGGTTGCTTTTTGTGGACAGATGTTAGCCATGGTCATCCAGCTTTTGATCCTCGTCGCTGCTTGGATGTCGATATCGTATCCATCCACCTCGGGTCCTCGCTGTTCCCTCGTCTTGTCCCTTGAGGACGCGCCGATGGTGTACCTGTCAAAGACAAGGTGCACTCCCGTAGCCAACAACTAGGCAAAGCCCAGTTGGGCAACCTCTGCAGGAGGGATCCACCAGGTCCTTAAAGTTTGCTTGAGCCGGAAACGGGGTGCTTGCTGAAAGGATATCCATCCCGTCGCGGACCAATCACGCGAGAGGATGAAGGGGTTTTCGAGGCCCGTGAGACCGCCCGCGTTCATCTTCTCCAGAACCCTGAGAAGGGCAACTTTTGTCGTGACCCGTCGGGTGGCCTTGGTCGTCAAAGAGGGCAAATGTAACATGGAGAGCTCATATTTTGAGATGATGGGCGGAAGGGTCCAACTGCTGTCGATTTGGAGGGCGACAGAGGCGCCGAGTGAAGTCTCGAGGATCCCGTTGACATCACACTGCTTTCCCTCCGATGAAACTTTGGCTTTCTTGCCCAGCGTTTTTGAATGTAATTGGTAGGCTGACGATGCAGGACCTCCCATGGACTTTGCTGCGGCAGGTCCCTGATCCCTTCCCTCTTCGTAACTTCAAGAGAAGCTTCCTTGCCGTCTCCTCGATTCTTGTCAAGTGCGTCCACCATCTTATCTGGAAAACCTGTGCGGGAAAGGACGGTGGGGATTTGGGCTTTCTCGCGAGTGAAGGGGGGTTTGCTGGCGAAGAAGACCTAGCACCTCTTTTGGGTCATCTCGTGTGTCTTCTTCGTGACCGCTGGGCTGTCCTTGGTGGTTCGTTGATGCCGTAGCAGAACTTCCGAATGATTTGGCCTTGATTGCCAAGAGTTCGTCTTGGATCAGAGAACTTGGTCCCTCGTCGAGGATTTTTTCGTGATCCCCTACAAGCCCACCGTCCACCTTTCAGAGTCCGGTTCACCTGTTTCCAAGGCATGGTCCCGCAGGCCAGGGACGTGAAAGGTAACCAACGACCTTACGGACGACCCAGTGTTTTCTCCAAGTACGCCCGCTCTTGGATTCTTGAGGCGAGGTCCTGCATCATGGCCACGTAAACCAGGGACGAACCTGGGCGTAGGAGCTAACTTCGATTCCTGGCGAAGAAGAACGGTCCCGAACGTCCTCCACAGTCTTCAGGTGCAGCGCCCAGTCAATCGTCCCTTCTAGAGGACCTCCTGTGGGCCTCTACGAATTACGCCTTTCGAAGCCCACTTGGCCAAGCATACTCAAACATCCTCCTGGGCGTCCAGGTCGAAGACCGACATCTCCCGTTAGTGTTGCACCGGCAAATGACACACCGATTTCAATTGCGAGACCTGGAAGGAAAATTGTGCGATATAATAAATGAATTTATTTTATTTACGGGTTTATGCTAATTTCTAAAATGATACCATTGAAATTTGACATTTATTTGCGACATTTCATTACCGTATTCATAAAATCGACCATGAGGGGACAGTCCAGGAAAAGTTTTACCATTTTTCCTATTAATCATCGGTAGTGCCTTTATGAGAACAGATACAGCCAGAAACATTTCATGACTTTGATGTGAAATTTAAGGCCAAAATTATTCCTTTTATATTTTTTTCCATTTTTTTTTTCCACTTATCTCTAATTTACATATAGTTCAGTAATTTTGCGAACAGATACCAACCACGTAGTACTTTAATAACATGTTATGCACTCTTAATAAGCCTTCAATTTGAGTCAAAACGAGGTCTCTACGACGTCTGGGTTTCTCATTCTGCATTTGTAATTGCCAATTTTATTGCAAAAAAATTGCCAAATTGCAAATTGTGCGAAAAACTTTAACCGCTAACGAGTGACCCAACAGATTTTCGCGGATTCAGCGGCACAAAATGCTAGGATAAAGACCCTCAAAATACTTCCTTCCCTAATGTGAAGCGAATCGCCCTAAGTGAACCCTACTACAAGTCCAGCAATGACAACACGTGGTCATTTTTGGTCCGCGACAACCTTTGTCAGTGTTTAGGACAAAATGAGTTTTTAGGTCTCTAACCTCTGCTGGTGCCGATTCATTGTTGGACGCGTTCATCCTTTTGCATATCACCTGCCAACCATGGCCAACTGGGTTCATTTCTCAGGTTTTGCGATGTGACTCTGACACCACACTGCTACGTGGTATTTGGGCCCGCACTACATGTTGATTCGAAGGCATCATCGTTGGTGGCAGTAAGGATGCGGGCTTATCAGTTGTGGTGGCGATACGAAACGAGCTCATTTTTCAGTATGAACTGAAATTTTTTTGTTTTTTTTTTACCATGCATGAGAAGGGCAAATCGCCCTTGCGGTATCCGAGGAAAGTAGGCAACATCCTGGAATGCTTCCAGGCCCTGTAAGGGCATCTGAATTTTTGGTGAGAGCTGCATATGCCGTTCGCATTGTCCAAGTCTGTATTAGAGCACGTTTGTCGTGTCACATCCTGACCAAGCATACACGGCTGGTAAGACTGCATGCTGCGCTTTGCCTGATTTGGTACTGAATGGTGAACAGGTATGGAATCGTTTCCTTTGAGAAGAATTTTCCCTGAGTGCCCAGTATCCTATATACTTCATCGGCCCAGTGCTCCCCTGCTCCAGTCATACACCACCAAGACGAGGACATCCGTGTCGCGACACCGAATGATTATCCTTGGATGTCTCTCGATAACATGATTGCATGGAACAATACCAGACGAGTTGGTCCTCCTCCTCTTGTGTGCTGTACACCCCTCAAGACTGGACACACCCACTTCCTTCAGAACTTTGACCACTTCTCCATCTTCAAATCCCCTGCCAGTACTACCGATTTCTCTGCGGCTTGAGATCTTGTCCATTTTCGCAGATGTACGGACCGATGCATATAAGGCTAAACTAGCCTTGTTGGTACTGGTTTTGAGGAAGTTCCTGTAGTTCGGGACGGGCCCTGTTCCCTTGTATCTGGTAGTTGAATCCGGATCCAGCTGCCTCGTTGGTGTCGTTCAGATCGACTTAATTGACTGTTCTCGTGTCGTACCGGGTCAAAGACCCAACGTCACAACGTCAATGGAGGATCCCTGGCACTGTTCTTCAGAAGACGCACCATTCGGGTCCAGAACCACCTTTCGCAAGATCATTGAAAGTCCTTGAAATGATTCTCGTTTTCAGGCCTGACCACATTGCATGCCATCAATGAGGTATGCAGCAGACTGTGGCGATGACGTCGGGGAATTCTGACCTAGGAAGGACAAGAGTTTCATCCGTATTTGCTTCCAGCTTTTTGGCACGATCTGCTATTGTTTGGTCTTCCTCATCGACCAATCGTCGTGGAACATTGAAGGCGGAACAGCTGCCAATTCGTAGGGAGGACCTTTGCGCATATCTTCCACATCACGGTTCTTTTGACACTGCAAGCAGTCTTCTGAAGAGTAACTCCGTATCGATCATTATCTTCCCTTCCTTTCACTGGAAAAGACACTTCCTGCATAGCAGAAAACGTTTGACTACTGTCTTGGGAATTGGATCCACAGAACATTCCTCTTCTTTTCGTCCCCATGCCTTTCTTTCGTAACTGATTGAACATTTTCCCGACCCTTTTGGTGGCACTGGAGACCCTTCATCGACGCCTCGACGTTCTTCTGATGCCCACCTTGCCCTAGTTTATATAAACGAGGGAGGTTGCAACACTTTCCAGGTCAAATGGATCTTGGACTTGTTCCTTGATGTCTTCCTTGTGACTTTAACATCATTCTGGTCCTTGGTCCCTCGAGCATGTCCAAGTCTTCATTGTATTCTTGGACTTGGTAGGTGTACACTTTCTTGAATCGTCTGCGTATTCCCCCCGGTTATGTGCGGGTCATCAAGCCAGCGAACTAGG
This sequence comes from Chionoecetes opilio, assembly GCA_016584305.1. Lineage (NCBI taxonomy): Eukaryota > Metazoa > Arthropoda > Malacostraca > Decapoda > Majidae > Chionoecetes > Chionoecetes opilio. The sequence goes on from JACEEZ010005024.1 coordinate 327,660, forward strand.
CTCCTTTCCTCAGTTTAACCGAATGACACCACTTTTGGCTTTTTAAGCCTCGCGATTGATACTCTGTTCAGAGCCTATCCGTAGGAACGCAGTTGAAAAGTCCTTTCTGAGCGGTTTTCACAACGAACGAAACACCTTCCGACATATGCTGAAACATTCTGCAGCTGACTACCTCCAAGTGACGCATTTCAGCACATAGACTGGTGTGTATCGTGCATAGTTGCTGCGCCTGACCAGGAAGAAGTACGGTATGACTTAAAGGACGGCGGTATAGGTTGCATGTTCAAAATCAGCCTCACGGTCTGCCCGAAGTAACTTCAAGAGGGTGTCACCGCATCCAGAAAGCTAATCAGTACGGAATTTGCTGATTTGTTCTCTTCTGTGTCTTTGAAACGTCTTCATTGTACTGATAAGAGATGAATGACAATCGCATTTCAATCTCCTGACACACAGCATTACATGGCTTTCCGGGGATTGCATTTTGAAGGTATTCTCTAGTCTGCAATTAGTGCGTGGTCTCATCATCCAACCAGGACACCTTGTTTTCCATTGCAAAGGTTTTCGCAGCTGATAGAGACAATGAAACAGTGCTTCGGTACCAGTCTGATTCTCTTAGACCTCTGCATACTGCTTCCCTGCAACATCAAACTCACGGACATGGCATACACTTCAGGTACTGTCCAGCATGTTGTGGAGACCACCATCACTAACAGCTTCCCTACACTGGCCATGAAGCCATAGTGAGATGCATCCCACAAGCCTCATCGTCACTCGACCAGCAAGGGATCTGGCTCAGTTCCATAGATCTGTTCATCCTTGCATATATTGCCAGGTCAGCAGTGACCAGAACATGTTTCTTGTCCCACTGCATTTGCAATTTCAACCAATTTCAGGCAAAGTCGTGTAGATCGTAGAGAAGTCGAGGGTGGCGCATTAATGAAGGGGAGATACCCATACTTCGAGTCAGTGGAATTTCGCTCTCGCTAACTAGATAATTGAATCCAACCCCAAGCCGAATACGTGAGGTTTTTTCGGGGGACTTGCACGGTCCATTTCCCAATCAGTCTTTTCGTACCAACATCACCAGCCGACTTAATCAGTTCTTTGACTTTCCCATTTCACGACATGGTTCTGGTTTAAGTATGGGGTTTTGTTGTAGCGTTGATTTCTCCTCAATCACAGCTCTGTGCATCTAGGGTTTTTTAGGTTTTGATCTGGAATGCCAGATATTCTTTCTGGCCTATAAGACCTTTGATACACACCACAGCCATTGAATGTGTAGTGTTCTGTCCGTCTATTGTCTGTTTCATTTCGATCGAAATTGTCAATTGCGGCATCAACAGTGGTCTTAATAACATTCTCAGGATCCTAGACAGAAATGTCACGTGGTATATTGATGAACGTCATACTTGGTTGACGGGGCTGGTCCAAGCAATGGCATTGAGGGAATCTACGTACCCCCCCCCTTCATCATAAGGTTTCTGTGTCCAAGAGAGGACAGGTCCATCTATCGGGTTTCTCGACTACCATGGTCGTGGGTGCAGCTCTGACACCTAACCAAATGTTATTGTGTTATGGATTTTACAAATAGAGAGAAATCATGTTGTTACATATTGCAAGAACTCTCTTTCAATGTTTCCCATGGAGTCTCGGATTCATAGCTTGTAGGCGCTGTCAAAGTCTTTTTTTGAAGTAAACCATGCAAGACAATCATCAAAGGATTCGGACACAAGTCCTTGCACTTTTTGTCTTCCATTTCCCACTAGGAATCATAACGATCAATTGAAATGTAATATCACCGATACATTTCCTGATGATACCACTGCCTTAATGCAATCCAGACAGCGTCCTCTTCTGACCTTGACATCATCATAGGATTCGAGTTCACATTCACCAATTTCATTTAACCTGCACTTGTGCCTCACAACGTGTTTCAAGGCCTCGGCAACTGTGATATCCCCTGAGCCTACAAGATCAGACTTCCCAGGTTTGACAGATTGAATGAAATCCTGTCTCCGAAATGCTTCTGTCATTTTGCCTTCAATCTCCATGTAGTACAATACTCGTTGGTTTTAGAGTTTGACCTCGCTGAATAGCGACCATCGTTCATTCAGACAGACACGGTTGTGAATAGAGATGTTTTGGACAGGACAATTCTTTTCAATCTCCTTACCAACTTTTGAAGGCACACGCATTGTCAGATTATCAACCCTTGCCCTAGCCACTAGCAGTCTTTAATATTGGTAAGCGAGGAGATGTACACTGCGAATAGCAGAACGCGATGAATTTTGCTTCCATTGCAAACAAATCAGTGTTTGACAGCATTCGCATTTTAATCTCATAGTCGTGTTTCTCTGAATGCTGCAATCAGCACTCTTATGCCGTGTGGTGGACCGGCCGTCCCAGTTGAGGACGTTCGACAGTTCTGTCCTTCCAGCTATGTGATTTCCCACATATGAAACAGCCTGAACGAAATGTCACAATTGCGGTGTGTCATATCGCCGGAGACGAGACAGTCCAACCCGTAGGCCCACTACCTGTTGCGGCCTCGTCAGCGTCAGCACATGTACCAGTGTTTCTTTTGGGCTATCTGGATATTCCTCTTGTTCGTAGATAATTTGCTCTGCAACTTTTGGTGGAATTTGATAACCGTTTTTTTTTTCTTATAGGATGTCGTTTTTTTCACTGGAAACCGCCGATTCATCAGACACCATCTTTAACGAAGTTGTTCGGCAGCTTTCAGAATGGATTTCAATCCTGTGACAATTTATGCTACAAACATATTACTTTGAAGTCCTTTACTCTAATCAAAAGCCCGTGTTCTATCGCTCGACCATTATCCCAGCCGAATCACTAACTAGGATCTATCGGTTGATAGTAGGGTTGGCAATGCGGATCAGGTTTTGATTAATACTGCAATGGTCTTTGTGATCCGATGTGGTTCGCCCGTGTTCAGGGCCGCCCTTGTATGACAGAAGCGGTGGGCTGGAGGGTTGGTTGTTTATCGAGACGATCAATCGGTTATCACACCGAAGTAATTGACGCGGCAATTGTTATCAGTGTGTTTGATTCTTAACACATGTCCTTTGATTTAAACTATTGTACGAAAGAGTCGATATACAAGTCTTTTAATGTAATCAGAGTAAAAAATCAAAGAGATGTTTACTCCTCACGGGAACTGGAATGGTACTGGACCTTCCCCGTGAGCGCCAGCAGCGGGGGGGGGGGCCAACCCCAAGATTCCTCGGGTCACCATTTCGGTAGCGAGCAGGTGGACGGCCACGATTGGTACACTTTAAAGTAACGGCAGCCCATGAGCGGGTCGCTAACCAATTAAGGTGCTAATTGGAAGTGCTAATCTTAATATTAATGGAATGTTCACTTATTCCTAGCTCCCAGCACTTTCACTTACTCAATTTAACCTTTAATATTTACCCATTACCAGTATAATTATATATATAAAAACACATTCCGATACACCCCTATCACGAGCGGAAATACTTCCCTCAACAGGGGGGGGGGGGACAAAACCACCACTCTACATTTACGATAGGGTGGTTGTATGGATAATTATTCCACACTGGGGGCCGGCGAAAAAACTAAGTTACGCTTCATGTGACATCACCCCAGCCACATAGCGCCGGAACATCTCAATACTGGTTTCGGCACTGTGGGTCTTTAGCTATTTTAAAATTAACAGCTTGATAGAGGTACCATGAATATGCGTGACATATCCTTGATCGGGGGGAGAGTTATCTCCTGTGTTATAGTATCCCCAGTATAATGGTCATCACCATTGACCTCAAATGGTTTTTAAGGATCTCTTTATCAGCGGTAATTCAGGGGGGACCTAGATAGAGACTAGTCTACCTCATATCTATTAAATTAATGAGAGATTTGAGTAATATTTGACTGCCTGTCTACCATTATTTATCAAAAAATTACACCTGATTCGGCTAATATTGTAAGGCCATTCCGCCATGGTACTGAGTTCCTATGATATTCTTCCACCAACAAGTTAGTTAGTATGATGGCATTTGGGAATTAGTATGGATGGCAGGTTTTATTTGGAAAGATAGCTTGAAAATTTCGACCTCGACACCTAAATACCCTCATGATCAAGGAACAGACCTATTATGGTCAATTTGTTGTTCCTATGGGGGCTGGCTGAAGCCAATAGCTGATATTCCTCAGGAAATACCTGCTTCTGTATTGTTCTGGATCCCAAAACTTTCAAAGGATCAGAGCTAATCCCTTTATTAACGCTTGCAGGGGAATATTAACCTTGGCAGGGAGTATTAACCCTTCAGGAATATTAACCTTGCAGGGAGTATCAACCTTGCAGGGAGATTAACCTGCATGGAAATTGCTCAACAAGGAAAAATCTTCTATGTCTATCACAGGATCTGGGATCAATCAGGTTCCCTGGGAGGGGAGTTAGTGATATCCTTCAGATATGTCTGACTGAGTGGAAACATATTAGAGATTATTATTACACTCTTTTCAGCCATGTAGGGCCTTTAAACCATAATCCCTGTATTCAATTTGAGGTTATTACAGTTTTGCGTGGAGTTAAATCAGTGCGCGCCTCCGAAAAGGGAATGTTTTACACGTATGACGCACCATGATTTTATAAAACAAAATAATGTAAGAATATCAACACTTATCAATTGTAAGTTATTATTTCGTTGCGTGTAGACCCTTCCTCTTGATGACCCTTTGAAAGGCGACGTGGGTACACTGTCAGCAAATTTTGAAGGAACTCAGGCTTAAATTCCCTTCCAACACTTTCGGAGCTCCAGTTCAATCCTTGGGGAGTGTAGGGTGTCACGTGAGGCGGAGTTTGCCTTTAATGATGCCCAAAGATTTTCTAATGGGTGATATATCGGGAGGAATTACTGGCCATTCATCTATTCTCCCAATCGTTGCAGTCATCAAGCCACTGCTATCACATATCCGAGCTGTGTGGTCAGGATGCCTCCATCCGATTCAGGAAAATCTGTGCCTGTGGTCTTTTCAAAGCAGGCCTCACAGGTGTTCATTTAAAGTCAAATACACCACTTTGTTACCAATTGGTTCTTTGGGAAAATAACTAAGTTCCCATACCAATGAAAAGTAAAGCACACCCGACACCATTAAACTGGAGGGTGTTTTTGTGGTCTATTCGTGTGTAGGCGAGGCTCGGTGGGGTCTGAGCTGGGGCGACTAAACACTTTTGCTGGTCCTCCTCCACTCACACAAAATGTGCTTTCCGTCACATCCCACACACAGCCCGCCACTTGTCGAGCAGCCAATCTCTGTATTATTTGCAAAGTAAGCCTTTTCCTTCCTTTGGGCGGTCATTTATCAGTGGCTTATCCGCGCCCGGTAACACCTGAGCCAATGTCACGTTTCAAAGTTTCCTGTACTACGAAGCGCACATTACCAGAAGAAGTATGATTTTCCTCCTTCAGTTCTCTGGCTGTAGGCTAGTATTGGCATCAAGCTGTCGCCTTATAAACACGGTCCTGTCTGTTAACAACGTTTTTTTTTGTTTCCCAGGTTGTTTTTTGGAGCGGATATTCACCTCGCCGCCAGCCTTAATCGTCGCATCAAAATGTTTGCACTGTTTCTAAGCTTTAGTCCTTTAAGCTTGCAAATTTCCTTATTATTGATCCCAGCCTTGGTAAGATCAATGATTGCTTGAATCGTTGTGGCATCCGTATGTTTTCCACCCATTATTTAATCCAGCAAAACAGGCAAAAACACGGGATGTATTGTGACGCTGCAGGCTATCAGCATCAAAAATTCATGCAACTTCAACCGCCTATGGAGGGAGGATAGGGATGGAAACCCGCCCGCCCCCAGAGAACGGGCACACAACCGTGAGTGTGCACATGATGTACGTCCGCTTGTCAGTCATAACAATTCATGCCTTCTATCTGGCATTTTTTTATAGCTTGGGAGCAACTTTAAATCTCGGCGGTAAAATCCATCGATGAACTAATTCTGCGTAAAGATATCCGCGCAAGCCTGTATTCCTCGCGACACATTATTATTAGGAATTTTCATTATGTGGCAATATATTTCATTATGAACTGGAAGACCACTTTCCTCTAAAACCGTCACTTATTTGTGTGGGCCTTTTTTTTTCAAAAAAAATTTTTTTAAATAAAGGAGGGGGGAGGGGTTTTTTCCAAAACCCAATTTTCCTCCCACTTTTTTCCAAAAAAGGGGGTTTTTTTGGGTGTTGGAAAATGAGGGGTCTTCTTAAAGGGGCGTCTTAGTTGCGTTGGAGGTGTTAAGAGCAAAGAGGGCAGTTTTCCTGGTTTTGTAGTAGATGATAAATGCGAGGGGTCTGGGGAATTTATGTCACATGCAATAAAAATTGGGGGTTCTTACATAACAAACCCATGCTATCTCCCGACACATCCCCCCAGCTAAAAACTAATAGGATATTTTATGGGATAGGGGGGAAAATTAGGGCTGAGGTTTGGGTAATACTGAAAATTGTGGACCCGCAGGGGGTAGCGCGTGATCAGAGCCGCCCGTGAAAGACAGAGGGGGGGCGGGGAGACGGTATTTGTATCGAGACGTCAATCGGTTATCACACCAATAATTGACGGGGCAATTGTTACCCTTTTGTGTTGCTAAACAGCCCTTTTGATTTAACCTATATGTAAAATTAAAAGTATGTACAAAAAGACGTCTATTTAACAATGATGTTATCCTTTAAAGGGCTCGGGTGTACTTGTAATTGTTTTTATACAAGCACGTATTAGTTTAACTCCTCGGATGTCTAGAGGTACTGATTCCCCGAGGGGGCGGCTGTGATCGCCGCACCAAACCTTGCCCGTTAGGCACGGGTGGCCTAGAATCTAAAATGGGCGGCAGCCAATAAACGCGCCCCAAAAATTAAGGTGCTAATTTTTTAAGTGCAATGCTTATTATCCACTGGGAATATTAATTATCGTACCCAGTACAAATCATTTACTTAAATACCTTAATATTCCCATTACCATTACAATTATATATACATACCCTATACGCACCCCCCTATGATGGGGGGAAAAATCCCCCTTCATGGGGGGGGGGGGGGGAACAAACTCCCCTTCCAAATTATAAAGGGGGTGTTTGGTGGATAATTTCCATAGGGGGGCCCGGCGAAAAGTGGGCCGCTTCATGTGACATCCCCCCGGGCCCACATGCGCCGGAACATTTGATTAGTGTTTCGGCATTTTTGGTTTTTCCCTTATTTTAAAATAACAGCTCCGATAGAGGTCCCATGAATATTGACATATACTTGATCGGGGGTAGAGTTATCTCCTAACCCTGAAGGAATAACCCCTGCAGGGAATATTAACCCTGCGGGGAATATTCCCGCGGGATTTTAAACCCTGCAGGGAATATTAACCCTGCGGGGGAGTTTAACCCCTGCGGGGAATATTAACCCTGAGGAAATTTTAACCCTGGGGGAATATTAACCCCTGCGGGAAATCTTTAACCCTGCGGGGAGTATTAACCCGCAGGGAATTTTAACCCTGCAGGGAGTATCAACCCTGCAGGGAATAAACCCCTGCAGGGAATATTAACCCTGCGGGGGTTTTAAACCCTGCAGGGAATTTAACCCAGCGGGGGAGTACCCCCCTGCGGGAATATTAACCCGCGGGGAAATTTTAAACCTTGCGGGGAATAGATGTATAGTATCCCAATGTCATCACATTGACCTCAAATGGTTTTGGATTTTTTATCAGCGGAAAGTTCAGGGGGACCTAGATAGGAACATCACATCAGATCTTTTAAAATTAATAGAGATTTGAGGTAATATTTACTCCTGTCTCCCCTGATTTATCCAAAAATTACATGATATCGGGCCAACTTGTACCCTTTCCCCATGTAATGAGTTCCTATGATATTTTTCCCACAAAAATTTTAAAGATGATGGCGTTTGGGATTTAGTAGGGATGCAGGGGGTTTTTGGAAAGACAGCTTTCAAATTTCAACCTCGACACCAATTATCCCCTCATAAAAGGTACAGACCTAAAAATTTGGTCAATTTTTTCCCTTGGGTGGCTGGGGCCCAAGAGCTGTTTTCCCCTCAGGAAATCCTGCTTCTGTATTGTTCTGACCCAAAAATTCAAAGATCAGAACCCTCCCCTTTTTATGGATTGGAAGACTCTATTAGTAGTCTTAAATTTTTTGCTCAATAAGGGAAAAAACCTTCTATGTTTTTTCACAGGATCTGGGGTCAATTTAGGTTCCCTTTATATCTTCAGATATGTCGACTGAGTGGAAACCCTTTTAGGGTCAAATTAAACCCCTCTTTAGCCAGGGAGGGCCTTTTAAAACCCTAATCCTGGTTCAATTTAGGTTTTTATCTCCTCGTGACACATTATTTTAGGGTTTTCATTAGGGGCAATATATTTTATTATGAATGGGAAAACCACTTTCCTCTAAAAAATCCTTATTGGGTGTGGGCAAGAAAAGGGTTTCCCAATTTTTGGGAATTGTAGGGGTTTGGGCATGTGCAGACTAAGTTTCCGGGGTTTTCGGCCCCCGAAAAGGAAAGTTTGATGTCCCTTTTATAAACAAAATAAGTGAAATAACACTTAAATTTTTAGATTTTTTGGTAGCCCTTCCTCTTATATTAAGGGAAGGACCTTTAAAGTTTTTAAGGAACTCAGGCTTTTAAATTTTCCCCATTTTAGCTATTTAGCTTAGGTTTTTAAGTTACTGAGCGATTCCTTTAATATGGCCCCCGGGGTTTTCAGGGGTTTTATATAGGGAGAAACCTGGCCATCATTTTTAATTTGAGCATCAAAACCCCTGTATAAGACTTGTGGGGAATGTCCATTGTTAAATTGGCCTTTGTCTTTTTAAGCAGGCCCTCCGGGGGTCATTTTAAAGATCAAAATACACCACATTTTTAACAGTTGTGTTCTTTGGAAAATAACTAAGTTCCCAATACCATGAAAAGTAAAGCAACCCCACACCATTAAACTGGGAGGGTGTTTTGTGGTCTTTCGTGTGTAGCGAGGCTCGGTGGGGTCTGAACCGGGGCGACGGTACACTTTTGCTGGTCCTCCTCCACTCACACAAAATGTGCTTTCGTCACTCCACAGCACAGCCCGCCACTTGTCGAGAGGCCAATCTCTGTATTTCTTTGCAAAGTGAAAAGCCTTTTCTTCCTTTGGCGGTCATTTATCAGTGGCTTTATTCCGCGCCCGGTAACACCTGTAGCCAAGGTCACGTTTCAAAGTTTCCTGTACAGTACGAAGCGACACATTACCAAGAAGAGTATGATTTTCCTCCTTCAGTTCTCTGCCTTTAAGGCTAGGATTGGCATCAAGCTGTCGCCTTAACACGCTCCTGGTTCTGTTACACGTTTTGTTTTGTTTCCCAGGTTGTTTTTTTGGGAGCGGGAGGCTCACCTCTCCGCCAGCCTTAAATCGGCGGATCAAATTTTACACTGTTCTAAGCTTTAGTCCTTTAAGCTTGCAAATTTCCTTATTATTGATCGCAGCCTTGTAAAGATCAATGATTGCTTGAATCGTTGTGCCATCCGTATGTTTTCCACCCATTATGTAATCCAGCAAAAACAGGCAAAAACACGGGATGTAGGGGAACGCTGCATGCTGTAAGTTCAAAATCATGCAAACTGTCAACCGCCTATGGAGGGAGGAGGGGGAGGGAAACCCTCCCTCCCACACACCGGTGAGTGTGCAAGATGATGTACGTCGCTGTCAGACATACGATTCATGCCTTCTGCATTTTCTTATAGCTTGGGAAGCAACTTTAAATATGCGCGGTAAATCTCGATGAACGGATTCTGGCGCAAAGATCATCCGCGCAAGCCTGTAGGAATACTCTCCTGTTGTTCGGCTGTATGGGTATGTGGGATGGGTCCCATTATTACCTTACCACCAGCACTGGTGAACATAGACACGTTATGAATTTTGATGATCTTCCTTAGGTAACGCCCAAAATAATCGGCTCCTATTATTAATTGGAAAGGACCATCAACGTCTTTGAAGGTATTACTAACTAGTTTGACACCATTATCCCTCAGTATTTCAGCTGTGTACTTTAGTCCATTAACAGTTAAACTGATACCAATTTTATTAACTACTACAGCAGCTACTCTACATTTATATCTTCCCAATTGGACTAAGGGTTGAACTATGTCAAAGGTTTGAGCCTCATTATTGGCGAGAAAACCTGATATGGCTAAATTAACTTTATTAATTATGGGTAGTTGTAACAATTCAACTATCTCCCTGCTTATGAAGGATCTTTGTGCACCACTGTCAAACATTGTCTTTACAATGACTGAATGACCATTATGGCTCACATTCAAATCGGCAGTTGGAACAGCTGCTGAACTACTCTTATTAGTGACTGCCATTTTAACTACTGTAGGGTCTGAGTTATTATCACTGTTAGGACAAAGAGCGATGCTATGTATAGATTGTTTACAATTCCTACAAGTTCTTAAGCTTATAGGGCATGCATTTGAAGCATGTTTACCACGGAGACAGGTTAGACAATTACCAAGGCGCATTAACCTTTCAACTCTCGTGTAACAATCTGAATAGATATTACATGTGGAGGGCGTATGTTTCCCCTCACATAAGACACAATTTATTCTTCGTACTTCACTATTAGTAGCCCTGGATATAGGGTTTGTATCTATTATTTGAGTAGGTCTAAGTGGTTTACTGGTAGGCTGAGAAGTTTGAATCGTAATTACAGGCTGTTTGATTTGCGTAACAGGCGCAGGATAACTACCCACTAACGAGGGATCTTTAAACTCTGAGGGTGGCTGATATAGCTGATTACCTTCAGGCGTAATAATCGTGATCTCCCTGTGGGGGGGTTCTAGCTTAATACCTTGCAAACTTTGGGTTAAAGAAGCTATAGCTGTTGATGGAATATGAGCACACTCCAGTAATCCCTCATATTCAATTACTTTATCAAGATATCATTGACATTCGTGTTCATGATTGATAACACATAGGTGAATCATTTCTTTATCCCCAGCTTGTCTTAATTGAACTTCATATAGGCAGTACGCTTCCTCATATTTTTCCCATTGCTCATTTATCAATGGTAGACCTGTTTTTAAATTAATGTAATCAATAGGAATTGCCTTAATTGCGTCCTCACATTTATTATAAATCCTTGTGAGCATTGCTAGCTTGGCTGATAATGAGTGCTTAGCTAACTTCGCCATGATTTAGTTAATTAACTCAGTCAAATAAAATATGAAATGGAAGATTACGTTACTATATATATAGTTGTATAGATAATTAATTCTATCTAAGTGGTGGTAGAGCCTGCTCGGCCTGACAAGGACGCGTAGCAAAGCGTATTTAATTCCAACCACCACCTAACTACTACAACTAACTAGTCTACGTAACCTCTGATGCTATCTACTACCACAGGGTGATGGCATATGGTAGTTGAACAGCTGAGTCATTCTTGACGCCGCGAAACACCCCGCCTCCAGCCTCATAACCCGCAATTGTGGTAAGCTCATAATTACCTCACAATTAACGATCACTTTGAATCACATGAACATCAATATTTCTCACTCGGGGTACCAATAAATTTGGTGATTTATATCTCATACATATATAATCTGAGGATTCTTACCTAACAATCAAACCCATGTCTATCTCCCGACACATTATCCCAGCTAATTAACTAACTAGGATACTCATCGATGGATAGTGGGTTGAATTACGGCTGTAGGTTTGGATCAATACTGCAAGTCGTGTGATCCGCAGTGGTAGCGCGTGATCAAAGCCGCCCGTGAAAGACAGAGGCGGTGGGCTGGAGACGGTAGTTGTTATCGAGACGTCAATCGGTTATCACACCAATAACTTGACGCGGCAATTGTTATCTCTTGTGTTGCTAAGACACGTCCTTTGATTTAACACTATATGTACAATTAAAGTATGTACAAATAAGCACGTCTATATTAACAATAGATGTTATCCTTTCAAGGGCTCGGAGTGTACTTGTAATTGTATTTATACAAGCACGTATTAGATGTTAACTCCTCGGATGTCTAGAGTGTACTGATTCTCCGATGTGGGTGGCTGTGATCGCCGCACCAATACCTATGCCACGTGTAGGTCACAGGTGGCCTAGAATCTAAAATGGGCGGCAGCCAATGACCGCGCTCCAAATTAAGGTGCTAATTATTTAAGTGCAATGCTTATTAACCACTGGGAATATTAATTTATCCTATCCCAGTACTAATCATTTGCTTAAATTACCTTAATTATTACCCATTACCATTACAATTATATATTTACATATCCCTATACGCGCCCTCCTATGATGAGCGGAAAATACCTCTCACTACGGGGGGGGGGGAAACAAACTACCACTCTACCAATTATTAGAGGGTGTTTGGTGGATAATTTCCACAGGGTCTTTATGGGTCAGTAGAACGAACGTTGCGGTGTATTATATCTTTTATAGACTTATCATCCGTCTTATAATCAGTAGACATATGGCTTTTATAGAAAAGCTTGATGGGTTCGTCCCACCACCGGCGAACCCGTTACCAAGCTTTTTTATATAAGCCATATGACTACTGATTATAAGACGGATGAAAAGTCTATAAAAGACAGCGAGGAATGTCGACCTCACTCTTATATCTGTATGACGCAAACTAGACTGGCGAGGCGTCTTACTTGTCACCTGAATAATGAAATGGGTCCATCAAGAACCACTATGACACCATGCACAGCTCCCGCTTGACAAAAGATGACCTTAACGAAATACCACGATACTTGATAAGGAACAAGATCCTCGCCGCCTTCCCCACCTAGAAGCAATATACATCGCTTTAAAACAGCCCACAATCAACACCCAGACAGATTATTTCCAGGTGATACCAACATCCAAACGACACGTCTCCCTCAATAGAGAAACAGCCAATGGGCTACCGGCTTAGCCGTTTAGCTCCGCCCACCCCTCCTTCTTTGATCCACCAATTTGCTATATAATCTGCCTACCCTGCCTTCACAATTCAGGCACTGACCAGACGTGCCTTGCTCCGCTCCACCTCACGCCACCACAGCTCTTCCCGCCCAGGCACGCTTTGTTACATCCTGCTGGCTTCTGACGGTGACCTAAGCAGTCTGTTGTGCTTTTATGCACACAGCTGTTGTGTTGCTATGTGCTGAGGGTTGTTTGTTGGGTCGTTTGTCGGGTGGCTTGTCAGGTCATTTGTCGGGTTGTTAGGCCTACTTAAAGGGCTAGTTAATTCATTTTCGCCCACAACGTAACTCCCCGCACGAAACCGAACCCCACGATTCCTGGCGCAGGCCAGGGTCACAAGGGGGGCCCTTAGAAGGGTTGGTGATAGGAAGCCCAGGGGTGAGGCAATAACTGTTAGGGTTAAGTAAGTCCCTCCGGGGGCAGCTGTGCCTGTGTCCTCCGACGCCTTTCAGGAGGCGGGAGCGAGCTACGGCACTAGCTGTAGGTAGCGTAGGTGTGGTCTTGCTCTCCGAGTAGTCTTGTCTTTTAGGATTTATTTATTTTCATTTTTTGTTTTATATAGTTTGGTGTATCACCTCATTCCACTTACGGAATGAACCACCATGGCGCGAGTTGAAATAAAATACGCCAACCCCTCACCTCGCTCTAAAAACAAGCTATTGGAGATTCTCTCCAAGAACTTGGTCTATGCAACTAAGATCATCAATGTAAACGATGGCCATATAGTTCTGACACGCACGGACGATGATCTAGATAAAATCTTTCAAGGACAGTGCAAAGAAGACCTCAGCGGGAGCAACTATGACCCTATATTACCACCAGAATTTAGGGCGAAAAGAACAGTGCTCGTCTTTAATGTGGATGACAACATATATAACAATACTGAAGAAGAAATAAAAGAGGAACTCGCTGCCAAAAATAGCTGGATAACTGAGGGAATAGACCAAATTTTCAAATTCCCCAAAAAGAACATTATTAAAATATGCTTCAACCAAACCAAATCAGCCACCAAAGCAACAGAGGCAGGTCTGGTAGGCTTTCAAATGAGTATCCCACCACATTCAATTAAAAAAGAAGTATATATTCCCATCACTACATGTATGAGATGCTACCAGCTGGACGACCACTTCACCAACCAATGCCCAAAGGACAAAAATTATAAATATGTTCAGAATGCAGTAGCACTGAACATAACTGGAGGGACTGCAAAGCTGAAAACAAACTGTGCATTAACTGCGGGGGAGTACACAGGACTCAGGCCTACAAATGTCCGGAAAAAAAGAAAATTAGAGAGGAGAAAATGAAGGAAAAGAAAGAAGGCACTAAAACATTTTATAGCCAAGCAACAGCAATTAATAGTAACCAGCCAAAAATAGACATCAGTTTAGGCAAAGACACGGCAGCTACTATCCTGACCTGCATGATGCATGCCCACTTAATGAACATGGTTAACCCGGGTACATATAATAAAGAAATCAATATACTTTTCAAAATGAACAATCTTCCCAGTATAAATTTACCTGGAAATCCCCCTTCTGCTGACATCGTAAATGCATCAAAAGAAAGCTCCGTGGCTAGACAGACTAGTGAGGATGTAACAGACGGACAGACAGAGGAGCAGGAGGCAGAAGAAGATAATATGACCAAGGAACAACCAGTACCAGAGATGCCACCGCTGGAGCAGATAAGCGGGATAGAACTAGGCCTAGAGATAATCACCAGTAAAAGCGAAGGTTGGCCCGCACGTACCTTTAAAAGGGACATGTTGATGAAAGGAATAGAGGAGAAGAGATACAAAATGGAGGTTTGTCAGCACAAAATATACAGAAGAACAAATACTTACACTAATAAAAAATGATGAAATAGACCTAAAAAATTGTTGGCGCATTGCAGATGACCAGCTTTTCAAGAAAATAAGAGGTGGATTCACGCAGGAAAGAACTCCTCCACAAGACCAAAGGACAAGGATCAGGAAAAGTTCTAAATAAAATCATAATGGCACTCACACCTCTCAATAACACAAGTATGATGGATAACATAAAAATAGTACAACACAACGTATCCAACTGGAGTACAAACAGACACTTTCTTACTAACATTTACAGAGTTATCAATCCCGACATTATCCTAATTAATAGTCACGGAATAAAATCAGATGGTTCTCTTAAACTTTTTGGCTACACAACACATACAATCAACTCAAACAACGAATTACATGACGGAAGCGCTATCTGCATTAAATCAAACATCAAACACAAAATTACAGATGATTTTTTATCCGATATACTGCAAATAACTATAGAAACTAACACAAGACCAATCTCAATCGCAACAACATACCTCCCACCCAGAAGACCTTACCTCCCCATACCGGACTTTCACAGATTGACATCAAACACTACCCCAACCTACATCTTAGGAGATCTTAACGCTAAACATAATATCCTAGGGGATTCCTACAATAACACAGTAGGGAAAGGGATAAAATTATTAACAGACAACAATAAATTATTCCATTTAGGTCCCAACTTTCCCACTTTTTTTGGCCACAACACTCATTCGACACCTGATATCATACTAACAAATAATAAAGTTTACCACAATCATATAATAGAAGCTGGACCAGTCACGTCATCAGACCACATACCAATAATATTTACCATCACTGCTCAAGCAATTACGATACGATACAATTACGTTAAGAACAAACTTAGAAATGTCGATTGGGAGCTTTTCAACCAAAATATCAAAGAAAATATACAAGTAGCAAGACCAAAAAATGAAGCTAATAGAGAGGAGATTGATGCATCAATACAAACTTTGTACAATATAATTTTAAAAGCTATGGAGACATACATACCTAAAACCAAAATTAAGATAGTTCATAAAACAATACTCAGCAATAAAATCAAGCACTTACAATGGTGTCTTAAAAACCTAAGAGATGAAGCTGAGATGCGTGGTTGGACGTATGTGAAATATATAATTTACAAACTACTAAGGAAAATTCTAATAGAAGAATGCAAAGAACAGTATACTAATAACTGGGAAAACAAAATAAATGAACTTAAAACCTTATATAAAACCCCCAAAGATTTCTGGGAAAATGTAAAAAAGTTAAGAGGAAATAAAAGCAACACCTCACCATACATTATACATAATAATAAAAAGCTCTACACGGAGGAGGAGAAGGAGGAAGTATTTAGGAAGATCTGGGAAAACGTCTTTTATATCAGTCCCGAAGAAAACAGGAATTTCGACCCAAATAATGAAGCTATAGTAGTTAATTACATAGCAGATAATGGGAACCTGCAGGCAAGATATGACAAGACTGATATAACTAGACTTGACGACTCGAATGATATCACTGCTAAGATAACAACGCAAGAAATATATATTTATCATAAAACAACTTAAAAACAACACACCTGGTCATAGCCAAATAAATAAAACAATATTGTTAAACATGCCAGAGGAAGCAATTACAATATACACAGAAATTTTAAATTCCTTATTATCATTAGGGTATTTTCCTAACAAATTCAAACATGCCAAAATAACACTGATACCTAAAGCAAATAAGACAAGTACAGATCCAATCAATTATTTATAGACCCATTTCATTACTTGAGGTCCCAGGGAAAATTTATGAAAAAATAATTAACAAAAGACTTAGTAAATACCTAGAAACTAACAATATTCTCCCGGAAACACAGCATGGTTTTAGAGTATCTAGGGGTACAGACACTGCCTTGGCTGTGACAACAGAAAAAATAGCTGAAGCTCTAGCCAGCAAACAACAATGCTACTTAGTTTTACGAGACGTATCAAAAGCCTTTGATAAAGTCTGGCACAATGGCCTAAAATATAAGATACTAACAACAGGATTGCCAGACATCATTAAACAACTAATTTGCACTTTTTTGGAAAACAGAACAGCAAGCATAACTATAAATAACTACAATGGTAATATATTCAGGTTTAGAAGCGGAGTGCCTCAGGGCAGCTCCCTTTCACCGACCCTCTACTCACTCTGCACATCAGACATTCCAGCACCTTCAGTAGGTTGTACTAATATTATATATGCCGATGACATCACTCAAATTATTACACAGCCTAATAAATCAAGAAGATTCATGGCTGCTAAGGTGGTAAGAGAAATAGAAAGAATCAACAATTATGAAAATAAATGGAAAATCCAAACGAACTCAACAAAATTTAAAATTATCCCAAGGGCAGTTAGGAAAACATACCCTATAAGTATAGAGGGAACAGTTATTCCTTACTCCAGCGAAGGCAAAATACTAGGACTAAATTTCAACAGAAGAGGTATTTTGAATCAAGTAAAACATAACAAAAATAAAGCAGGAGCAGCACTAACAACTATAAAAAGATTTACAGGATTACCTACTAATATAAAACTACATTTAATAAAAGCATGTATCCTACCATGCTGACATATCCAACATATATACTAAACACATTATCCAAATCAGCTATGCTATCACTACAAAAAGTTCAAAATAAAGCCTTAAGGTTCGCCTTCGATGAAAAATACCCATATGAAAGGAACACAGCAGAACTGCACCAATTAGGGAAACTGGAAGCAATAAACACAACATTATATGAGAGAGGTCAAAACACAAAACACAAGACTTATAAATATATTACAAGACTCTTTATACATGGAAATAATTGCAAACAATAACAACAGGGAACATGGTTGGTTCAGGAAACCAATCATTCAGCTAAATAAAATAAAACCACACCCAATAGACACAGATTGATAAGAAGGAATTATTAGCTAAATTTTCTACTTTATTTATTTACTTTATTATATATATAATATTTTTTTCTACTTTTGTCTTTTTTTTTTTTTTTAGATGCTGATCTGTCTTTTGACAGTCTGGGATGTTAAGAAATAAATTTAAAGGGAGCATAATATGATAATAATTAAATAGATATCAATTGATAAGATGAAATACAAAAAAGAGAGCGACTAACAATAAATTAAATTTTTTATAAATCTATATAGCAAGGCGGTTAGCCCGCCATCTATCCAATCTTCGACTTTCCTTCATACTTTCCTTCACTTATCTTCTTCCTCTTTAATTCTTCTTTCACCCAACCTGTCTATCCCCCCCACTCCACTCCACACAATTCAGATCAAGCCTGAAGATGGAACAAGATAGTTCCGAAACATCGCTTTCCATTGGACAGCTTCTGAATAACTTATCAGAAGAACACAAGAAATTGTACGGCAAATAGAATCCGTGCATAAAAAGCTCAATGAAGGAGAATGTTCAACTGCTTTCAACTTCGTTTGCCTAAGAGATTATATATATATATATATATATATATATATATATATATATATATATATATATATATATTATTTATGTATGTGAAGAACTACATCTCCCTCGTGACGGTAACCGTGATTACTACTTTCACCTTCAACAAGCGGCGTGCTTCGGGGCTTCAAGCACAGTTACCCGACTATCCACGTCAACACTTCTTGCCCCGGGTAAGGAGGTACTCTTCCCCATTGTGATGACGGAGCCTCGCCGCCCATGGTTTGGCAAACAGCCATAGCTCTCCACGCTGACAACACCTCTCCACTACCTTGCTGCTGTTCTCAACCCCTGAAGGCCCTCGCTGGAGAATTTGGCTCTCCACCTGGCGTCCCTTCACTGTCCCGCTCACAATTCAACGCTCCCCGCTGTCTGAAGTGGTATTCTACGGTGCTGAAGATTGCTGCTGCAATTCACCTTCTCTACAGGCAGCGTTCTAGAGAGTTGTTAGGGTGTTTCTACATTAGTAGTAATGGAGCAGGGACTCCATACTCCTGCTCCATTAGTGGTAATGGAGCAGGAGTAATGTTTCTACATTACTCTTGCTCATTATTGAAGTCGTTGTTTGGTTCCTGATAATTAGAGAGAACTGAAACTCGAGAAATGCCAGTGGTCGCTGGCAGTTTTAACTCAAAGGTTGGTCTACTGTGTTTTCCCTCCGCGACTAATATTTTTCATAAATTAATTTCGCGATCAACATTGATGCACCGCATCTGAAAACCAAAAAATATAGTTCTTCTGTTGTTCTACTAATTATATGGATGACATGCATTACGATGGAACGTTCTATAATAGCAATTTAATGCAAATTACTCGCCTCGTGTAGCAAAGCTTAATATATTTTTTACATGTATATTGTGGCATGTAAAATTTGGGCGATGTTCACACTGTTTTCTAAGACAGTACTGCTGCGTCTGGCAAACGCTTGTCAAAATACAATAAGCAATGCCTTGGAAAAACGAAGAATAAAGAATGCCGAAATCGGCTTGTTGCTGCGACAATGTAGGTTATAATTGTGGAGGCGACACGCCGCGGCGGGGAGTAGTGGCGGGGAGATTGTGGCGGGGAGATTGAATCAAAACATTGCCACTTCACGCGTCGACTCATTGCACTTCCAGGCTTTCTATCTGATTGATACACAATAATAACAGGAAAATATGACTGCCTAGGTAAAGATAACTTCTAAACATTCGTTATTGACTATATAATATCATAGAGTAGCATTTACCTCGCCTCCTCAACTATAACCTTCTTGGTTATTTGGTTATATACAATGTTTTACAGAATCAGGCTTCTATACAATATACATATAGAAGAAAATCGTTCTTAATATTATACTTGTGTGTTTTAAGTGCAGTGGAATAAGCCCATATTTTTCTTTCAAGTTGACCAACTTTTCACCAAATTGTGAGTTAAAACTGCCAGCGACCACTGGCATTTCGGAGTTGCAGTTCTCTCTAATTGGCGGCTAGCCAGTTCTTAATTTTGTGTGTGTGTGTAAATATATTCGGGGTAATCATACTCCTTGAATTTTCTTCCCCCACATTTCTTTGGTTTGGTAATATTATTTGATAGCAACCTCGGCCCTGACAATATATATATATATATATATATATATATATATATATATATATATATATATATATATATATATATATATATTTTATATATATATATTATATATGTATATATATGTATATATAATATTATATGGTATATATATATCTATAATAATATAAGCGAAATTGTGTGTGTGTGTGTGTGTCCGCGATAGGTGGCGCCCCCCGTGCCCCAATCCCATCATATGGCACAGTTTTGGAACCAGCTCGACCAGGGGCAACTTTTAAGCCCACTTATGAGATAGATGATCCAATAACTTCTTTTTTTTTTTTTTTTAGCATTCTATTAGCGAGAATTGAGGGAAAAAATGTGGGTTGCGAGAATTGAGGAAACCTTGATGTAGGGTGATGGGTAATGGGTGAGTGAATGGGTGGGGTGATGGGTAATGGGTGTGGGGTGAGTGAATAGGTGGGGGTGATGGGTGAGGGAATATGTGGGAGGTGATGGGTAATGGGTGAGTGAATGGGTGTGTGGTGATGAGTAATGGGTGAGTGAATGGGTGGGGGGTGATGGGTAATGGGTGAGTGAATGGGTGGGGGGTGATGGGTAAGGCGTTAATACATACATTGCTACATCCATGATTTCAGGTAAGTTAGAAGGGGCTATCTGGAGAGTCTGTGTTTGGTGGGCCAAAGGCCCACCAAACACAGGTGGTGGGCCAAAGGCCCACCATTAGCCCTCCGCAGGAGCTAGCCAAAAAGTCCGCCCGGAGGGCGGCTTTGCGGCTAGTATATATATATATATATATATATATATATATTATAATATATAATATACTATATATATATATATATATATATATATATATATATATATATATATATATATATATATATATATATATATATATATATATATATATATATATATATTAGTGATGGACCGAATGTCTATTTTCCGTATTCGCAAATGCGAATGCGAATGCGAATATTTGGTTTTAATATTCGCGAATGCGAATGCAAATTGCTAATATTACATAATACTTCAAGTAATACACTATTTTTAGTATCATAGAGGTAACTGAAATATTGTGTAGGTATTGTAAGAGTTCAGCCATGAAAATATGAATGTCTAAAGTAAATTCCATTCAATTTTCTATGTTTGCAGGCTGCAGGACGAGGACCCTCACTTACACGAATACTTACATGATATTATCTTACATGAATAATTATTATTGCAAAGTTTACACTTTGCAATGTCATTAGAGATAATCTCGAAATACGTAATCCCAGACCACACTGGTGTGACTGGACGCCATTAACCCCTTCACGCCCAGATCTTTCCTTTGCTATATAAAATCGTCTGTTCTTAGCCATAAAATTACGAAAAGTGACTAAACAAACCAAATTAGCTAGTGGGCAAGGTTACTAAACAGGTCATATCTATTAATAAGGCTTATATTCACAAAAGAATTGTCTAATGGCACCCAAATTACAATGGAAATACGTTATGGGCCTCAAGGGGTTAAGCAGTTGGCTGGTTCAATACTGTTCTCTTTCAAAGAAAGTTGATTGTGCTCGTGGGTCCCGTCCCGTCCCGTCCCGTCCCGTCCCGTCCCGTCCCGTCCCTCCCCTCCCCGTCCCGTCCCGTCCCGTCCCGTCCTGTCCCGTCCCTAACCAATAATATCCGAAAAATGAAGTCTCTTAAAAAGTCTCCGAAAAGTCTCCGAATAAAAAAATAAAAAGCATAAAAACCTAAGTTAAAGCCTTCCGGCTCTAATGAGACCACTTACAGCCTTCTCCGACGAAACCTGTGGGAGGAGTACGGTAACAAACATATGGACATTGCCCTTTATATATTAGACTAGCAAGATACCCGGCGTTGCCCGTGTTTATTTTTTTTCCCATAATAATATGCATAATAATATCCCGTTCCGTCCCATCCCGTCCCATCCCGTCCCGTCCCATCCCGTCCCGTCCCGTCCCGTCCCGTCCCGTCCCGTCCCGACCCGCCCCATCCCGTTCCGTCCCATCCCATCCCATCCCGTCCCGTCCCGTCCCGTCCCTCCCCTCCCTAACCAATAATATTCAAAAAATTAAGTCTCCTAAAAAGTCTCCGAAAAATCTCCGAATTGAAAAAATAAAAGCGTAAAATCATAAGTTACAGCCTTCTGGTTGTAATGAGACCACTTACAGTCTTCTCCGACGAAAACTGTGGGAGGAGTACGGTAACAAACATATGGACATTGCCCTTTATATATATTATATATATATATATATATATATATATATATAGATATAGATATAGATATAGATATATATATATATATATATATATATATATGTATATATATATAGTATATATATATATATATATATATATATATATATATATATATATATAGATATATATATATATATATATATATATATATAGATATATATATAGATATATATATAGATATATATATAATACTATATATATATATATACTATATATATATATATATATATATATATATATATATATATATAATACTATATATATATATAATTATATGTACGTATATATATACAGGAGAACCTCATTTAACCGGCATTCAAAACAACGGCAGCCTCAAAACAACGGCACTAATCGACCCAGGCATTTTTTTTTTTTTTTTTTTTTTTCCGGGCCTCCGCAGGGAGGACCACGGACTAGCTTGAGCCCGTCAGAGAGATCCTGTGAAAAAAGAGAGGAGAGTGTTCGTGCTGCTGGCGTGCGACACGAGGACTGGCTTGTCCATCCTGACTTGGAGTGCGGGATAGAAAGGGCACTCAGCGGGATAACCCAGGCATTAATTAGGTATAATTATTTCAAAAACAGAGAAAATCGGCAGAAATTTAGTTCAAATTTGGCGGGGTACGCAGGGTTGGCAACCCTTTCATCCCTTCCACTGGTAAACTCTGAAACTCTCTTCCTGTTTCTATTTTTCCACTTTCCTATGACTTACATCTTTTCATAAGAAGAGTAACAAGACACCTCCCGAACTAAATTGGCTCACCCCTCTTTTTTATTTTATTCTCTTACTGTCTTCTTTATAGGGACTGGCAACTAAGCGGGCTTTGTGTTACCCATTTTTGTTGTGCCCTTGGCCAGTTCCTTGTGATATAAAAAAAAAATAGGCGTCAGGTGGTGGGGCGTCAACCATTGGTTGAAGGCTCACATGCTCGGTCGGTGGCCAGGGGCATCGTCTCGTGAATTTGCCGTGTGTGGCAATCACGAGGCGGTGCGGGCGGGGCGCAGGCGCCGCCCGCACCGCCTGGAACGCCGGGATGTATCCCTCAGCTCTTCCCGGCCGGGGCGGTACCCAACAGACCTCCCCGGAGCCGGACGGTAGCTGCCGATTGCCGATAGCTGTTCCGGCTTGGCCTTGGCCAGGCCAGGCTTAGCACAGGCTAAAGCGCCATTTCGAGATGTGTATGGCTAGTGGCTACTGTTGTGTTTTTGTTCTGTGTGTGTAACTGTGCTGTAACTTTAATAAGCACTTGATTAACGTTGATACCAGGAAGACCCACAAGACGGGCTTAATAGCGTTAAGTGTATACATTCAAGTGCGATGAGGCACGGCTAAATATTATTTGATCGGAATGAAACATTGTATGTGATGTTTTTAGGCTAATACAAACCAGAAAATCAACTGCCTTTTTCATTTTTCGAAAGTCGAAAAACAAGTGTCACCCAAATATATAATATATATATATATATATATATATATATATAATATAATATATATATATATATATATATATAGAGAGAGAGAGAGAGAGAGAGAGAGAAGAGAGAGAGAGAGAGAGAGAGAGAGAGAGAGAGAGAGAGAGAGAGAGAGAGAGAGAGATACTACAAATTAAACTTAGTACAGCCTTTGGTAATAGTAAAATGATGTGGCATACAATTAATGAACTTTTGAACTCTAAGCAGACTAAGAAAAACGGACATTGATAAGCTATTGGTAAACGGTGTGACTATATCACACCCAATGCAGGTGTGTGATGAAATTAATAAATATTTTACTTCCATTGGTCAACATTTGGATACAGCTCTACCTGTTCCAGAAGTATCCCCATCACAGTATTTGAGGGGTAACTTTCCCCGTATGAATCTGACCCCAACAACTCCAAGGAAGTGATAAAAATCATCAAAGAACGAAAGAGCTGTCCCGGTTACGAAAATTCACCCAAAGGTAATCAAACTTTTTCCCCTGCAATACCTCCCATTCTATGTAACTATCAATGATCTTTTTCAGAGCGGCTATTCCCAAAAAACCAAAAAAACTGCTAAATCTCCCTATTCAAAAGGGGTGGAGAAAAACTCAGCACATAATACCCCCCAAATATCCTTTTAAATCTATTTTAAATAAAATATGAAAAGTGATGTATGAAAACAAATACAATTCTTAGCAAATAATATATTATCAAACTTCCATTGGGGTTTCCCCCGCAAAATTCTCACCAAAAAACAGCGATTGTTAAACTATAAGATATTTTATTGAAAATGAAAAAGGTAAATTCCCAATGGAAAGTATTCCTTGTTTTAAAACAAAAGCCTTCGATAAATAAACCATTCATATTACTTTAAAAACTTGAATTCTATGGTATAAAAAACGGGACACTAAATTGGTTTCGAAGTTATCTATCAGGGAAAAAACGTTTACTGAAATTAAAGGGTGTAAAATCACCAATAAACAGGTACAAGGGGAGTTCCTTGGGCTCCACGCTGGGCCCTTTTTTTTTCTGTTATTTATAAATGAATCACCGTTCTTCGTCACTATTGAATTTTAACTGTTCGCTGATGACAAACTTTTTTACCTTCTGGGCCTGATCTACACACCCTTGAAAAATCGGTTAATAAAGAACTAAATTGTACTAATTGGTTATTAGCTAACAACTTTAAATTTAATTTAACAAAACCCACTTCTTTTTTAATTTGCAGGGAAACAAGTATTGGGCAACACACCTCAAAAAATTGGAAACTGTGAATTAAAAGATGTTCTTCAAAAAATTTTTGGAAATTATGATTGAGAAAATTTATTATGGAAGGACATGTGAACTATTTTATAGTAAATTCGAGGCCGTTAGGATTATATATAAAATTTAAAAAAATCGTTAAAAAAACATTAATCATATTGTTTACAGTTTGATATACCATACTTACAAATTGAAATTTTTTATTTGGGGTTCGGGTTTAAAAACTATATTACACCGTTATTATGCTACAAAAAAGGGTCATTAGAATTTCGGGGTAGACGTTGGGCATCACACAACAACTTTTTCGTTGAACATGGTGTTTTAAAATTTTCAGGATATTCAAAAGCTAATTTTTAAAAGTTTATTCTTCAGCTAAGAACTCCACAGTCATTGATTTTTTTTAGAGTTCTGTGTTCAAAATTTTAATTTAAGGACAATAACATGTTAAGCCTCCACACCACGATCAGAACCAGAAGGAGATTCGTAACATATGCAGGCTGCCCTCAATGGAAAAAACGCCGGAGTATCTCATGAATAAAAAACTGTTTTTCTTTTAAGAAAAAAGCAAAAAAGGATCTTCTAAAGGGTTTTAAAAATTTTCATTCTGTTTGTATCATGATAATACTTTGTAAAGAGTAATATGATTTTAAATGGGAAATAGTTTTTTTGCAGCCTTAGTAATTTATATACATTTTTATGCATGTGTATATAAAAAAAAATTAAAAAACAACAACAACACAACAACAAAGTGATAAGTATATTTAAAATGGGTGTATATGTATTTTGTGTGATTTTTAGTTTTATGTGTGTGTATTATGTGTAGGAATGTATTATAGTATGTGTATGTGTGTATTTGTATGCGTAGTGTGTATGTGTATTTGGTATATGTGCATAGTTGTGTATTTGTATTTTTTACTGCGCGTACGTGTATATGTGTTTGTATGTATTATTTGTATGTGTTTCTGTGTTGGTTTGGGTTTGTGATTATGGAAGCGTATCGATACTTCTAAAATCTTTAAAAAAACCGATATAATTTACAGTATAAATGGTACGTTTATTTTTATTACTTATTGCCCGGGGGAATTTTTTGAAATTTACGTAGATTTTTTTGGGGGCTCTTTAAAAAATGTTACATTAAAGAGCTCTGCCTTGTATTTTTGTATGTTAATTTTCTTCGGGGTTTGAGATGGGGAGAAAACAATTTTTTACTTTTACTTTTTTACTTTGACTTTGTCTTTGAGAGAGAGAGAAGAGGAGAAGAAGAGAGAGAGAAGAGAGGAGAGAAGAGAGGAGAGAGAGAGAGAGAGAGAGAGAGACATATAAATTATAATTTTAGATATATATATAATATAATATTAATATATATTATATATATATAAAATATATATTTAATTACTTATTAATATATATATATATATAATATAATATATATATATATATATATATATATATAAATTTAATCGAAAGTTGTCTTCTGTCTGTTGTCTGTCTGTGTGTGTGTGTGTGTGTGGTGTTGTTGTGGTAAGGTTGCCCCCCGTGGCGAATCACCTCTATGGCCATTTTTGGAACCGGGGGTTTACCGGGGGAAAGGGCATAACCCACTTAGGGGTGATTCGTCACTTTTTTTTTTCTTTTTTTTTTAGCAGCCTATTGCGTAATTGTGAAAAAAAAGTGGTTGCGAGAATTGAGGATATTGAGGTATGGGTAATAGGTTGGTGGGGGGATGGGTGATGAATGGGTGGGGGGGGATGGGTTTTGGGGTGATGGGTGATGGGGGAGGGAATAGTGGGGGTGATGGGTATGGTAAAATAACGAAAGTGTGTCTGTCTGTCTTCTGTCTGTGTGTGTGTGTGTGTGTGTGTTGTGTGGGGTGTTGGGATGGTTCCGCCCCCCTGTGGCGCAAACACCTCAAAGAAACATTTTTGGAACCGGGGTTTACCGGGAAGGGTTTTTAAACCCTTTAGAGATGATCCGTCCTTTTTTTTTTTTTTTTTTGCAGCCTTTAGCGATAATTGTGAAAAAAAAAATTTGGGTTGCGAGAATTGAGGAAACCTTGATGTAGGGTGATGGGTAATGGGTGATGGATTGGGTGGGGTCATGGGTAATGGGTGTGGGGTATGGGTGAGTGAATGGGTTGGGGGTGATGGGTTGGGGGTGAGGGGTTTGAGGGGTGAGGGAATAGGTGGGGGGTGATGGTTAATGGTAAATATAAGCGAAAGTGTGTCTGTCTGTCTGTCTGTCTGTGTGTGTGTGTGTGTGTGTGTTTTGTGTGTGTGTGTGTGTGTGTCTGGTATAGGTTCCGCCCCCCGTGGCGCAATCACCTCAAATGGCACATTTTTGGAACCGGGTTGACCAGGGGAAGTTTTAAGCCCAATTAACTTTTTTTTTTTTTTTTTACAGCCTATTAGCGAAAATTTGTGAAAAAAATTTGGGGTTGCGAGAATTGAGGAAAGTATGTAGGTTAGGGTGATGGGTAATTGGATTGAGGATGGTAGGGTGATGGTAATGGGTGAGTGAAGGGGTTTGGGGTGATGGGTAATGGTGTGGGTGAGGGGTGAGTGAATGGGGGGGGGGTTTGGGGATGGGTGGGGTGATGGGTGAGGGAATAGGTGGGGGGGTGATGGTAAGGGGTGAGTGAAGGGGTTGTGTGGTGAGGGGTAATGGGTGAGTGAATGGGTGGGGGGTGATGGTAATGGGGGGGAGTGAATGGGTGGGGGGAATACAAACATTTCTACATCCTGATTTCAGGAAAGTTAGAAGGGGCTATCTGGAGAGTCCGTGTTTGGTGGGCCGAAGGCCCACCAAACACAGGTGGTGGGGGCCAAAAGGCCCACCACCAATAGCCCTCCGCAGGAGCTAGCCAAAAAGTCCGCCCGAGGGCGGTTTTTGCGGCTAGTAATAATATATAATATATATTTTATATATATTATAAAATATATATATATTTAGCCAGGCAGAGTATTTTCTTTTAGGCAAACGAGGTTGAAAGCTGTCGAACATTCTCCTTTATTGAGGTTTTATGCACGGTTTTTTATTTCCGAAACCATTTTCTTATGTTTAACCTGATATGTTATGCAGAAGCTGTCCTATAGATTGTGCCGTTTTCGGAAATACTTGTTTTCCAAACTTCAGGCTGGATCTGAAGTGTGAAGGCAGAAGGAGGGCATAAAATATAGCGGTCTGGAGGATCTAGGGAGGAGGTGGGGGGGAGCTATGCAGCTAAGGCGGTAGCCCATTAGCTGCTTCCTCAGTTAAGGTAGATGTGTCGTTTAGATTTTGGCAATACCTGGAAATAAAACAGTTTGCGTGTTGTTTGTGGGCTGTTTTGAAGCTATGTATATTGTTTCTAGGTAAAGAAGGCGGCGAGGGTCTTGTTCCCTTTTCAGTATCGTGGTGTCTTTTTTAAGGTCATCCCTTGTCAGGTGGGAGTTGTGCATGGTGTCGTAGTGATTCTTGATAGACCCATTGTTCAGGTGACACGTAAGACGCCTCGTCAGTCTAGTTCGCGGCATTCTAATATAAGAGTGAGGTCCACATTCCTCACTGTCACAGGTGTGTTGGTAAATGACGTGGTCTTCTTAAAGGAGCGTCTTAGTTGCGTTGGAGGTGTTAAGGAGCAGAAGATGGGCAGTTTTCCTGGCTTTGTAGTAGATGATAAATGCGAGGGGTCTGTGGGAATTTATGTCACATACATATATAATCTGAGGGTTCTTACCTATCAATCAAACCCATGTCTATCTCCCGACACATCATCCCAGCTAATTAACTAACTAGGATACTTATCGGTGGATAGTGGGTTGAATTACGGCTGTAGGTTTGGATCAATACTGCAAGTCGTGTGATCCGCAGTGGTAGCGCGTGATCAGAGCCGCCCGTGAAAGACAGAGGCGGTGGGCTGGAGACGGTAGTTGTTATCGAGACTTCAATCGGTTATCACACCAATAACTTGGCGCGACAATTGTTATCTCTTGTGTTGCTAAGACACGTCCTTTGATTTAACACTATATGTACAATTAAAGTATGTACAAATAAGCACGTCTATATTAACAATAGATGTTATCCTTTCAAGGGCTCGGAGTGTACTTGTACTTGTATTTATACAAGCACGTATTAGATGTTAACTCCTCGGATGTCTAGAGTGTACTGATTCTCCGATGTGGGTGGCTGTGATCGCCGCACCAATACCTATGCTACGTGTAGGTCACAGGTGGCCTAGAATCTGAAATGGGCGGCAGCCAATGACCGCGCTCCAAATTAAGGTGCTAATTATTTAAGTGCAATGCTTATTAACCACTGGGAATATTAATTTATCCTATCCCAGTACTAATCATTTACTTAAAATACCTTAATTATTACCCATTACCATTACAATTATATATTTACATATCCCTATACGCGCCCTCCTATTATGAGCGGAAAATACCTCTCACTAGGGGGGGGAAGGAAACAAATTACCACTCTACCAATTATGAGAGGGTGTTTGGTGGATAATTTCCACAGGGTCTTTATGGGTCAGTAGAACGAACGTTGCGGTGTATTATATCTTTTATAGACTTATCATCCGTCTTATAATCAGTAGACATATAGCTTTTATAGAAAAGCTTAATGGGTTCGTCCCACCACCGGCGAACCCGTTACCAAGCTTTTTGATATAAGCCATATGTCTACTGATTATAGGACGGATGAAAAGTCTATAAAAGACAGCGAGGAATGTCGACCTCACTCTTATATCTGTATGACGCAAACTAGACTGGCGAGGCGTCTTACTTGTGAACTGAATAATGGGTCCATCAAGAACCACTATGACACCATGCACAGCTCCCGCTTGACAAAAGATGACCTTAACGAAAACACCACGATACTTGATAAGGAACAAGATCCTCGCCGCCTTCCCCACCTAGAAGCAATTTACATCGCTTTAAAACAGCCCACAATCAACACCCAGACAGATTATTTCCAGGTGATACCAACATCCAAACGACACGTCTCCCTCAATAGAGAAACAGCCAATGTGCTACCGGCTTAGCCGTTTAGCTCCGCCCACCCCTCCTTCTTTGATCCACTAATTTGCTATATAATCTGCCAACCCTGCCTTCACAATTCAGATCAAGCCTGAAGATGGAACAAGATAGTTCCGAGACGTCGCTTTCCATTGGACAACTTCTGAATAACTTATCAGAAGAACACAAGAAAATTGTATGGCAAATAGAATCCGTGCATAAAAAGCTCAATGAAGGAGAATGTTCAATTGCTTTCAAGCTCGTTTGCCTAAGAGAATATATATATATATATATATATATATATATATATATTATATATATATATATATATATATATATATATATTATGTAATGTGAAGAACTACACCTCCCTCGTGACGGTAAACGTGATTACTACTTTCACCTTCAACAAGCGGCGTGCTTCGGGGCTTCAAGCACAGTTACCCGACTATCCACGTCAACACTTCTTGCCCCGGGTAAGGAGGTACTCTTCCCCATTGTGATGACGGAGCCTCGCCGCCCATGGTTTGGCAAACAGCCATAGCTCTCCACGCTGACAACACCTCTCCACTACCTTGCTGCTGTTCTCAACCCCTGAAGGCCCTCGCTGGAGAATTGGGCTCTCCACCTGGCGTCCCTTCACTGTCCCGCTCACAATTCAACGCTCCCCGCTGTCTGAAGTGGTATTCTACGGTGCTGAAGATTGCTGCTGCAATTCACCTTTCTCTACAGGCAGCGTTCCAGAGAGTTGTTAGGGTGTTTCTACATTAGTAGTAATGGAGCAGGGACTCCATACTCCTGCTCCATTAGTGGTAATGGAGCAGGAGTATGTTTCTACATTACTCGTGCTCATTATTGAAGTCGTTGTTTGGTTCCTGATAATTGGCGGCTAGCCAGTTCTTAATTTTGTGTGTGTGTAAATATATTCGGGGTAATCATACTCCTTGAATTTTCTTCTCCCACATTTCTTTGGTTTGGTAATATTATTTGATAGCAACCTCGGCCCTGACAATATATATATATATATATATATATATATATATATATATATATATAATATATATATATATATATATATATTATCTGATATATATATATATATATATATATATATATATATATATATATATATAATATATATATATATATATATATATATATGTATATATTTGTATATATAATATTATATGGTATATATATATATATATCTATAATAATATAAGCGAAATTGTGTGTGTGTGTGTCCGCGATAGGTGCCGCCCCCCTGCCCCAATCCCATCATATGGCACAGTTTTGGAACCAGCTCGACCAGGGGCAACTTTTAAGCCCACTTATGAGATAGATGATCCGATAACTTTTTTTTTTTTTTTAGCAGCCTATTCGCGAGAATTGAGGGAAAAAATGTGGGTTGCGAGAATTGAGGAAACCTGATGTAGGGTGATGGGTAATGGTGAGTGAATGGGTGGGGTGATGGGTAATGGGTGTTGGGTGAGTGAATGGGTGGGGGTGATGGGTGAGGGAATATGTGGGAGGTGATGAGTAATGGGTGAGTGAATGGGTGTGTGGTGATGAGTAATGGGTGAGTGAATGGGTGGGGGGTGATGGGTAATGGGTGAGTGAATGGGTGGGGGTGATGGGTAAGGCGTTAATACATACATTGCTACATCCATGATTTCAGGAAAGTTAGAAGGGGCTCTCTGGAGAGTCTGTGTTTGGTTTGCCAAAGGCCCACCAAACACATGTGGTGGGCCGAAGGCCCACCATTAGCCCTCCGCAGGAGCTAGCTAAAAAGCCCGCTTTTGCTTTGGCTTTGGCTTTGCGGCTAGTATATATATATATATATATATATATATATATATATATAATATATTATATATATATATATATATATAATATATATATTAGTGATGGACCGAATGTCTATTTTTCCGTATTCGCAAATGCGAATGCGAATGCGAATATTTGGTTTTAATATTCGCGAATGCGAATGCGAATTGCTAATATTACATAATACCTCAAGTAATACACTATTTTTAGTATCATAGAGGTAACTGAAATATGTGTAGGTATTGTAAAGTTCAGCCATGAAAATATGAATGTCTAAAGTAAATTCAATTCAATTTTTCTATGTTTGCAGGCTACAGGACGAGGACCCTCACTTACACGAATACTTACATGATAATATCTTACATGAATAATTATTATTGCAAAGTTTACACTTTGCAATGTCATTAGAGATAATCTCGAAATACGTAATCCCAGACCACACTGGTGTGACTGGACGCCATTAACCCCTTCACGCCCAGATCTTTCCTTTGCTATATAAAATCGTCTGTTCTTAGCCATAAAATTACGAAAAGTGACTAAACAAACCAAATTAGCTAGTGGGCAAGGTTACTAAACAGGTCATATCTATTAATAAGGCTTATATTCACAAAAGAATTGTCTAATGGCACCCAAATTACAATGGAAATACGTTATGGGCCTCAAGGGGTTAAGCAGTTGGCTGGTTCAATACTGTTTCTTTCAAAGAAAGTTGATTGTGCTCGTGGGTCCCGTCCGTCCCGTCCCGTCCCTCCCCTCCCCGTCCCGTCCCGTCCCGTTCCCGTCCCGTCCCGTCCCGTCCCGTCCCGTCCCTCCCCTCCCTAACCAATAATATCCGAAAAATGAAGTCTCCTAAAAAGTCTCCGAAAAGTCTCCGAATAAAAAAAATAAAAGCATAAAAACCTAAGTTAAAGCCTTTCGGCTCTAATGTGACCACTTACAGCCTTCTCCGACGAAACCTGTGGGAGGAATAGGGTAACAAACATATAGACATTGCCCTTTATATATTAGACTAGCAAGATACCCGGCGTTGCCCGTGTTTATTTTTTTTTCCCACAATAATATGCATAATAATATCCCGTTCCGTCCAATCCCGTCCCGTCCCGTCCCGTCCCGTCCCCTCCCGTCCCGTAATATATATATATATATATATATATTATATATATATATAATATATATATATATTATATATATTATATATATATATATATATATATATATATATATATATATAATATAATATATATTATATATATATATATATAATATATATACATATGTACGTATATATATACTATATATATATATATATATATATATATATATATATATATATATATATATATTATATATATTATATATATATATATTATATATATATATATATATATATATATATATATATATATATTTTATAATATAGATATTGTATATAATATATATATATATGTATATAATATATATATAAATATATATATATATATATATATATACAGATAATATATATATATCATATATATATATATATATATATATTATATATATATATATATATATATAATATTATATATATACTACCATGATACGTATGATAGATACGTCCTGATAGGTATGTCAGGAGTCTCGCTGAGGATGTCGAGGGTCATTTGAACGCTAATGACCTCCGACCCGCCTACCGAGCCCTGAAGAAGCTCCGTTCCAAGTCTCTTTCTCGGGCGAGTGCTATTCGAACAGCAGATGGGCGCCTCGTGTCGGACATGGATGGGCAGATGGCTCGTGGCTGAGTAACTTTGGGCAGTTGTTCACGGTGGACCCTCCAACTGACAGCTTCACACCACTGGTTACAGGCAGTGGATGCCGATCCTCCCATTGACGAAACCGCACCCTCTCTTGATGAAGTCAGAGAGGCTGTAGCAAAGCTGAAGGGTGGAAAGGCAGCTGGTGTTTGTAATATCAATGCGGAGCTCCTCAAAGCTGGGGGTGAGGCCATGATCCGCGGGTTGCATGCTGTCCTGACTGCCGTGTGGCAATCAGGTACCATTCCTCCTGACTGGAAAAGGGGGCTGGTCGTCCCTATCTGGAAAGGGAAAGGGGACCGTCAGGACTGCAACAATTACCGCGGTATTACACTGCTCAGCGTACCAGGCAAGGTGCTTGCCCATCTATTGCTGACACGAATTCGCAGTCATCTGGTGAAGCATCAGAGACCTCAGCAGTCTGGGTTCACGCCTGGTAAGTCAACAACGGACCGTATCCTAGCGCTTCGTGTCCTAGTGGAACGCCGACGTGAGTTTCGACAGGGGATGCTTGCAGCCTATGTTGATCTCAAGAAGGCGTTTGACTCTGTGCAACGTGAGTCACTCTGGGATCTTCTGCGACTTCGAGGGATTCCTGCAAGGACTATTGGTTTGATAACTGGTCTGTATTCTGTGACTGAGAGTGCTGTGAAGTGTGGGGCAGGTGTATCCAGCTTCTTTCCTGTGAATACAGGAGTGAGGCAGGGGTGCGTCCCTGCCCCATCACTTTTCAACGCTTGTATGGACTGGGTATTGGACAAGGTTGTAGATCAAAGTGATTGTGGAGCATCCGTCGGCAACACCAAGATCACTGATCTTGTTTTTGCCGATGATGCAGTAATCTTTGCTGAGTCGCTGGAGGTCCTGGTGATGGCTCTCGAGGCGCTGCACGAGGAGGCAAAGCCTTTGGGACTTGAGGTCTCCTGGCTCAAGACCAAGGTCCAGGTATTTGGAGACTTACTAGATGAAGCAGTACAGTCTGTTCATGCGTGTGGCGAGGACATTGAGATCTTGGAAAGTCTTACATACCTTGGTAGCGCAGTCCATAATGACGGCGGGTCACGTCAAGAAGTCTTACGGCGGATTGGCATAGCCCACGGTGTTATGGACTCGCTCAGCGGGAGTATTTGGCGTTGTCGGTACCTGTGCAGGAGGACAAAGATCCGGTTCTTCAAGTCGCTTGTGATCCCTGTCTTACTCTATGGTTGTGAGACATGGACACTAAATAGTGACTTGAAGAGACGAATCAATGCCTTTGGTAATAAGTGTCTTCGCAGAATCATGGGGTATCGCTGGGATGATTACGTGTCAAATCAGCGATTGACCGTGAGACTGAATCGAGGCCTATTACCTGCATAGTCCGTCAGCGCCAACTTCGGCTATATGGGCATGTGGCACGCTACCCTGAAACCGATCCTTCCCATCGGGTTGTATCTGTAAGCGACAATCCGGCGTGGAGGAGGCCAAGGGGGCGCCCACAAGGCTCGTGGTTGTGGCAAGTTGATGTTTCTTGTCGACAGCTGCTTGGTATGGGAAAGGAGCCTGCATGGGAACTCGCGCGTGGTGACCCCCGGGAGTGGCGTCGTAGGGTGGGCGAGGCGACGCACCCCCCGGCGTATGCCCCCAATGATTGATTGATTGATGATACCCGGCGTTGCCCGTGTCTATTTTTTTTTGCATAATAATATGCATATTAATATCCTGTTCCGTCCCATCCCGTCCCGTCCCGTCCCGTCCCGCCCCGCCCCATCCCGTTCGTCCATCCGTCCGTCCCATCCCGTCTATATCCCATCCCGTCCCGTCCCATCCCGTCCCGTCCCTCCTCGTCCCGTCCCGTCCCGTCCCGTCCCGTCCCTCCCCTCCCTGTCCCGTCCCGTCCCGTCCCTCCCCTCCCTAACCAATAATATCCGAAAAATTAAGTCTTCTAAAAAGTCTCCGAAAAGTCTCCGAATTGAAAAAATATAATCATAAAAACCTAAGTTTAAGCCTTCCGGTTGTAATGAGACCACTTACAGCCTTCTCCGACGAAATCTGTGGGAGGAGTACGGTAACAAACATATGGACATTGCCCTTTATATATTAGACTAGCAAGATACCCGGCGTTGCCCGTGTTTATTTTTTTTTGCATAATAATATGCATAATAGTATCTCGTTCCGTCCCATCCCGTCCCGTCCCGTCCCGTCCCGCCCCATCCCGTCCAGTCCCGTCCCGTCCCACCCCGCCCCATCCCGTTCTGTCCCATCCCGTTCCGTCCCGTCCCCTCCCGGCCCGTCCCGTCCCGTCCTTCCCATCCCCGTCCCGTCCCGTCCCGTCCCGTCCCTTCCCGTCCTTCCCCTCCCTAACCAATAATATCCGAAAATGAAGTCTCCTAAAAAGTCTCCGAAATGTCTCCGAATTGAAAAAAAATTAAGCGTAAAAACCTAAGTTAGAGGCTTCCGGTTCTAATGAGACCACTTACAGCCTTCTCCGACGAAAACTGTGGGAGGAGTATGGTAACAAACATATGGACATTGCTCTTTATATATTACTAGCCGCAAAGCCGCCCTCCGGGCGGCCTTTTTGGCTAGCTCCTGCGGAGGGCTATTGGTGGGCCTTCAGCCCACCACCTGTGTTTGGTGGGCCACCAAACACAGACTCTCCAGATAGCCCCTTCTAACTTTCCTGAAATCATGGATGTAGAAATGTATGTATTAACGCCAACCTATTCACATCATAGCCCCTTCTAACTTTCCTGAAAGCAAAGCCGCCCTCCGGGCGAACTTTTTGGCTAGCTCCTGCGGAGGGCTATTGGTGGGCCTTTGGCCCACCACCTGTGTTTGCGGCCCACCAAACACAGACTCTCCAGATAGACCCATTACCCACCACTTCGGCCCACCAAACACAGACTCTCCAGATAGCCCCTTCTAACTTTCCTGAAATGTATGTATTCCCCCCACCCATTCACTCACCCATTACCCATCACCCCCCACCCATTCAATCACCCATTACCCATCACCACACACCCATTCACTCACCCATTACCCATCACCACACACCCATTCACTCACCCATTACCCATCACCCCCCACCTATTCCCTCACCCATCACCCATCACCCCCCACCCATTCACTCACCCATCACCCCATACCCATTACCCATCACCCCACCCATTCACTCACCTATTACCCATCACCCTACATCAAGGTTTCCTGAATTCTCGCAACCCACTTTTTTTTCTTCACAGTTGTCGCTAATAGGCTGCTAAAAAAAAGAAAAGTTGATCGGATCATCCTATATCAATCAATCATTGGGGGCATACGCCGGGGGGCGCGTCGCCTCGCCCACCCTACGACGCCACTCCCGTGGGTCACCACGCGCGAGTTCCCATGCAGGCTCCTTTCCCATACCAAGCAGCTCTCGACAAGAAACATCAACTTGCCCCAGCCACGAGCCTTGTGGGCGCCCCCTTGGCCTCCTCCACGCCGGATTGTCTCTTACAGATACAACCCGATGGGAAGAATCGGTTTCAGGGTAGCGTGCCACATGCCCATATAGCCGAAGTTGGCGCTGACGGACTATGCAGGTAATAGGCCTCGATTCAGTCTCACGGTGCAATCGCTGATTTGACACGTAATCATCCCAGCGATACCCCATGATTCTGCGAAGACACTTATTACCAAAGGCATTGATTCGTCTCTTCAAGTCACTATTTAGTGTCCATGTCTCACAACCATAGAGTAAGACAGGGATCACAAGCGACTTGAAGATCCGGATCTTTGTCCTCCTGCACAGGTACCGACAACGCCAAATACTCCCACTGAGCGAGTCCATAACACCGTGGGCTATGCCAATCCGTCGTAAGACTTCTTGACGTGACCCGCCGTCATTATGGACTGCGCTACCAAGGTATGTAAGAACTTTCCAAGATCTCAATGTCCTCGCCACACGCATGAACAGACTGTACTGCTTCATCTAGTAAGTCTCCAAATACCTGGACCTTGTTCTTGAGCCAGGAGACCTCAAGTCCCAAAGGCTTTGCCTCCTTGTGCAGCGCCTCGAGAGCCATCACCAGGACCTCCAGCGACTCAACAAAGATTACTGCATCATCGGCAAAAACAAGATCAGTGATCTTGGTGTTGCCGACGGATGCTCCACAATCACTTTGATCTACAACCTTGTCCAATACCCAGTCCATACAAGCGTTGAAAAGTGAATGGGGCAGGGACGCACCCCTGCCTCACTCCTGTATTCACAGGAAAGAAGCTGGATACACCTGCCCCACACTTCACAGCACTCTCAGTCCCAGAATACAGACCAGTTATCAAACCAATAGTCCTTGCAGGAATCCCTCGAAGTCGCAGAAGATCCCAGAGTGACTCACGATGCACTGAGTCAAACGCCTCTCTTGAGATCAACATAGGCTGCAAGCATCCCCTGTCGAAACTCACGTCGGCGTTCCACCAGGACACGAAGCGCTAGGATACGGTCCGTTGTTGACTTACCAGGCGTGAACCCAGACTGCAGAGGTCTCTGATGCTTCACCAGATGACTGCGAATTCGTGTCAGCAATAGATGGGCAAGCACCTTGCCTGGTACGCTGAGCAGTGTAATACCGCGGTAATTGTTGCAGTCCTGACGGTCCCCTTTCCCTTTCCAGATAGGGACGACCAGCCCCCTTTTCCAGTCAGGAGGAATGGTACCTGATTGTTACACGGCAGTCAGGACAGCATGCAACCCGCGGATCATGGCCTCACCCCTAGCTTTGAGGAGCTCCGCACTGATATTACAAACACCAGCTGCCTTTCCACCCTTCAACTTTGCTACAGCCTCTCTGACTTCGTCAAGAGAGGGTGCGGTTTCGTCAATGGGAGGATCGGCATCCACTGCCTGTAACCCAGTGGTGTGAAGCTGCTCAGTTGGAGG
>JACEEZ010005024.1:371098-393598 GCA_016584305.1 Chionoecetes opilio
TACGCTTGGAAGAAGATACCACTGGTGATATCGCTAGGGAACTTGTAGATGATGACGAGCTTGATTGTGCTTCTGTTTCAGACGAAGAACCCAACTCATCATATTCAAGAGCAGAACTGGCTTGATTCTGTTGTAGAGATTGCTTACTCGTGCTTTCTTTCCGACGCTTGATGGAACAAGCAATCTTTTTGTCTACTCCTGCCATTACACTCTTCTCCCTTTTTCTCGTTGCGCTGCCAGGAATGCTCGGTCTTCTTCGATGGTCAAGAGCTGCATTGCCTTGGGGTGGGCAACATCGAACAGGTCCTCTAACTCATCACAAAAGTTTTCCTCTTTCTTACGTTGTGTGTCTGTAGTGCGAGTGCAGTTTTTCTTAAGTCCCTTCCACATTAAAAAAAGAGTCCACTACCTTTCGTCCAATACTCTTCTCAGTTATGGTAGGAATCCGTGCTTTATTCCAGAAACTAATAACCGATGCTGCAACTTCACTCGCAGAATCATTCCCTGTTTTCTTATGTTCCTTGTGACCGTGGAAAAACAGACGTAGAACATCTCTTGTTGAAGGAAGTTGTGCACCCGTGATTTCGGTTATGTGTTGACCAATGAGCCAAACTTCAGTATTTGAACGTGTACTCGCCATTGAACCTAAAACAAACAAAAACATTTATGTAACTTATGTTGTTACTGTTATGCAAACAACAGCACCCATACAGCATACGGCATGCAAGATCACTTGTATAAAGTTTTTAAAGTGTTATATACCTAAATTGATGCATTGATTTTAGACAAAGACAATGGTACTAACTGTAATAAAGCAACAAGAGCGACGCACACACACCCACCGTCAAGTCTCACACACAACTGATGCAACTGTACCAGTCAGACACTGGCACACATCCTCTTCCCCCTACCCTGACCGACACCCGCCTGTCCCTGCCCACTGCATTGCCAATAGCTGGACCAGCCAAAATACTCATTACTCATTTTTAGAAAAAATGTTAGGAACAACTTTAGTTTGAATTTGCATTCTCCATATACCTGCAAAGTTTCATAGTAATCGGTTCATAAATAAAAAAAAGTGAGAAAAAATCAATAATAATTTCAGTAGTGTTAACTTCAAATGGCTTGAGCCACCTCTAAATATTGTCCAAGTGACCCAGGTTTCCATCAGTGTTACCTTTTCACAGGTACGCAGTATTGGACCAATGGCCATTCGATTTAATCAATTTTAGAAATTCACCCCTATGCACTATTGTCACCCTACCCATTACCCATCACCCCCCACCCATTCACTCACCCATTACCCATCACCACACACCCATTCACTCACCCATTACCCATCACCCCCCACCTATTCCCTCACCCATCACCCATCACCCCCAACCCATCACCCCCCACCCATTCACTCACCCATCACCCCACACCCATTACCCATCACCCCACCCATTCACTCACCCATTACCCATCATCCTACATCAAGGTTTCCTCAATTCTCGCAACCCAGTTTTTTTTTCACAATTCTCGCTAATAGGCTGCTAAAAAAAAAAAAAAAAAAAAAATGATCGGATCATCTCATAAGTGGGCTTAAAACCTGCCCCTGGTCGACCTGGTTCCACAAATGTGCCATATGATGGGATTGGTCCACGGGGGGCGGAACCTATACCACACACACACACACAGACAGACAGACAGACAGACACACTTTCGCTTATATTATTATAGAAGATATATATATATATATATATATATATATATTGGCTATCCCCTTTTCAATTTTCTGGGTACACCACTGTATATACATATATATGTATATATACATATATATGTGTTGTTACCCTTAGTCACCCCTAAACACATTTTCTGTGGAGTGATATGATTGTGGTCCCGTAAATTAAGCGAGCATGTTGATGAGCTGGACAGAAAGTGGAGCGGGGTCCTCTTTTCGGGTGGACAGCTTGGTGGCTGGGTGTGGAAGCTCCGTGGATAGGCCACGTGTTGTACTGAGTGTGGTACAAGGGAAGTAATTGTGTGTTGGGTGTGTGCTTGAGTTGGTGGTTGACTTGGTGTATGATTGACTTGGTGATTGACTTGTTGTATGATTGACTTGGTGATTGACTTGTTGTATGATTGACTGATAGTGTATGGTGTATGTGTGTCGGAGGTGTGTGGTTGTGAGCAGCAGCTGGCTGTGTTGACTGGCGTGTAAGCCTGATGGTGTGTGATGGTGTGTGTGGCGTGAGCAGCAGCTGGCTGTGTTGACTGGCGTGTAAGCCTGATGGTGTGTGATGGTGTGGGCTTAACTGTGGCGAGTAGCCTGGTGAGTGGTGATTGGTGGATTGATGTTTGAGACATCAAAGGGCTATCATAGATATATTTCTTTGTTTCTGTACATATATGATTATGAAAATATATAATATGTTAAATAGAGAAGTGAGTAAATATTTGCCTGGTGGTTGTGAGAGTGAGGTGTGGTTGTGAGAGTGAGGTGTGGGGAGTGAAAATCTAGCTACCAACCAGCCGGCCCGGGAGAACTTCTCTTAAGGGAGAAGTAAGGCACATTGATAGGTATTGCACAATATTTACTGTGCATGTTTTTGCAGCAAGGAGCTGCAGTGTGGTGATGTGTGGCTGGGGACGTAACAGATATTTGGGGGCCTGACCGGGATGGAATTTTGATCTTGTGTGTGTGACCAGTGGACCACGTAGAGCCATAGCCTACCCTGCTACCCTGCCAACCCTGCTACCCTGCCAACCCTGCAACCCTGCCACAGTGTGAACTCTGCCGGCTTACTATCTCTGCACTTCAGTACTGTGGTAAGCTCTGTACACTCCTATATTTATGATGGAGGGAAATGTGAGCGACTTTATGGTTCATCGTGAGGTGCACTACCTATATCAGTGTACCAGGGATGAGTTGAATAAATTAGCAGAGAAATTTGAAATAGAGTTGATATCTAGGCTCAAGGAGGATATGCAGAGAGAATTAGTGAAAGAATTAATAGACTTGGGTGTATTAAGTGAAGAGCAGGATGAAGATGAAAGAAAAAGGATGAGTGTGGAAGGAAAGAGCCTGGAGGAACAGGGGAGTGAAGTGACTGATAGTGAGCAAACATTATCACAGAGGCTGAGGTTGATGGAAATGGAGATCAGGTTGCAGAGAGAGAGAAATGTGGCAGTGAGGATAGAGTTGAAGATGGAAGTTGAAAAAAGTAAGGCAGAAGTTGAAAAAAGTAAGGTAGAGGTTGAAAGAGAGAAAATTAGAACAGAGGCAGAGGTGCAAATAAAGAAAATGGAAGTAGACAATGGTGGTCACAGGGGAAGATCAAATGATGGAAAAGTTCATTTTGTGCCAGAATTTGTGGAGGAGGAAGCAGAAAATTACTTTCTTCAATTTGAAAAGTTGGCAATATTGAGAGGGTGGCCTGAGAATGAATGGGCTTTATTAGTACAGACAAAATTTAAAGGTAAAGCAAGAGAGGCTTATGCAGGTTTGACTGTAGAGGAATGTAGTAAATATCAGGTTGTGAAGGAAGCCGTGTTACAAACTGTGAGAGTGGACCCTGAGATCTATAGACAGAGATTCAGAGATGTAAAGAAAACACCAAACTGTACATATTTATAAATGGCCAGAGAGTGTGCTTTCAAGTGTGATAAGTGGTTGAAGGCAGAAAATGTAAATGAAAAGGAGGACTTAAGGCAGTTAATGATGTTAGAACATTTTAGAAATAATCTGAAACCAGAGTTGAGGTATGAAATTATGAAGCTTGATATAAAAGATGTGATGGAGGCTGGACGTAAGGCTGACCAACTTGAGGTGGCCTACGGGCTTTGTAATTCAGTGTCAACTTAGCCACCAGAGCTGGTCTGGTAACTTGGCTGGTTATGGGAGTAGTAAGGGGAACAAAAATGTTCATTTACAAGGTATCGCAAATGAAAAAAATGCTAGGTACTTAAATAACTATGTGAAATCTAGTTTTGGAGGTAATTTTCAGAATCAGGCAGTATATTCACCCCCTCCCAAGAATAATAATGTCAGTAATGCTCCAAGGCAGAGTCAGTCCTTGATTAGATGTTATAAATGTGGTGAAGTTGGACACCTAAGTATATATTGTGGCAACCAACAAAGCTTGCCTCCCAAATGTCAACTTTGTGGTAAACAGGGACATAGAAAATATCAATGTTATAGGTATATGAATTCAAAGGAGGCAGGACTGACAGTGTCCAGGAGAGGATGTGTAGAGCACTTGCCAACAAATGTTAACACTGAGAAGAAAGTTTTACCTGCAGTTGATTTTTAACCTTTATTACAAAAAGGACAGATGAATGTAGATGATGGTGCAGAGAGGGAAATTGTAATTTGAGGGATACAGGTGCCATTTAAGTCTAGTACTTAAGAATACTGTGGAATGGAGTGAGAAGACTTTTACAGGTGTAGAAGTTGAGGTAAAGGTATAGGATCTGCTGGAATAGTCATTCCTATTCATCATGTGTGGCTTAAGAGTGTATTCGTCACAGGAAAGTGAAGGTAGGGATGAGTGAGTAATGAACTTCCAGTAACAGGTGTTAGACATGCTCCTGGGGAATGATTTGGCGGCAGTGAAACAGGTAGTCCCTACCCCTGAGCTTATGGAGAATCCTATAATTTGTCAGGATGATGACATTTTAGAGCCTGAAATATGTAAGGTTGAAGGAAAGGTAGAGGAGAGTATACTGTATCGCAGTCTGTGTAGTGACAGAGCTAAGGCCAAGCAAATAGAGGAGCGTGAGATGGACTTAAGCTCATTGTTTGATAGAGTGGAGTCCCACATGGAGGTTGAACAGGTGAAAGGAGATGCGACTAAATGTGAGGCTGGGATTATGTCAGATTATATTGTGAGAAAGGAGGATTTGACAGGTGCACAATGGGAAGATGAGAGTCTAAAGTCTTTGTGGAGTGAGGCAGTGAGAAGAGGAGCTTCAGATGAGGATGTGGGATATTATGTGGAGAATGAAGTTTTAATGAGGAAGTGGAGGCCTACTGATAGCCCAGTAAATGATCATTGGATGGTGAAGACTCAAATTGTTGTTCCTAGGAAGTATAGAGAGAAAGTTTTAGAATTGGCTCATGAAAATAATTGGTCTGGTCATTTAGGTGTAAAAAAGACATTAAACAAAATAAATGTTCATTTTTATTGGCCAGGAGTAAAGAAGAGTGTAACTGAATATTGTAAAACTTGCCATGTATGCCAAGTGGTAGAAAAACCAAACCAAACTATAGTGAAAGCACCACTGTGTCCTATTCCTGTGGTGGGTGAGCCATTTAGTAGAATATGCATTGATATTGTGGGTCCCCTTCCTGCTTCTAAGAGAGGCAACCAGTATTTATTGACCATAATGTGTATGGCTACTAGATTCCCAGAAGCAATAGCATTGAGAAGTATTCATGCTAAAGTTATTGTGAGAGAGTTGGTGAAATTTTTTTCGTGGGTTGGACTTCCTAAAGTAATACAATCGGATCATGGTAGTAACTTCACTTCAAAATTGTTTGGTCAAGTATTACAGGGGTTGAGAATTAATCAAAAATTATCAAGTGCCTACCACCCGCAGTCACAGGGCTGCTTAGAAAGGTTTCACCAGACACTCAAAAAGAGTCTGAGGACATATTG
Organism: Chionoecetes opilio; assembly: GCA_016584305.1. Taxonomy (NCBI): domain Eukaryota; kingdom Metazoa; phylum Arthropoda; class Malacostraca; order Decapoda; family Majidae; genus Chionoecetes; species Chionoecetes opilio. The sequence continues at coordinate 376,744 of JACEEZ010005024.1, forward strand.
TATGGAATTGGATAGGGATTGGGATGAGGCTGTGCCGTTAGCACTGTTTGCTTTGAGAGATGCTATACAGGAATCAACAGGTTTCAGCCCTTTTGAACTTGTGTATGGGCATGAGGTCAGAGGACCATTGAGGATGTTGAAGGAGAAATGGTTAGGAAATGTAAATGTACCAAATGTTTTGGAATATATAGCAAAGTTTAAGGAGAGACTGATGAGGGCTAGAGAAATTGCTGGTGAGAACTTAAAGGAATCTCAGAGGGATATGAAGAAATGGTATGATGAAAAGGCAAGAGAGAGAGATTTTAACCTGGTGACAAGGTCATTGGTGCTGTTCCCACTGCAAGGTAATCCTTTAAATGCTAAATACTGTGGGCCTTGGGTAATGAGAAAAAGATTAGTGATGTAAATTATTAGTAGAAATCCAGGGAGACGCAAAGGGAATCAGCTATGCCATGTAAATATGTTGAAGCCATATTATGACAGAGAGAAGATACATGGAGTAGATGTTAATAATATAATTTGTGGGAATGTTGTGAAGTCTGAAAAGGATGATGTGGAGCATAGTGATTTAGTCAGATGTGAGGGGCAGAGTTTGGAGAACTCAGTAGTATTATCACAGTTGGAAGAGAAGTTGAAACATTTGTGTCGGGATGAGAGAGGAGAGGTAAAAAGAATTATAAATGATTTTAAATCTTTGTTTCCTGATGCTCCCAGAAGAACAAATGTAATTGTACATGATGTAGAGATTGAAAAAGTAGCACCAATTAAACAACAACCATACAGAGTGACACCACAGAAGAGAGAGATAATGAGAAAAGAAGTAGAGTACATGTTGAAAAATGATTTAATTGAACATAGCAATAGTCCATGGAGTTCACCCTGTGTGTTGGTGCCTAAACCTGGAGGGAAGGGTTATAAATTTTGTACTGATTATAGAAAGGTTAATGTGGTAACTAAAGGTGACTCTTACCCCATTCCCAGAATTGATGACTGTATAGACCAGTTGGGAAATGCTAGATATGTAACAAAAATAGACCTGCTCAAAGGTTTTTGGCAGGTGGGATTAACTGAGAAAGCTAAGGAGTTGTCAGCATTTGTTACCATGGATGGACTCTATCAATATAAGGTTTTGCCTTTTGGTATGAAAAATAGTTCCAGTTGTTTTCAAAGATTGGTGAATGAAGTATTGAAGGGAATAAAATGTTGTACTGTATATATAGATGATATTGTACTGTATTCTGAGAAGTGGGAGGAGCATCTAAAGTTGTTGGTTGAAGTATTTAGGAAATTGGATGATGCAAATCTCACAGTGAACCTGATGAAAAGTGATTTTGTGAAGGCATCAGTGGATTATTTAGGATTTAAGGTTGGACAAGGAGAGCTGAGACCACTTAATGCCAAAGTGAAAGGCATTATGGATTTGCCTTCTCCAACAAACAGGAAGGAGCTGTTGAGATTTTTGGGGATGAGTGGTTATTATAGGAGATTTTGTAGAAATTTCTCAGCAGTTGCACTGCCATTAACCAGGTTGTTGTGTAAAAAGATGAAATTTGTGTGGAGCGAGCACTGTGAAGAGGCTTTCAAGAAAATTAAGGATATTTTAGTTAATGCTCCCATATTGATTACTCCTGATTATGACAAGATATTTAAGCTGTATGTGGATGCCAGTGGTGAGGGAATTGGAGGAGTGTTGATGCAGGAGATGGAAGGAGTTGATCATCCCATTGGATATCTCTCTAAAAAGTTATTGTTATACCAGAGGAATTATAGCACAATTGAGAAAGAGGCTTTGGCGTTGATTTTGAATTTGAATCATTTTGATATATATGTAAAAGGGGCTGCGATGCCAGTGCAAGTGTTTACAGATCACAACCCCTTAGTTTTTGTAAATAGTATGAAAAATTCAAATCAACGGTTGATGAGGTGGTGTCTACTGTTACAGGAGTATGATTTGGTTGTTACCCATGTGAAAGGGAAGGATAATGTGATAGCAGACGCTCTTTCACGAGTTCCTGTAAGCTGTGAGCCCTCTCAAGAGAGAACTCACATCTTTACTTGAAGGGGGGTGTTACCCTTAGTCACCCCTAAAAACATTTTCTGTGGAGTGATATGATTGTGGTCCCGCAAATTAAGCGAGCATGTTGATGAGCTGGACAGGAAGTGGAGCGGGGTCCTCTTTTCGGGTGGACAGCTTGGTGGCTGGGTGTGGAAGCTCCGTGGATAGGCCACGTGTTGTACTGAGTGTGGTACAAGGGAAGTAATTGTGTGTTGGGTGTGTGCTTGAGTTGGTGATTGACTTGATGTATGATTGACTTGGTGATTGACTTGTTGTATGATTGACTTGGTGGTTGACTTGTTGTATGATTGACTGATAGTGTATGGTGTATGTGTGTCGGAGGTGTGTGGTTGTGAGCAGCAGCTGGCTGTGTTGACTGGCGTGTAAGCCTGATGGTGTGTGATGGTGTGTGTGGCGTGAGCAGCAGCTGGCTGTGTTGACTGGCGTGTAAGCCTGATGGTGTGTGATGGTGTGGGCTTAACTGTGGCGAGTAGCCTGGTGAGTGGTGATTGGTGGATTGATGTTTGAGACATCAGAGGGCTATCATAGATTTATTTCTTTGTTTCTGTACATATATGATTATGAAAATATATAATATGTTAAATAGAGAAGTGAGTAAATATTTGCCTGGTGGTTGTGAGAGTGAGGTGTGGTTGTGAGAGTGAGGTGTGAAAATCTAGCTACCAACCAGCCGGCCCGGGAGAACTTCTCTTAAGGGAGAAGTAAGGCACATTGATAGGTATTGCACAATATTTACTGTGCATGTTTTTGCAGCAAGGAGCTGCAGTGTGGTGAAGTGTGGCTGGGGACGTAACAGTGTATACAATATACATATATATATATATATATGCAGGTATAATTTGCGTAAATACAAATATACTTCGCTTACATTAACCCGCATCATCCCTTTCGATGTTGGGTCCATTGCCGAGAGTTTATCCACATGGCCGTGGATTTAGATCCTGTTAACCCCTTCACGCCCAGATCTTTCCTTTGCTATAAAAAATCGTCTGTTCTTAGCAATAAACTTTTGAAAAGTAGCTTAATATACCAAATTTGCTAGTGGACAAGGATCCTAAACAGGTCATATATATAAAATATTGATTATATTAACAAAAATCGTATAATGGTAGACCGCGCAGCTCACTGTTTCACAAGTGGCACGGCGGCGGCGCAGACATGAATCATACAGCAAATATGAAAATTAACTTAAATTTTGGTCTGGTTTTAATGAAACTTCACTTAGTAACGTATTGAAAATCATTTAATAACATATAATGAGTTTTTATTATGATATATTTGTTAGTAGTGTATCAATTCTGCTGTCTCTAAAGGCATTATACACCTGGCAGTGAGTGTCTGGGGGTGCTGCAGCTCTGCAGCCCTATGCCACGAGCCGCCATTGCTGGCGAATATCATAAATTGGGGGGTGATTATCACAAAACCGCGCGGGTGGCTAAGAGTGGGTTCACCGTGTTCTAGCGCGACTATGATATACGGTCCCGCGGCTATGATATACGGTCACACAGTTAATATGGCCGAAACACAATAACAGACTCAGACTACCGCCTTGGGGAGGCGGTAGCGGAGTGGTTAGCGTCTCCGACTGGCGTTCTCGGTAACCCGAGTTCGATCCCCGAAGAAAACCAAAACCTTTCTGCACCGTCGAGTGGCCTAAGAACACCCACATGCCCTGCCCATTAACTCTACCTTCGATTGCGAGTGCATCGGAGGATACAGGGTGGCGGCATGAGCCTCTACAGGCGTCACTATAAAAATCCTGCCTGCGCCACCACGGGCGAGGACCAACCTGTGGAAATTATCCACCAAATACCCTCTCATAATTGGTAGAGTGGTAGTTTGTTCCCGCCCCCCCCCTAGTGAGAGGTATTTTCCACTCATCATAGGGGGTGTGCGTATAGGGATGTATATAATTGTAAGGGTAATGGGTAATAATTAAGGTAATTTAAGTAAATGATTAGTACTGGGATAGGATAAATTAATATTCCCAGTGGTTAATAAGCATTGCATTTAAATAATTAGCACCTTAATTTGGAGCGCGGCCCATTGGCTGCCGCCCATTAGATACTACCCACTAAGATTTATGTACGTAGCTATAGGAAAGGGTGGCCGCTAGCCGCTGCCCATCGGAGAATCAGTACACTCCGGCCCTTGAAAGGAAAAACATCTAATTGTTAATAGACGTGTTTGAACTAAAAGGACAGAAACACCCAAAACCCCTCCGTGAAGATAACTTCTTTTCTCTGATTAAATGAAGAGTTTTTGTACTAGTTAATTGTACATATGAGTGTAAACCAAAAAAACCCGTGTTAAGAACAACACATTGAAACAATCCGCCGCGTCAAGTTACTGGTGTGAAAACCCACTTGACGCCCACGATTACGCCTCCAGCCCACCACCTCTTGTCATACACGGGCGGCCCTGATCACGGGCGACCACATCGGATCACAAGATCATTGCAGTATTAATCAAACCCTGACCCGCAATGCAACCCTACTATCCCGATAAGTATCCTAGTTAGTTGATTGGCGGGATAATGTGTCGATGCGATAGAACATGGGTTTTGATTGGGTAAGGACTTCAAATTAAATATGTATATGACATAAATTCCCACACAACCATCACAGCCCTCAAGTGAGTCTCCAGAGCCTACCATCCGAGCCTGGGTCACCACTGCCTACAGGCACTATAGGCACAAATGTAAAAAAAAAAAAAAAAAAAAAAGAAGGAATTTTCCCGCCCCATAGGGATGTGTTGAGTGAGCTGAGAGATGCACAGCGGGATTAGGAAAATACCGAGTAGATCGTGCGAGGGCATATTGTTCCTCATCAACTTTGTAGGACAGCTTTTAGATCGAAAACATCGCCATCTGGAAAACTATGTCCCATGTTTAAAACAGATACTGCTCAACGGTACATCTACAGCTTTATTTTCGGGAATGAATTTAAACTTTTACTCTCTGTGTCACTGCCTAAACATGTAAAACATGGGGGAAGTATAAATCCATAAAACGTGGTCAAAGGATGAATTTACTGATTATATAACCATTTTAAAGAAAACAATGACGCAAATTTTAGCATTAGCGCTATACTTCTCTGCCATAACTATGATATACGTTTGGTAAAAACCGCTCCAGGAAAAGCCATACCCTAAGGTGAAATAAGAGTACTTTAAAGGAGGTAATTTCCATCTCTAACATTGATGTTCGTCAAACCAAATTTTAAAACCCAAAACCCTCAAGATGAATAGACCCATTTGAGAATGATAAATTCAACCGACAGCCGCCGCATCCATCCTCCTGCTCGTGGTGTCGCGGCAAGGGTTGGAGCAGCCCAGCAAATAAGTGAACCCTTGGTTTTCGGGGGATTTATACGGAAGTTTATAAACTCACACGTACTATAGGGCGTACCAGTGCTTAGTATATTATAAAGTCAGGAATTATTGGTAGGGGTAAATTATTTAATACAAAAAGATATACAGTATAAGCAATTTGGCACAATATTTCCTAAAGAAGATAAGTAAATATTGTCTACGAGATAATTCTTTGACTTCCTTGTGTACTATTTTGTGTTTTGCAAGAGTATTGACATTCACATAAGCAGATGAGAGAATTATATCGCAAATCAATTCAAAGCGGAAGGTTACGTCACACTCATGATATTACATGATAAACTGTCATTGTATGCTTCTTTCCCTATATAAAATATATATATATTATATATATATATATATAGATATATATATATATATATATATATATATATATTTTAATATATATATAATATATATATATATATATATATATATAATATATATATATTATATATATATGTATATCTATTTTATATCAGTTTATCAATATATCAGTATCTGTTATCTAGTATATATTCCTTTAACCTAAATATATTTAGTATGAATTTATATGAAGAAAAATAATAAATAGCACTAGCAAAAAATAATTGGAGTGGTAGCACTTAGGGAGGCGATCGCAGAGTGATTAGCGCCTGCAAGTGGTGATCTTTTTTTCGAGTTAGTCTCTGAGGGGTGCCAAAGTCCTTATGCAATCATCGAGTGGCCAAATAAAACTCACTGCTGCCCATTAGGCAGCGAGTCTCTTCGACAGCGACTACATCGGAAAATACATGAGGCGCGCCTCATGTGCCTCTAATGAAAGCCTCTAATCACAGGCGCCCCGATAAAAAATCATACCAGCGCTACCATGGGCGAGGGCAGTTATCACAGCCCTGAATTGAACCTCTAGGTCTAGGGCCTACCATTCAAGCCATGGAGGTTCATACTGCCCTAGATACACTATTGGATGAAATATATAGATTAATAAATAAACACCTCTATCGATGCAGGAGCTGTCACGAGGTAAGGGTGATCATGTCGCAGCTGCGTGATCTTCTTCCATTTTTGTTCCCTTTTTTCCATGTCTAGCTCTCTTTCAGCAAACGGCCGGGTTTTTCCCCAGTGTGGTCTTTGCAATATCACTTCGATATGTTTGTCAGGCAGAAAAATTTTTTATTGCTCCACATCTTTACCAGAATGCACCGGAGAGAACAGCGTATGCAAATGTGCTTTACAGTGTTGCGTGTGAACTTTTCGTATGTGAACGAGAAGTAATTTTTACTTAAAAATAAAACAAGAACAGTATGCCCCTCGTTGAGAGGGGAGGGTAAATATCATGTCAATTAGAATTTTTGAAGGTAAGGCTACCGAAATTCGAATTGGAGTAAGTTTGGTTTATAGTACGTGAACGTTACTGTTACTGTTCGAGGAGCCGATAGGGCGGTAGGAACATTCCCTTTCCAAAAATGTGCACTAAAGTTTTTCATTCGTGAACGGAGGCATTATGGAATTTAATACACAGTAAATGAAAATCAATCATAACCCTCCCACTCGTCCTCGTTTTCGTATTCAATTTCTTCGTTATCTTCTTATTCGTCCAAATCCACGCCCATATCCACCCCCTCCTCCACTTCCCCTTCGTTCTCTTCAGATGCCTGTTCGTGAAGCCCTGCCCACTCGCAGCCCCAAAGTAAAACTATTCAAAACACTTTTCCCCCCCCCCCCCAAAAAACAAAAAGAAAAAAAAAGAGCTTCGTTAACCACTTCCCAAAAAACGGGTAAAACTTTCCCGACGCGGTTTTTTACCCCCCAATAGGCAGTCCCTCGTGTCATTTGATAATCGGTTTGAAAGCCCACCCAAAAGTCCTCGCTGAAACCCTTATGTCCCAAAAAACCCCACCACCTCCCCGGGGCACTGTTTTTGAAAAAAATCTCATAAAGCGCTTTGGGGACTGTGTGACTGGGCCAGCCCCCTTTTCAAAAAAACTTTTAAAATTTTGGAAAGCTTTAGCCAAAAACTCCTTCCACCACCTCAACAAATACTGTAGCAGTTTTCCCATTCTCCACAGAAGTGTTTTGTAGTGCTATTCTTTTTTTGTAATGATACCCAATTTGCTTGTTTCTTTAAGGTTTTTCGGTTTTTTTTTATTGAGAAACCCCACAGTTAAGAAAAAAGAATAAAAGAACATAAGAAAAAAAGGAAAGCTAAAAGGGCCGCGGGGCCCTACAGGGTGGTATTTCCTGTCACCAAAAACACTCCCTACCCACCTTTCATCCCCATCCATAAACCTTACCCCGCAAAAATTTAAAGGGCCCCCCCAATGCCCTCAGCAAAAAACTACCTGTTACGGAGACCTTTTCCTTTCCTTCACCACCCTATTTGTGAACCAGTTTTTCCCTATTTCCTTCTAAATCTGGGCCCTTCCAGCTTGAACCCTTTACTTTTTGTTCTACCCTGGTAAAACCCCGTAGAACTTTTCCTCCCTTTCCCCTTTTTTTAAACCCTTTTTACCATTTAAAAAAATTTATCAGATCCCCCCTTACTCTGGGTCTTTTAAAGGAGTGTAATTTTAATAACTTAAATTTCCCCTTTCATAACAAAAGTCCCGCACCCCCTTGTATCTTTTTTGGTCTCCTTCTCTCCCCATTTTTTCTAAAAAACACATATCCATCCTGTAATATGGAGACCAAAACGAATGCATAGTTAGGTGGGGCCCTGACAAAAGCTTTAGAAAACTTCCTCACTTTTACTTTTAAACTTCTGGTAAGGGAACCCTAATACTCAATTTAGCCTTTTTCTGGCCTCAATACTTTGGTTTCCTGGGTCGGGGGTCTGGGCCCCCCTTTCACCCCCAAGACTTTTCACCTTCTGATTTTTTAAGCGATACATTGCTTAGGGGGTATCTATTCCCGGGTTTTTTTTACCAAATTAAAAACGTACATTTATCAATTTTAAAATTCCATCGCCATATGACTGCCAAATCGTAATTTTAAATCAAAAGTCTCCTGAAATTATGTTTACGTCAGACGTGACCCAAATAACCCTACCTAACTTAGTATCATCGCAAATTGCTGAACACGCTAATCCCCATCAAGCTTTGATGTAAATCAAAAATAGAAAAAGGGGCCCAAAACAAAACCCTTGTGGAACCCCAACTTGTCACCGGGTCCCCTTTCAGTTTTAGGCCCCCTTTTATTTTAACCCTTTGTTGCGGGGGGGGTTTTACTTACCCAAGCTCGGATCCAATAAAGAATCCCCCATCTATCCCATGAGCCTAACCTTATTTAAGAGTCCCCTCGTGTGGATTTTGCCCAAAATGCCTTACAAAAGGTCCAGAATTTAATATCAAATTTTATCATTATCGCCGTCTAAAAAATTTCCCTATAAAAACCAAAAAATTTGGTGAGCCCCATAAACCTCCCCTTGGGTGAATCCATTTGGAATATTGATAAAAACTATTTTACTAATTTGTTTCCTAATTTTTTTTGCAATAATAGATTCCAAAAATTTTCCCCACACTGTTTTTAGACTTAGGGGTCGATAATTTACTTTAGTCCTCTGTCCCCCTTCTTAAAATGGGAACAAATTTCCTTTCCTCCCCCAATAATGGCACATGCCTATCTAAAAACGATTTCCAAAAAAATTGGGACTAACAAATCACAAAAACCCTTTCCTTGCTTTCCCTTTTAATACCCGGGGACCGGAAATTCCCAAAAAACTTAATAAAAAGCTATGACAAATATTTTCATAACTCTTGGATAGGGATACTTTTTTTATAAAAAGCCTTTTATCATAATTTTGGAATCTGGGCACAATTGTTTATCATAGGGTCTGCAAAATTAGCGTCATTTTTTCTTTAAAATGGTTATATAATCAGAAAATTTTTTTTTTTCATTTGACCCGTTTTTGGGTTGATGCTTCTTCCCTTATGTTATAAAATGTTTAGGGCAGGACATAGAGTAATGTAGAAAATCTTTCCCGAAAATAAAGCATATAGGGGTCCCGTTGAGCAGTATCTGGGGAAAACACAAAAACAAAAGTTGCCAGGGGCGATTTTTTGATCAAAAAAGCGTTTGTAAAAAATTTGGGGTGAAAAAAACAATTTTCCCCTAAACGGGCTACCGGTTTTTCCCTAATCAGCTTTGATCATTAGCTCACTAAAACCCCTTATGGGGGGAGTATATTCTTCACTGAGGCGGTTTTGTGTCTCGGCCCTGTTGACAGAAGAAATTTAAATAATAGTCGGGAAAAAGAATTTTGGGGTGAACTAAAACTCTTGCCCTCACAGGGTTTAAAATGGGACCCAATAATCTGTGCATCACCCGTCACTAAAACCCACCCCCATGTGGGCGAAAAATTTCTTACTGAGGCTGTTAGTGTTCGGCCCTTTTAAAACAGGGAAAAAGTTTATAAAGTCGCGGACCGTTATCAAGTCGCGCAGAACTGGGTGAACCCACCCCTTAGCCTCCCGCGGGGTTTTTGTGATATTTCCCCCCACAATTTTGATATCCGCCAGCCATTTGGTGACTAAAATGGGCCATTTGTCCACCCCTATGAAAAAAGTTTTTTAAACTATGATCTTTTGGTAATAGGGCCCTGGGATAAAAATTCATCGGGTCCGGGCGATTTAAATGTTTTTTTTTTTTTCTTACCCCCTCCCCCCATTTCCCTATTTTATCACAAATTTTTGATTTTCTCCTCATCGTTTCCTTTGAAAATCTGTTTCACTATCAGGTATCGTTTGTATCCTCCTCCGAAAAAAACATTAAAAAAATAATCTTGGGACTCCTACACATACCCTTTCACCCGGGGAACGTTTTTCTTTTTTGATATAAGTATTTAAGACCTCCCCCGTCCTAAACCTTTAAGGGCCCCAACAAATTTCCCCTTGTCTTTGTTTTAAAACCTGAAGAACCCCTTTGGGCCCCCTTTGGGCCTTTTTGCTACTTTAACTCTTTTAATTTTTAGAAACTCGAGTTTTTTCTTCACTTTTCCTCGTCATCACTTTATACTGTTTTTGTTTTAACCAATCCTGCCTTGAACGTTAAAAAAAAGTTTTTTTTATCCAATGTTGGGGTTGTAACTTGGTGGTATCCATTTTGGTCCCCCTTTCTGGCCCTTTTATTCCCAAAAGGGAATTTTTCTTTTTGCCCGTAAATTATTTTCCCCTTACAAATAAAGGGTAAAATCCCCCCGGCCCCGACCTCATTTCCCCCCTTTAACCTCTCAAATTTACCTCCTCAGCCCGGGGACCTCATTTCCCTTTCCCCCGTTTTAATTATCTTCACCCTCGCCCTCACACCAATTTTTTGAAGCGCCAATTACCCCCCAGGGGGTTTCCTAACTTTTCTTTAATTTGGGCCTTTCCAGCTGTTTTCCCCCGGTCCGGGGAAAAATTTCTGCTCCTCCACCCCAAAACCTTTTATTAATAAACCTCCCGGGGTTTTTTCTTAATCCGCATAAGGCCTTTCTGAAAAATTGGGGTTATTCGAGCCTTTTGCCACTTAAATTTTTCCCAAATTCCCCATTTTAAGCAAAAATCTGATCCTTTTAGGGGGCGCTTTTATCTAAATTCCCCCGACCCCCCATTTGTAACAAAATCGTCTCTATTTGCAGCAATAGATCTAGAATAGTATCCCTAGTGGGCTCCTTGTTTGCGGGGAAATTGGGAAAGTATCCGGATTTTTTTAAAAATTTTCCTCGCATCCCCGTCCCCTATGATTAAATCCCAGTCTATATTCCAAAAGTTTTAAAATCTCCACCACCCCATAAATCGATTAATTGGGGCCCTTTTTTATTTCTTCCCATATAGGGCTGAATCCTCTTTACATAAGTTGGGGGCCCTATCCCAACTAAAACCCAAAACCTTTTTCCTATTTTCCCTCCGAAACCCTTCCCCCCATATAATTCTAGTTGTCATTTTTTTTATAACTTTGTAAAAAAAACACTGCAAGGCATCTCTTGCAAAAGCGCAACCCTCCCCTCGTCTCCCTTTTACTCTGTCCTGTGAAAAAAAATTATCCCCAGCTATCTCGACTTCCGGATCGAATCCCTTTCCTGCCCTATCCAACCATGTTTTTGTTAATGCATTATATAAAAATCCTTTTAAAACTATTTATTTTTCCCCGGGGAATTTTTCTATTTTTTTAAAATACCCCTACAGTTTGTATAGAAAACCCTTAAAGCAACCCTTTTTTTTTTGGGAAAATTTTCACTTATTTTTAAACTAAACCCCCCCTCTCTCCTTCTTACGAGCCCATTTTATTTACCTGCCTTTGAAACTCCCCCTGGTGTCGCAAGTTTCCTTTCCCCGGGACCCCCGGGGTCAAAACCCCCGGTTCTCTATGTAAAAAAGCCGGGGCAGTGCTCAAACCCCCCTTTCAAGGGATTCAGAAAAGTTTCTAAAACCCCTTTTCCCTCAAAAAAAGTCCCACCCATCCCGGGTTTAGGGGTTTGGTTTGCCCGAAAAAAAGAGGCCCAGCTGTCGAAAAAGGGCCCCAACCATGGTTTTGCAATGAAGTGATAGCCGGAAATTTTCACCGAAATGGGCCCGGGAGTACCACGTCTTTCAACAAAGCTCTTGGAAGGGGCACCACACACCACAGGGAAAAACCCCCCCGTCCCAACTTTACCTACAGCTTCCTTGAACCGCCGTAGCAATTCCCCATTCTTAAACCCCCTCAACATCATTTCCCCAGCGTCAGGCAAAACATGGGGTTTTTCCCTTGGGGCCGCCATGCACTCAAAATATTTGGGCACTAAAAAACCCATCCCCTTCCCGGGGAACCACCGACTTCATGCGCCCCTTTTTGTCAAAAGAACCCGCTTTAAGATGCCTAACCGGGCTGTCACCAACAACCCAAAATTTTTTCCTTAAGGGAATGAGGATCGTTTTACCTTCCCAAACCCGTATCTCCTCTTGCAGCCCCCAGATTTCCCGAAAGAGTTGTGCCCCCCAAAAGATGGTCCTTGTTTTTCCTTTTTCTCCTGCGGGCGGGGGGTCCATGATCAAAATAACCCTTTCCCAAAAACCAAACCCTGGGACTTAATAGGAACCTTAGTAGTCGCCTTTAGTCAAATCCGCTCTGGTACCCCTTTCGGCAAATTTAATTTGCATGTGCCCTCCAAATCGCCCACTTGGGCCTTTACCCCACCCCTTTAAAAAAAACTATCTCATTTTTCCTGCCTTTTTCACAACCCCCTTTCAAATTTGTTTACTTCACTTTCAAAGCCCTTTTTTAGGTTTTCCCCCTCGGCCCCCAGAATAGGGCTTAAGCGCCGCCCCCACAACCCCTTTTTTACACTCTCCCTCACCCTTCTACCCCCCTTTAAACCCCAAACCCCTTCACTCCCCCCACAAATACCCCTCTCAACCCCAGCACCGCACAAAAACCCACTTAAATCTCCGCCTCCACAAAAACTCCCCCTCCCAGAAAGTAGCCATTTAATCCCGGAGAGCCCAAACCAAAGCAAACCTCACTTTACGGAGACGACGGTCGACTGAAGTTTCCGGGCGACGAGTTTTCCCGTTTTCCCCCTCAAGTTTCCTCTCAGGTACCAAAGCCAAGCATAATAATTATATGTGTAATACATACACGGGCGGGGGTATGGTCTATTTTTATATCTTGGGCTTTTATTGGCCATCGTCGCAGGAAAACTCCCTGCGCATCTAAGAAATGTTTTGGGTTTGCTGTCCCCCAACTACATATCTTTACTTCGTTTCACTGTAGCAAAACCCAAATTTACCTAAAAGGTCACTTTTTGGACTTTTTTGCGGAAAAACAAGAATTTTTGGTTTAAATTTCGGGCCCTTTAAAAAAAATTTTGTATTATTAATTGTAAACCCTAAAAATTTTTGGGCCCTTTTTTAGAGGGCACCTCTAGGGGAAAAGATGGTGTCCCCGGATTTTCGATAAGGGGGGAAAAAGAAGGGGACTAAAAAATAAAAAATACCAATATAAGGCCCCCAAAAGTCCTCTTGCAAACCCTCTTCTCCCCTCTCTCTCTCTGTCATCTCTCTCTCTCTTTTCCCCTCTCTCTCTCTCTCTCTTCTCTCTCTTCTCTCTCTCTCTCCTCTCTCTCCCCTCTCTCTCTCTCTCTCTCTCTCTCTCTCTCTCTCTCTCTCCCCCTCTCTCCCTCTTTTGTCCCTCAAATTTTGATAAAAAATGTTCAATATTTAAAACTATCATTTTTTATTTACAAAGAAGGGGTTCCAGCCCGGGGGGGGACATTTTAAAATTCTCAGGTGGGGAAAACAGGGGGTCGAGAGAATAAACCCTGGTGTTTCAAAAACATTTTTAATTATAAAATATAGTCATTTTTGGCCCCCAACGTCGTGTTTTATCAATTTCTTTATTTCAGTAAGCCAAAAAATTTTTCCACAAAAAAAAAACCCTTTTGCCAAGTGGAGAAGGTCTTAAAGGACGACCCGACTTCTACTAAACCCTAAAAACAAGAAACAAAAAACCTGGAAGCCACACAGGGGTTTTCAAAAAAGCGAGGAACCCACGACCGAGAAACCCCCTCTGGTGGGGAGGGTAAATGCCATGGTGGTAGGATAAGAGGAAGGGGGCCGAGACGCGGAAAAATTTGGGTCATTTTGGTCGGGCCCGGGGGGCCATACGAAATATTGGGAGAAACAGGGGACAGCAGCCGCCCCCCTTTCCCAAACCCTGACCTTTACCTACACCAAACATATCAAAGTAGCCCCAGTACTCAGTGAATCCGTGCTAATCATTGAGATTTCTCTGCCCGGAAAAAAAATCACCAATTTTAGGTGCTTGTGAAGCGGGCTATAAATGTCATTTTGATGTTTAAAACCCCTGACGGAGTTGGGCAGGGGATGCTTGCAGCCATGTTGATCCCAAGAAGCGTTTGACTTCCCTGCATCGGAGGCCTCTGGATCTTTTTGCGGACTTTTGCGGGATTTTCCCGAAGGGGGAAAGGGTTGGGTGATTGGTTCCGCATTCTTGGGGCTGAGAGGCTTTTGCAGGTGGGGGCAGTGTATCCAGCTTTTTTCCTGTTAATACAGGAGAAGGGGCAAAAGGGTTTTTTTGGGGGGCCCTTTTCCCCCCCCCTGTTTTAACACTTGTATAGACGGGTATTTATTGGGGAAAGTTGGGAGGGTCAAAGTGATTGGGGAGCATTTCCTTTGCATTCCTTCATCATTGATCTTGTTTTTGCCCATGAGCCCGTAAAAACTTTGCGAGTCCGGGGGGTTTTTTTGGGGATGGCTCTCAAAGGGGCTGCCCCCGGGGGAGGCAAAGCCTTTGGGGGCTTGGGTATCGTGGCTTAAAAAACCAAGGGTCAAAGGGTTTTGGGGGGTTTCTACATGAAACAAATCCAGGGCTGTCATTTGTTTCCCGGGGAGGAATTTAGATCTTGGAAAGATTTCTACCTTGGGTTTGCGCAGGCCTAAGGGCGGCGGGTCACGTCCAAAAAGCCCTTTCGGGGGATTGGCCTACCCCCGGGGGTAATGGACTCGTCCCGCAGGAGTATTTTGGGGTTGTCGGTACCTGTGGGAGGAGGACGGGAAAAATCCGGATCTTCAAGGCGGGTTGGGGTCCCCGTCCTACTCTTGGTTGTGAGGGCATGGACACTAAATTTAAAGAATTGAAAAGACGAATCCCATGGGCCCTTTGGTTAAAAAAGTGTCTTCGCAGAATATGGGGGGATCCTGGGGGGATTTCGTGCAAATCAGCGATTGCCCCCGTGAGACTGAATCGAGGCCTATTACCTGCATTTGTCTGCAGCCCCCCAAAATTCGGTATATGGGGATGTGGCACGCTACCCCGAAAACCCATCCCTTTTCATCGGGTTTTTATCTGAAGAGGAATTCCCGGGGTGGAGGAGGCCCCAAAGGGGGGCCCCTTTAAAATGGGCTGGGGGAAGGATTTTTTCTTGCGAGAGCTGCTTTGGGGGGGGAAAAAGGGGTTGCATGGGGGGCCCAGCGCCCTGGGGACCCCCCGGGGGTGGGTTTTGTAAAGGGGAGGCGAGGCGACGCGGGCCCCGGCCCATGCCCCCAATTTTTGATTTATTCTTTAACACGTTTTTGGGCATCATAAAAATTCCCCGTTAAAATTTTAATGCAAATGCCACAATTTTTCCAAATTCCCAAAAGGAAAAATTTAGATAATCAAAAAAGGGTTTTTTGTGTGAAAACAGAAAAAAGTTGTCAGATAATTTTAAAAAACCCCGATGGATTTGGGGGATTTTGAAGCCCAAAACGAAATACAGGTTTCTTGGATTTCTTTTTTGTATATGGGGTTTTTTAGATCCTATATGAAAACTTAATTGGGATTTAATGGTTTAACACTTGGGTTTTTTGGGCGTTTTAAATTTAAACAAGGGCCGGATAGAACAGTTTTTTTCGGGAAAGTAAGGCGTTGGGGAGGTAAAGGTAAAAATGGGAGCATCGCCCCAAGCTGCGCTGGCATGTGGGTGCTCATCTCCGTGGGATTAGCCCTTAGGCCGTGGTGGGGGGGGTGAGGAACCCCTTTTCCCGGGGGGCCAGGGCTAGTGTGACTCCCGGGTTACCACAGTTTCCTTCCCAGGGTTTCCCCCGGTACCCATTTTTCAACCCCCAAAGGGAAGGGAAAAACAAATGGGGGAGGCTGGGCACCCGGGTTGCCCCGGCCCCGGGGTCGAACCAGGGCCCCCCCAGATTCGTAGAGGCCCCGCTAGCCACTGCCCCCAAAGGAGGGTCCCTTTACGGCCCGGGATTAACCCGCCCCCCTTTAGAACCGTATGGGAGGTGCAATAAAATCCCAAGTCAGACAGGTTCCCCTTTTTAGAGCTTCCTTGGGGGGATTTTAAGATAGGCCGGAATTTTTTTGCGAAAATGGGGAACTGCCTCCCCCCGGAATATATACCAATCTAACGTTTCCCCGGCCCTGGGTGATGCAGTGATTTATTTATTATGTAAAACATAAACGTACCCTCTTGTGAAAAAAAAAAAGAGTTAAGATGAACAACTAAAATACATGCAGATAATACAGAGGAGAATTTTTACTTTTCCACTGCTTCACACTTATCAAAGTGCTCCAACAAAATTGTTGCCATTGCCGGCTTCGTCGTGCACAGTCTTGTAAAATCTTTGCATTGCGAGGCCTGTATTGACGCTTTAACCTTGAGAGACGCCACTTGCCTCCTCCACTCAACTCCCTTATCAATCTTAAAAGCAAAGGGAGATTAATATAATAATATATCCAACAGACGACGTAATATATATATGTGTAACAAGTGAAAAATTTTTTTTAGAGATATCATGGAGCACAAAGCTCCATATTTAACACTGGGAGAGTAGACTTCCATAAAGTGGTAAATGACGTCCTACAGACTTACGTCAGTATAAGCATATTCATTAATCTTAGTGATAATGTGTTTGACACAGTCCCATGAAATCACTTACACTTATTAACTAAGGC